>LS936226.1:118975-159402 GCA_900490955.1 Micoletzkya japonica | reverse complement strand
ATTTGTGAATAATGACCGTACTTCAGTTCGTCTTCCGTTCTCAACGAATCTGAGCCCATTTCAATGATCCGTGCTATTCTTCTCCCTGGAGTGCTTGCGGTAATTTACTGTTGTTAGAGCCTTGCAAACAAAAGTGTAGACCCCCCTCGTAGTCTCCCCGTATTCCACCCTCTCTTCCTCCTTCTCCTTCCCCAATTACCGTATCCCTTGCAGTACTGTCTCTGCAACGCGTGTCTTAAACTCGTCAACTATGCCTTCTTCTTCTGGCTCCCGCTGTACCTCACAGAAGCATACAATGTTGGTGGTCTTCCCGGCCTTTGATATTGTCTTATTCTAACCATAAGAGGGTGTGCATTAACAAGTATGTGAATGGTTTAAGTGGGACGAGACGCGTGCTGACCAATTGGCAGTTTTCTATGATGTGGGAGGAATCATCGGAAGTGTAGTCGGAGGGTACATATCGGTGAGGAGACTTTTCTTTCATTTCATTTCAAATTCTTTTTCTCATCTTGTTATAGATTTTTGAAGCACAGAAAAGTGCTTTAGTTCCAAAACTGATCACGAAAAAGCGACTTGGTTACGGCGATTCCTAAATCCTAGAAAGTATGTCTATGTCTCGTTATCCATGTGATTTGAGGACCGAATGGGCTGTCGTTCTCCGTTGATCGTAGCGATGGTTGCCTGTTCCCTTGGTACTCTCGCCCTCTACGCGGAGGTGTGTGAATACTCTTCGTGTCCTGTGTATACGTCCTCAACTTTCCCAATCATATTTTGAAAAATAACGTACCTGCCATTGTACACAATCGTAAATTATCAAGCCTACCAGTTGCATTTTTTCTATCAAAATCGATCCTGCTAAAGAATAAAAAATATATATTTTGGGCCTACTACCCATACTATGGGTGGGTGTCCATCTATGATCCCGCAATACTACTAAAGACTCCCCCTTCTACCCCTCCCCCAACTGTTCCCTTCCCTTATACCCATCCCCTCTTCAGATCGGTCCGCATCTCTTCTGGAATGCCTTCGTCATGACGGGAGTGGGAGTCACCGTATCGGGTCCGTATAACCTCGTAGTCGGCTCAGTCTCTATCGATCTTGGAAGTCAGCCCGCACTTATGGGCAATTCTGAGGTTAGTATTCTAGCGAAATGTAATAATATTATATTTAAACTAGATACCCCCTGAAATTTGGAGTTTCTCAAAGATGGTCAGACGGTTTTTATCATATTTGAGCAAGCTAGGCACTCAAGGTTATCTAATAGTTTATCCGTACAATACATACCGACACTACACAACGTACTGCACAATCTTATCTCACACTTAGACCACGTGACGTCATACCAGACAGATTCCTGTCTTTCGATAACAAGCCCACTGAGTATCATATAAATCCACGTAGGCAATGTCTACCGTATCCGGTCTAATCGACGGATCCGGTTCGGTGGGATCTGCGATTGGTCAATTCATCATTCCCGTGGTTCAAGCTGCTCTCGGATGGCATGCAGTATTCTACTTGTTCATCATCCTTGTAAGGCTTTCTTATCATCAAACACATAGGATTGAGTACGAATATTCATACTCAAAATGCTATAGAGCATTTTGAGTATGAATATTTGTTGCATGTTGATAATACCGATATGATAATGTACCGTAAGGCGTTTATTTTTTTGTAATCATCTACCGTAACCCTCCTTCAGAATGCGCTTGCTTGCCTGTGTATCTCGAGTCGAGCCTTCGACGATCTTCGATCGATGAGACGTCGTATGGGAGGGGAAGGGGCACCGTTGTTGGCAGGGGGAGGGGACGAGGACTCGCATGAAGATTAGATGAAGATTAGACTGCAGTCATCGACAGACTGGGAAGAGGGGAACTCTGATTGAGTCTATGCATAGCTATGCGTCAAAGACTCCATCGTAAGCTTCGATATGTACTATTGGACCTTGCAATGACTCAATGAGAGAACCATTCCCAGACAGTTTGTTTATCGCCTCTCAAAGTAGGACAGATATTATTAAGTTTAGAGTAAAGAGACGCTACAGAATACCCCATAGAGTATGTACTATGTATAGGTAACGGCAATAAGTTATTCATTTGATGACTGGGTGCAATATCGAGTCCTGTGATACACGCATATTCAGGGGTTTTACCTATTTAATTATTCGCTTGTAAGAGAGTCTTTAGACCTTTATGCTTCGCTTTACATTCACACGTTTTAGCTGACCATCGTTTTGTTCAATTCAACATTCCATGCTTTGCCAATCAGAGATTGCGTCAATCTCACGAAACTCCTAGACCTTAGGCAATCGTCCACTTAAGGTTTTGTGTACCCCTTGCACAGTTTCAGACTGTGCTTTTATGTTGAAATGCTGAATGCATCGTTGTTTTATACGCTTGTTAAATCAAAATAAGATAAGAGTATAAATACGTATCTTCTGTACGATAATATGCATTGTATGCTTGAAGGGGGAATTGCCTGGGGCGATCTTTTCGGTGACTCGATTCGCTTATTCCAAATGCAAATACTCGCATCTGGAGGTGTGAAGTTGGAGGTGGTCTTTTGTGTGTGGCCACTCTTGACTATCACAAATAGGACTGGACGGAGGGGGTGGGGGAGGGGGGGAGGGTGATAGACTAAGGAGATGATCACACGAGACCGTACTCTCCTCCCTCATAACCCTCTCTCTATTGCCACTCCCATATTCCCCATACCATATTCGTCCCTTCTCTTGACCATCTTACCTCTTCCCAACATCCTCCCTTATCTTCTTTATTTTGTAATCTCAACTTGAATACCTGAGTTCGGAATGTATTGAAAGGGCTATAGATAAGGGATAGATAGTAGTCGGCGAAGAACAGTCCAGTTTCACGTGTTGTGGTGTCTTCGCAGTCACTAATCAAGACAGGCATTTCGATGACTCATTTGTGTTGATTGTTCTATGCTCTCTTCCAATTACGAGTGTCCTGATACACATCAATGTCTCACTTCTGTAGGTGAACAAGTACTTGAACGGTGCAATGTTTCTGCCTCTGTATCTGTGTCCCCTACAGTACCCTTGAACGTTGTTTGTCCATTGGGACTGCTCTCATCAGAGGGAGGGACTACCTCAGACGGACTATCTACCGATGACTCCTTATCCTCCCTCCCCTGCCCTTCTCCCTTACTATTTCTACAACTATGGTTGAACCAAATGTTCCGCTAGTTCTCCCATTCCTATCTCCAAGAAGAGAGCAAAACCGCAGACTCTCAATCAGCAGGAATGAGGAACGATGTAATTGTCTGGTTTCCTTCGTTTAGTTCAGCATAGGTTGCATTCTTTCAACTGAGCCCGACTCCGTTGCATCTGCTTATCTCGCTTCATTATCATAAATCAGACGACACCATTGAACGCATCTTTCTTATCTCGTTGCTTTCCTCATTCGTCTTTAGTTACTAGTCCCCCTCGCATCTCCATTCAGTCCTCTCTCATTCGAATCAAGTCTCATGCAAAACGAGCAACGATGTTTGTACTGTCTTTCATAGCGCTAAGTAAAATTAAATTGAATATTCTATACAAGTGCTGCAAGGAATGCAAATTATCTCATAAATTGAGGGATTTGTTTTCCTTCAGGCATCCCTATATATTTTTACAATTTTATAGATCCCCTTCACTCTGTTCTCTCTTTACAAATTTTTCAAGTCAATATTTCCCCTTTAAGCTCCATCGCCTCCGGCTATGTTCTATGAACAACGTCAACCCCCTCCATTCCCTCCTACAGTACCCCCCGAGGTTGCCTACCGTACCATCCCAGTTCCATCGTATCACCGAATGGTCAGTTGATTACCCCTCCCAGATGGAAGTTAGCAGGATTTACATTCAGAGTGTCAGAAGGAATTCGAGTGACGAAGTAGCCAATGTACTGCAGACCATGGAACTCAACGCAGATCACAGTAAGTCGTTTGAAGAGTGACTGTTTGGGCAATTAGATTGTCCTTCATAAAGTAAATTGAGACTTCTCGTTCCACGAACACCACCACTTCCACTATTCCCCGGCTGCCCTTCCTCCGGCTCCGCTTCCCACTCCCACTTTCCCCCCTCAACCACTACCGGGTCCCTCTCACCCCTATGCCTTTCCTCCCCCTCCCCCCTTCTTCCATCCCGACCCCCCACCGTACCCCAATCCATCGTCATTCGATCCACCCTCCTTCTACAACGATGCCCCAGTCGTGAGTGATTCCCTCTTTCCTTCAATCCTAGCAAGAGTGTTAAATAGGCCTTGGTATTCTACATAACCTTCCCTATCAACATATCAAATACTCAATTCAGCCCCTACCCAAAGCGGAGTCCTTCTCTCCGGCTCCCTCTTCCTCTTCTTGTTCTTCCCTCGATGATTCCCTTCCCTCCTCTCTTCCCCCTGATCTCAACAATCGGGTACGCTTAGTGCCAGAAACTCGAAAAAATGCTTCAGCTGTAGATAAAGCCTCAGAAATGGCTCAAAATATGCAAGTTATTCCGAACGAATTGCGTGGTCACGATACCATAACGGAATGACGCGTGAAACGTATAGGGAGATAACGGAAAGTAGACATAGCTATTCTTTTGATATAATCAAACGTTGTTTACAAGTGTCAATGTACTGTCTTAGATAGAGACATTCCAAACTAATCAAGAGAAGGTTTGTTTGAAGCGGGGCAGTATACTCATTGTGAAGAGAACACAGCAAAAGAGCTGAGAAGGTTGAGAAGATAACTGAAGAACTAATCAAGCTTGATTTCGACCCTTAATATAATCTTCATCAGGTGTACCATCCCCAATCGGCGGGAATGCCCCCTCGATCAAGGGGAGTGCGACGATCCCCCGAACAACTGGAAGTACGAAGACAACATCGATGCTTCTACGAAGACCCACTCACGGGAATTGGTGAGAAGGAGAATGAGGGAAGGGAAGGAGGGAGGATTGCAGTGTGCACTAAGGCCTACACCAAGTCTTCCCATCTACGGGCTCATCAGAGGATCCATACAGGTACACTCTCTGACAACATTATTGGGTAAGGGAGCAAGGGATAGTCGTGTGGGGGAGCGGTAGTTGAGTCAAAAGAGAAGAAAGCATAGCGATATCTCAAGAGGCCTTCGGTCTTCTTTTCGTGCATTCAATCATTGTCTAATCGCCGTCTAAACATCGGCTCTCTAAAAGCGGAAGTATCACCGATCTCAAGTGGCTGCCCGGGTCTCAGCTAGCAACAGTCCCTCTACCTCTCAACTCTCCCCCCTCTGTTGCCCCTCCCCCTCCCCTCCTCTTCCGTTGCCCTCCAAAGTTTGCCCATAGTTCTCGGTAATCCGATACGCGGTCCTTCTCTCTATCCAATTACAGTAATCAGGAAGGGCAAAGGCTACTGTAAACAGTTGCAACCAAAGGCAGCCGCGCACACAAATATTATCTTCTCGTCTCTCTCTGATAGTGCGCGAAAGTGTTCTCGGGTTTATGATATCTATGACCTTAGACGACGCCGAAAGGGATAGGGGGATATTAAAGGGCAGAAGGTCTATCCGGCTGGGGGAAGTACCGTAATCTGAGGGAACTTCAAGTTAAGGGGAGAAACCGTACAAGTGCCAATGGGAAGGATGCGACTGGCGATTCATGAGGTGAGGGGAGCTAAGTAATCCATCTGGGTAATCCATCCAGATGGATTGTTTTCGTCTAGCTGACAGTCCACCATAAGCTGTCAATTGAGTCTTCCAGCTCTGATTGACAGCTCCTTGTTATGTTTGTACAGGATTGGGCATGAGAATAGCCTGATCCACTTGGGATTAACAATAAGCATGAATGAGGAGAGAGTAGATGACAATAGGAAGTGGACGGGTACTGTAGGTATACTGTAAACAGGAATTGAGAGGAATACTGTAGATCGGATGAACTGACCCGCCATCTGCGTAAGCACGTCGGAGCCAAGCCATTCAAGTGTCAACTCTGTGAACGGTCCTTTGCGAGGAGTGACCATCTACAGGTAGGACATTGCATATGACTGAGAAAATCATTCATAAGTCTAGCCTGGTCTCATAAGCTTGTGATAACATTGACAGTCTACAATCTTTCAGTCTCACGCCAAGCGTCATAGCGACTTGAGAAGGCTTTCTCATTGACTTCTCTGCCCGATCATTTCATGTCTGTCCATTCTCAGTTGGTTCACTCGCTTCAGTTACCGTGTCACATATTCAGTTGTTCAACGACGCTTATAAATTGTTTTTGTACGAGGTACATTGCTTCAAGCATGTCCTTCTCTGACTAGAGTACTGTAGCTGCTTTCCCAAAGATACTGAAATAAGGCAATCCCTCTTGATTCAGAACGCATTCCAATTGCGTAGTGTGGGGTCAGTCAAGCAAACAGTGTGAGCTTGACCAAAAAGGGTCTTCTTGACCATGACTAATCGAGTGTCGAAGGACAAATACTACATAGAAGAGGAACGAAGAGGGAACGAGCGAAAGAGGAATGAAGACTGTTCAAGGACGACTGACTTGTACTCCCTATTGACGGCTTAAACCCACTGGCAGTTCACACATCGAGTTACTTCCACCTTTCACTGTACAACCTCTAACGGAACTCAGCCTGTAATTGAGCTAGAGTCATCCTATTCAAGTATGCTATAGAAGGTTCTCGTGAGACGGCAATTTTGAACTATAGACCCTCACAATAGTGGAGAGATATACTACGCAGTGTTTTGATTGCTCAATCGAGCATATTCTTTTTGTGTATGAGTAAGAGCGAGAGAGTGAGGAAGAGGAGAGAGAGAGAATACTCACAATGGAACTGGTTGCAGTTTAGCCACAGAGAAATCATACACACGAAAAGGACAGACAGACGAACACAAGACGGACAGACACACCGACAGACTAGGGGTGGGGCGAGATGTTGTTACTTGTGACGAATACTGCGAAGTTGCAGCGAGGGATCACTCCTTCAATACTACTCTATTCGTACTCTTGCACTGTATGACCTTGTGTGATGTATGGGATTACTGTAGCTCCCTCTTCATTGGAAGTTTTCGTGTTCTATTCACATTCTCGCTTAAATCTGCATCTTCAGATAATGCAGTCTTCCTCAGTATTGTTAGCTTTTGTTCTGTCGTTACTGCCAGATGTCACATTAGAAGTGAGTCCATCGAGAGTTTACTTAATGGAAGTCTCATTTATAGTGCTATGCCAATGGGGTATGTGGTTGGGGTGGCTACTGTGGGGGATACGCACCCCCACCACCACCCTGTGCACGATCTTCATGTGGGTCAGTCATCTCTTTCAATAATTATTAGTTTAAGATATGCTGATTAATTGTTCTCACAGCTCATCTCAGTGACTATTCGAATGAATTTGCAGTGGATCGTACTCGTGTGGTTCATATGGTTGTTATCGTGCACGCGCTCGCAGTTCAAAGACACTTCAGGTGACAATTGTTGTCTTGTGGCATACTGCTTATTGTGGGAGAAGAAGGTTCTCGTAGTCAAGAGAACCGAATCGAAAGTGAATGAGGAAACGAGAGGAATGAAGAGAAATGAGAAGGGAAATCACGAAGCAGCAGACATTGCTATCACTTTCATCACGTTCTTTCGCGATTCGAAGCGGTCAATCTGTACCCGGAACGCCGAACTACGACAATGAAAAACATCGGAGATATTTACTATTCTTGAAGGTTCGAAGATTCCCTTCCAAAGGAGCAGCCCTCGCGTCCGATCGAGCAATTCTACAAGAAAAGTCAGCCTTGTTTACCTATTTTGTTCACGGGTTCGGTAATCGGGGAATGTCTGCATGATTTTCGATACTTCTAGACGAAGAAATAATAGAAGTATATTCTGGTTAAGCAATTACAATGTAGATAACTCTGGAAATGTGAAACCTCCGATTATAGATTGTCCAAAACCAGAGCGATGGCAGAACTGGACCCGACCCTAGCTCACATCTCAGAGACTGCAGCTTCCCTCAAGAGGAGTGTCTCTCCCAACGCACGACGAATCGTATGACAATAAAATTACAGTAGTCATGTAATCCGTACAGGACCCAAATCGAGCCTTTTATGATTGTTGTCTTGACCGAAAACTGCCGGATGCCTGTCTGGCAAAGTGCAATTACGGAGCCTACAATAAGGAGGCGGTGAGCTGAAGCTTAGTTCTTCTCGAAAGATAAGCTTATTCCAGTTGACCCAGATGTACTTCAAGAATGACGCTTGTCCTATTGAAGCCATGACTGAATTGCAATTCTGCGCTGCACAAGGTCGAGATCACAGGTTGGGAATATTTCATGCGCAAATAACAGGAGGTACAAATCTTTTTGAGGGCCTGTTGTGCGAGGAATGGCGTAACTACTACTCTCGCTGGTCCGAAATGCCTCATTTTCTGCGACCAAACACCGAGTAAGTCCACCGAGTAAATAAATACAAAATATACATATCTGCACTTCGTTACTATCGCACAAGTAAATAATACAAGTGGACAATGCAGACCGGGTGTCCCGTCTCGACTTCACATTCATGCCGTGTTTCGACCGATTCGAGAGTATGAAGGCCTGCTTCTGGCACGATATTGCACAGTATTTCCGTGCATAGGGACTCATCTACCTCAATCGACATTCGTAGTGCTTCGTAGTAACTTTTCCCTGTGATCCAATGCATCTCATACAGAATACCTCTTCTTGATGAACTCTAACTATTGATGGATTCTCACAATCTTTCCTGCCAATCAAAGGATTAGGGACCACGAGAAACTTGTAAGAACCTCTTGCTAAGAACGAATTACGACAGCTAAACCCAATGCTCAGACTAGGATTACTTTTTGGAATAAACATGAGAAACGTATCATATACCTCGTTTCCTTACAGTCTTATTTGACCAATATGAGTCATATTATGTGACTTCTAAATAAAGTTGGGGTAAGTAGAAAAGGTAGAAATTAGCAACAAAGAACACTCTGCTCGAAGATTCGTAAAAGTAGTGCAAAGCAGTGTGTGAATACAGCTTTGCACTACTCTCCTAATGACTACCCGTCCCTCAATCTTCCTTGTCTCGTGGTCAGCTATTCTCCCTCTTCGACTTGTATGCTTCTACTCAGAATCTTCTTCCTCATCGCCTTCTTCAAACATCAAATATACGCCTTCTCTTGTATGCAAGTGGACAATGCAACTCTGGAGACGGAGGCAGAGTTGGAAGAAGAGGTGAGACTTTCATTCAGACGAAACAGTTATATAATAGAAATAGAAATAGTCAGTTATATTGTTTATAATGTTTATAGAGCATAACCTTTGAAAGTTTCTCCATGCACAGTGTTTTGGATTAAACTAAAAATAAGTTATTCTTGTCGGCGTGGTAGCGTTCTTAGTTGTTGTCAGTGATTGGTTCGAGGTCGATTGCCCCTCTCAGTCGACTACGTGTTACACTTCCATTAATTACGCAGAGAACATTGTGACGAAGCAATGTGGAGCACCGCTTATGGACTGCACCGTGAGTAGAGACTTATTGTTAGAAAGTAAAATTTCTTTAGACCATTGATAGCAGTGAAATTAAATAATTTTAGGTTCCCTTTGTGGACACGACTCTTCCTGAAGATTGTCCACGCAATGCTTCAGTTGTTTCTGTTACTTCTCTGCAATGTTGTTGTGCAACAGAAAACTGCAATAAGATAGGGAACAGTTCTACCTTCGTTTTACCCATACATGTTTACTTATTATTATTTATCTTAGTATGTATCGTATTATGATGAACAGATTTCATCTTTCTAAATTGTGTTCGGCCGCACATCTGTTCATACAATGTGGTCTGGATAAAAAGGAGGAAACAGGAGACGGAGCGATTGTAGCATGAAAACTATTGTTGTTCTGCTCTTTTGCGTTTTGGTATCTACGTCGGTAAGTCTTAGATTATGTATACATGAGAAGATTATATGTTGTAGATTCCGATTGACGGTGAAAGCGTATACGATGACGTTGTCTTAACTGATGAGAGCGGAAGAAGTAATAATGAGAAGAAGAATCAAGAAATGTGGAAACGATTCAAACGCTTGGACAACAGACGTGAACTTAGAGTATTGACGAGTGGGGATAAAGGGGGAATATAGGATGAGGGTCTATTGAGGTGCTGAGCGAGCAGCACGGATGGAACTAATTGCCGAGTTGATGTATCGACTGAGGAGGAAAGAAGAGGTTGACGAAAAAAATCAAACCACAAATAATATCTAGATGCGAGTACAGAACGCTAAAGCTACGTCATATTATCTTGCTGTAAATTTATAAATCTTGTTGTTCAGTGCTAAAATTTTACCGTTACATTATCAATGAACATGAGCAAGAACAGTCGAACCGCATACAACGAAGACAAGTATTATTGAGATCACATGTAAGCGCTCCGCTTGATTATTTGATATTCAAGCCCAAAACGATGCTCGAGAAGGGCAAAATGAAGGCTGAATGCATTCGGACTGGTGAGAGGACACTCTCAAGAAACCCGCTGCACATTCACATCCAGGAGGACCGCAGCCCGCAGTACAGTTCTGACAGAGCATTATTCACTTTACTCTCGTTTACCTATACATCTATCTATTGGATCAGCATTCATTCGTTCATTCATTCATTTATCATATGAGCATACCGGAGCTCGTTGAAAGCAAGTCGGTTCGCATTTCTTCGTGCATCTCACGTAAACTTCATTTTGACGGCATTGACCTGTAAAGAAACTCGTTTTTGATTCGTAAAAAACTTACTTGGTTTTTCCTCCACTCGTAGCTCGAAGCTGGCGATTTTATGTGGGCATGAAGAAAGTGGGACACAATCATTATGTGGAGCAGGCCTCCTAAATCACAAAGTATTAGATGGACTAACGAACGCATAACCTGTAGAAACCCCGATTGCATTGACATGATGCAGGGAAGCAAGAGGAAGTGCATGTCTGAAGCAGGATTTACAAGAAAAAGGGAGGCAGTTCAAACCGCGTTTGGATGGTAACAAGAAGGTTCGCAACCAGATGCACACGCTTTGAAGACTTCGTTACGAGGGCATACTAAACGTGAATGTGTACGTACAAAATACTTCACGAGACAGACACCCAACAAACCTGGCGAGGGCTGCCGTCTAGGACATTTACTTATGTCGATGCATCGTCCTCCAGATCTGTATATCTAATGTATTCAGCACGTTATTAATTTCACAAACCTTACATAACCCGGGATGCATTGACATCTAGCACTGGCGCAGCTTCTATTGCACACCTAGGCAATGTGATCAACTAAATAAAAAGGGTGGTCCTACCGGTCTTTGATTTCCACATGTCGGTTCACAATGAGACGCGCAGGAGTTCCACGATTCATATATCGGACAGCCTAGAATAAAGGAAGCTTAGATAAAACATAAAACAAATGATGTTTGGTGATATTACGAAGAACACTTACTCGCTGATGCTAAGAGGACTCGAGTAGGGGTTAGTGAGCATTCGGAGAGAGTGAGACAATCACCGGAAGATGAACGATACAAGTGAGGAAGGCACTTGCAGCGAGTGGGAAGACATGGTTCAAGGGCACACAACTGGGTTATGAATGAGAAGTGGAGATAGTTACTGGGTTAGTCTTACTAGTTGATCAGTTAGTGTGAATGATTCATGATCACACGAAGGCTCGCATCGTGTAGCACAAGTAGTAGACGTTTCCTTTTCACCGCAATCCAGCTCATCGTTGAGAAACGAGGTTAAAGTAGTGGTGACTGGCACTTGAGCGATTAGTTAGGAACATTAGTCAGGTCACAAAGATTAAGTATCGACGTACTCTGAATAGTCGTTGTTGTAGGCGATGTGGTTGTGGAGGGAGCATTCCATTCACACCAATTGGGAGGATGGCACTCTCCATTCCAGTGACGAACATAGCCATCGACACATTGACAAGACGGAGAACCGCAAGAAGATGAACAGGTCTGAATACTCGGACTACATCTCACACATCTTGTTTACACTTTAGAAGAACGCCGTCAATGATTCGTGAAATGAGAACTCACCGCGTTGAGATTGGCACAGCTTCTCTCGCAGAGCGAAGAACACCCCTTGTACTTTTCATCGGGAGGACAGGCTGAATATACGAATAAGGGGAGGATGACGTGCGACTTACTATGGGGAGTAGAGGGAGCGAGAGTAGGGAAAGTAGGAGGACAAGAAAAGGACGGAATACAATGGTGGCCGTGGCGAAGGAACGAGGGAAGACACTGACAACGGGGTGGACCACAAGTGGACGAACAACGCTCAAGGAGTTGGATGTGGGAGATAGGATGGGAAGATGGTACCGGGTTACGGTCGTGACACGAAGCTTCACATGTTGAACACGTGACGTAATGTTCGTTGGCAGTACATTCTGCAAAATTGCTTAACTAACTCATCCTATTCCGTTCTCTGGCCATCCTCATCATTCTCTTCCTATTCTCGTCTCTCCCCTTCTATCGCCTCTACTACTCGATTGGATATTTAGGAGATATTTTTTTATTCGCAACCAGGGTATGTCTTTCTAATTTCTTAAAAACTTTCGAAATATGCTTAGTTTACTTGTGATGTAATCGATAGGCAAACATTCCAAAAACAAATTCTATTCCTTTTGGTATCCAAAATAATCCCCCGGGTTCATCACTGATGAGCTCGGCCCGGGTGGAATGCATGGCTGTCTGATGGCTAGACAGCGAAACAGCCATGCACTCTTTATATGGTAAAATAACTTAGTGAACATTCAGATCCTTGAAAATACCCCTTTTGCAGTAGTAACTTCTCTAATTATAATTCCTACAATTATCACACAAAATTCTTTCAAATAAGAGAAGATTGAGTAAACTATAGTGAAGTTTGTTATGAAGACGGTCTGATACGGATCACGCCTATGTCAATATAATATCATTCATTTGTGTACACTAACCGAACATCCGTTCGCCGTGACTCACAAATTGACCATTACGAGCCAATTGCAGACAGCTAAATATACTATGCATCGGCTTTATATAGGCGATGGATGCAGGTCAAGCCTGTCAGCAAATGAAAATTCAGATAGTAGTGCTTCTTTGTGTAACCTCTGCTTCCTTCGCAATGGTGAACTTTTCTTCTAATAACATATTTAAGTTGATGACCTTGTAGATTTCTAATTCCAGGAAGCATTTAAAGAGGCCAGTACAAAATTGGATTTAGTACCTTCGAAAGAATTTCATACTAAGCAAGCAATAAGTTTGTTTCGGATTCGACGAACAAGAAGGCCCAGAACTAAAAGGACCAGAAGGTTCGTGGGTTTAACCAATGCCAGGGATATTTAATTTGAGGCCAACGCGTACAACTACTACGGGATATCGCGTAAGGCCTGGTGCGGAGAAGTTGCAGGAGAACAAGGTAGGGAAGTTAAGAGTTCACTGTTATTCATCCCATTTACTTGCAGGAACTTCCGATACGAGTAAGTTACATTGGTTCAATGAGGCCCCAACCACCGAAGACCGCAAGGACTACATTCTCACCGTAACTATATCTTTGTTGTGGCAAAGACGACACACTCATACCCGCAAGTAGTACAGCTCTTAAAGTAAATATGCCCCCATTTTCACAAAGGTCATTGTGCGCAAATAAATCGTGGAAAATCCTGACTTCTACTCAAAACACCATTGTATGCATAACTGTTGATCACTTCACTGCCTGAGGGACTGACTCATCTATTTCTATCTTCAATTATCCTTGTTTACTACTAACTAATCAAACACTACAATCGGCAGAGTGGGGGTATATAAGAAGGTCAGGAAGAGGAAGATTCAGCAAGAATGAAGTTCATCCTCGTCCTTCTTTGCCTGTATCTCTTCGCGGCTACTGTATTTGTGAGTAAATACCCACTTACTATGGTTTTATGGTTGTACAGTGTTAGTTGTGAGTATGCTGTTAATCTCAGGCAGCAGACAAGCCTCCTCGTCTTCCGATACCCACAATGGCTCCAGTTAAACCGGAGACTCCCCGTCCCGCGAAGACTCGCACCGTTACCAATCCTTTTGGTCCGAAGACTCCTGTGGGACCTCACAAACCATTTCCGGGAACCATTCCCAAATTTCCACTTCCCGTAAGACCATTAAAATCAGAACCTTGATAACATAAATCATAACTACGCTTTCCAGGGTCGTGGATAAACTTTTAGTCTACCCGAAGCCCATCATCTTCACTTTCTAATCGATTACAATTACTTCAAGTTCTCAATGTTATATAAACGTTATATATTACCACGTAGTAAGAAAAGCAAGAAGTCCAAAACGTACTACACTCTCCTCGAATTGAACATGAGGGATCGTTGATGATAGAGGACGAGTTCTGAAAACAATACATGAAAAGTTTGCGAATGTGGGTTTAGAATAAGTTACCTTATTAAAAGAGGATACGAAATTGTTGAATGAATCGGCATGAGGTTTGCTAAATTTGAAATAAATAAGAGTCGAAAAGATGAATCTTACTGTTTGATCGCCTCTTCTTCTGATGTTATCGAGTGTTCGACAAGATTATCTATTATGACTTCATCCTGTCCGTCATCTCCCTCGACGCACATAGGCTCCTTGTGACACGGTGCAGTAAAGCACGGATCTAACAGACATACCCATAAACATAAACAAATACAATGAATCGAATCTTCTTGCAAATTGTAGAGCTGTTATTTCGTAAGAAAAAAAGAGATCATACACCTGCAAAGCATAAGAGTGCTCACCTGGTTCGACCAATTTGCAAGACATGCCGGGCATACAGCTTATTTGTGTGCAAGAAGTAGGCATAACAGGACGGCGAAGACGAGGAATCGCAGTGTGAACCAGTGGAAGGATGAGGATGAAGGGAAACATCTACGAAGGTAGGGAAGGGGTGTGTGGGATGGAATAAAGACACTGACTCGTATACCCCACCCCTCTTTCATGTATAAACTCTCGCTTTTCCCACTTCATCGGTTCTCCCCCAACGGGGTCAATGAGCTGTGAGCCCACAAGTGTTCCTTCCTTACTCAAACCTTCGCATCCAAAATATCTAACATAAGTACGGGACAAGATTCGATCTTTTTCTCGAGGTAACGTATTTCAACATAAGAGGGAGTCTTATTGTTAGTCCGAGCATCATTATTAAGCGATTCAAGAATGGTTGAAGACTGAAATGTTGTATCGTAGATAGTTAATTGCATGCGGGATAGAGAAGTGCAATGCAGTCAGATCTATCAGTTACACTTTATAGACTTTCTTCTTGGGTATCCTCTCATTCCGCAAAATGTAGCCTTCCTCCACAAATAAGTGCATCAACGCCCTCTCGAGGTCGCGTGTTTCTCTTTGGTCTTCAACTCGGATGACTTCTATCTTCATATCTTGACGGATGTCGAACTTCTTCTCGTGTTCGATTACTCGCCGATATATCGTACATGAAGTCATTCCGATGTATACGGTATACCGATTTAGGTAGAGTACGTAGACTCCAGGATAGTTAGCGTCTTGCAGATGTTTCCGAGGAATAGTCACAGGACTGTAACAGGTAGTTTGACGTATCCTCTTCGTGATATCAGTAGGGGAAGTGTTGAAATCGGAAGAAGGAGGACGGGTAACCGTAGAAGTTGACGGGTTATGAATTTGGGCTTCGATTGGAGGTAAGCGGATCGAATGAGGGGGTGGGTTGGGTAGGCGAGTAGAGAGACATCCTGCAAATAACAAGGTTGGCTAAACATATGTTAAACAATGCGCGAGGATGCAACACGAAAGAGGAACGTACGAGCAAGGAAAGTTAGTTGGGGTCGAAAGAACGACCGTCCGAGAAAGGAAGACATGAGTAAATGAACGAGAAGAGACAATGTCAACGAATTTGACAAAAATACATAAATATTTTTCTGGATTGACCATTAATTCTGGTCTATTGTTGGATTAGGAGAGCCTATGAAGTAACGGAATTCACTCATGCCAATTAAGTCCGGCTGTAGTGAGCATAACTCTAATCTTGGCAATTTTGTAGAAAGTCCAAAGAAGATTTTTCTCAAGTTCAAAGATCGAAGTTCAAAGAAGACTTAACTCTTCGATGTCTCGAAAGCTCATGACCTTTCATCGTGCGCTTCCTCCTTACTATATTTAAAATATTGCATTCATTCGACTCTGTTTTGCGAAACGCGGTTGGTCCTCTCTTCAACAGTAAACTAACGTAGTTGAGATGTATTCAGTTTCGTGGATCGCCTTGTACAGCATAGTTTTGCTAGTTCATTGAATACAAATGCAGGTTCTACTACAGTCCAAGATGTAATGTGGCGCACATAGATGATCGACCAGGATGAAGATTGCGATATATTTTCGACCTTCATTGTTATGCTGCATTGGGAAAAAATGAAGTTGTTGAACGGGTGTAAACGCTTTTCTCTGAGAAAGTCCATATAGGGATCATGTTTATCTAGTTATAATACGGGAGCAGAACGGTGATGTATCAACGATTGTTTGCCTTGTCTCCATTCCAAAGGAACATTAATCCGATATACTTCCAATATTCAGAAGCGCATAAATATTCGCAAAACCTACGTTGGTCTTTTGAGCTTCTGAATCACGAGCTACGTAAACATATTGACGCTTGTAGAAGCGTACTGAACGATAGTGCGATCTTTTCAAACTGCCACAACAGTTCGGGAAAACACATAGTATTTATACAACCATAAACAATATATCGGATCAACACGAATAATCCGTAGTGACGCTACCATGAATGGGTCGAGTGGTCAAGATGACAGTCAGTCACTATTCGCCCTTAGCAAACAATCCCCTATGATATTGAGGAACGAGAGGAGACCGTAACTATGTAAAGCTACCGTCACCTTCCTCTCATCACTTTCCAGCCGATCATTGAGCCAATGTAAACAAAAGGAAAATATTTGCACTCTCTCACGTTGGTCTATTCTGAACTCTACCATCTCTGTCCATCTGCCTCTCTCCATTTTCTCGCATCTCTCACTTCACCGTTTACACAAAGTGTCTCGTATTTATCACGCAGTTGCTGACTCATTCTATTCGTTGTCCTCTGTTCCGCACATCCACTTACTCTTTTGATCTGTGCTTGTGATCGGAGTAGACACTGTTCACTCGATAAGCTTTGCGATGGATGTGTGCTACCCCATTTCCCTTTTCCTCTCTCTGTGTACTAGGAAGTATCTACTACTTGTATTCGTCAAACGAACGGTAATCACATTTCACAAATCCTCATCACATCTTTCTTATACTTTTCCCGTTCTTTCCTTTCTTCGTTTCTTGTCGACGCATCTTTTGTTATGTCTTCGTGTCCCCCATAATGTCTCTTTTTGCCCATATAAATGGCTCATCTCAGTTCTTCTACACTACCGCTTCCAGACAAGATGCTGCAGCATCTTCTTCTGGTAAGTCGCCTTTTCCTAATGCAAACCTTCTGTATTCATAATTTTTGATATTTTATATAACTTTAACAAACAATTAAAATTCAGAGTGTTCTATGCGCAACCGTCATTCACGCCCAGACAAGTGAGTCTTCCGTTCTTTTATAGCTATTTGTTGTTCTGAAATTTAACTAACGAAAAGGTACATAAAAATGGGGCCAATCGCAGATGAGGGTTCAATCAGAGTGACAGTTGCGCCTATTCCCTTTGACCAATTGCCTGATATCCGATTGGACGACGTCAACGGAGACGATGAAAGCGCTGAAATGGCCGCACGCCTCATTCCTCCTCCGATGCCCATCCGAATGCCGCCGACTAGAGAACAGATGAACCAAATGAACAATGGAAGCCAAATGGAAGGAGATCAGTTGATTCCCGAGCATAGAGCAGGACGAGATAGTGGAGAGAAGAAACGGGGAGACCACAAGAAGAAGGGTCTGGGAGGAGGAAGGGTGAGAGGAGGGTGTAGGAGGGTAATAGATGACTCATAGGGAAGACCTGGCGATGATAGACGACCCTCTCCTCCGTCTTGTAGAAATGTTAGATGTCAGCCAGGAACCTTCTGTAGAATGGTAAAGTCTCCGTAGCCTTCTGCTCCTCTTCTTCTCTACCCGCCTCTTCGGCATTCTTTTTATTGTTACATCCTTTCTGCCTTTCGCTTTTTCTACATTCGAAGCTTTGTTTACTGCTTTCTCTATGTATTGTTAATTATTTTTCTTGCTGTGTATTTCAATTTTTCGCTTTATCGCTTTATTTACTTTTATCATCCATTGATGCTGTTGCTTCAGGATAATTTCTGCTTCGGTAGTCGATGTGGTCAGCAACCCCGTTGTTTCCCTCTTCCATCCCCTCCCCAGACGTGTTCGAATGTTCTGTGCAATGCGGGATTCCAGTGTCAGATGGAGGCGGTCAGTCAGTTCTCCCCTTGCCCGTAACTCTCTCCTTCAGCAAAGTTGCCCTCCTGGATTCCCTTGCCAACCTCAACCTGTTTGTGTTCAACTTCCAGCTGATACCATTCCTGTTACTTGCTCTAATGTCCTATGTTCTCAAGGAACTGTATGTCAGATGCAAGTGGTAAGTTAGTTAACATTGTTCTCCTGTAATCGATTTAACTTAACCTGCAATCAATTTAACGAATTGTTGTAGTCAACGTGTCCGCAAGCTCCGTGCCCTCTAGTACCAGCTTGTGTGAATCCATGTGCGAATGCTCGTTGCCCCTTTGGTTTGAATTGTTTTGTGAACAATGGACAAGCACAGTGCTTTCGAAGTATTTAATCTACGCCAAATGAAGAAACAGTTATTGTTTTAAGAAACATGATGCAAGGATAAATCTATTGTGCATTATAATAGTAAGGGAGAGGACGGAGGACTCGGACGTCTCTGATATGAGAGAGCCGATCCTCCAGAGGGAGTAGAATGTATAAGGGAAAAGAGAGCGACACGAGACAAGTGCTGGGGGACCCTGGTGATCAGTCAGAGTTTCCCCATCCCCGCGCATAGAAGTTATCCCACCCACAGACTCACAACGCCCAGTTCTGATGAACTGTTTATCCGGACGCGAACGTACAATGAGGCGAAGGAGTTTAATGAAACCAAGGAAAGGGTAGTAGAAGGCAGTAGAGAGTCCAGGAAGTGGAAAGGAAACGAATGACCTCGGTCTCAGGAGCTACCGCCTTATATACCCCTTGGTATTTCGCAACATTGACTAATATTCCAGGAAAAGGTGGGGGCAATTCTAGGAATACAACGAGCGATTCTAGGAAAGCTATTAATAGTAACAGAATGGGGTCGGGGTACAGTAAGCGTCCAATCAGCGTCGAGTATGAGTCATCGATGAGCAGCGGTGAGTAGATCACGTTGAACCTTGCTCCGATGAATCAGCCGTTGTTATCGATTGATGCGAGAGAGTGGAACGTTCGCAGCGCGCGTGCACACTTTCAAATCGATCAATAATTCCTCCACCACTTACATAATTCTATGTTCAACAAAAGCTTGATAAAGTTTATATACTACCCTTTTTGTGTTCTGCACATTTTCTAATCTCCACACAACCTTGGAACAACGTCTCACATGGAACTTTTCAGCTCCCGTGACTGATTGCGGACCTAATGAACTTTGGAAAGAGTGCTCCAGTAAATGCGAGCCGTCCTGTTCTGATAAGGTATTAAAATAATTAAGTCGCCTAAAAATGACCTTATCAGGAGCCAAAATTCTGTCCGACCATATGTGGTCCAGCAGAGTGTCAGTGTTCTGCGGGCTACCTGCGAGATAGCAATGGAAAATGTGTGAAGCAGGCAGATTGCCAAAGTGAGTGGGCTTAAAGAAGAGTTAAGTGAATATTCGCTGAATAAAAACAGAAGGCATACAGCTGAACAGTTATTGAATGAGATAATAAGTGAGATTCGTCAGATTCAACTACCCGTTCGCCTGTTCTAACATGCTCCACTGTGAAATGCCGCGAGGGGAACATCTGTGTAGTAAGTATCTTTCTCAATTCGGGACAACTAAAATCATGTACAGATGGCAAATAATCGTCCGAAGTGCATAGAGAAACCGAAAGGAACGTCACCATCACCACAGAAATGCTCCGATGTGAACGAGGAGTGGGAATTGTGTGCAACTAATTGTGAACGCACGTGTGAAAACCGCGTTCCCGTAAGTATAACGGAAAGCGACTGATGAGTTAGACCGTTCAGATTTGTAATAAAGCCTGTGCGCCAGCTTCATGCCAATGCAAAAAGGGATTCTTCAGAAGAAATGGAAAATGCATTTCTGCAGAACAATGTGATGTGAGATTATAGCCCTATTAAACCAAAGAGTGAACTATTAGGAACCATCTACTGTTCCAAGTGCAGCTAATGAGACGTGTGGGTTAAATGAAAAGTTCACTACCTGTTCTTCGATGTGTGAACCAAAGTGTGGCGACACGGGACCGGTAAGTATTGTATTCAAGATGTTTCAACCACTTAAATTGCAGAACATGTGCATAATGATGTGCGGACCATCTAGATGTCAATGCGACACGGTATGATGAATATGTCAAATAGTTTTATTTTGAAGTGTTAAGGGGTATTACCGAAATTCCAACGGTGCATGTGTTACGAAAGCTGAATGCGAAGAAACCACAGGTTGGACCCTTACTAGATATACAAGTTTTTAACTTTTTTCAAATATCTAGAAATATGGTTTCAGTAGCATCAGAGTGCATGACTGTAAAGTGTTCCATCGGAACGACTTGTACAGTTGTGAACGGAAAAGCGCAGTGCACACCCATCGGAGACAATAAGCCACCTAAGCTAAGTTGTCGAAATGTTCGTTGTGCGGGAACTTGTGAAGATACCGAGAAAGGACCTGTGTGCAAAGGTATATTTGCGATGCAGTTCTCTTAACCTCCTTTCGCTCTTGCAATCAGTAAAACAGACATATTCTGGTTAAAATACAGGATACATATTTTGATCGATGAGCTCATTCATCATTTCCAGTGCAGTATTAACAAGGAGAGGTTTTAACCTTGCGGAGAAATTTGAATATGAGAAATATTACATCTAGTGTAGTTTTCCATGCTGATTCCGAATTTGAAGTTTAAAATTTGCGGTCAAAGAGTATATTTGAGATAATGGGAATCAAAGTGTGCAAGCCTCTAATGTCTTTTCTCTCAAATTTTCACTTGTTGAAGCTGTTTAGAAGTTTTAAAAGTGCAGAATTTATCGCAACTTCAAGGGAGAGATAATTTTAGATAGAAATTCTATTCACAACGCTGTCCGGCGGTATCCTAAAGCTTTCAAGGTCTTAGTCAAGCATATTTAGCTGTAAAATGCACATAAGCGAGTCACGGTGTAATCTCAATTATCTCGAAAATACTCTTGGACCGCAAATTTTAAACTTGATATTCGGAATCAGCACATAAAACTGAATCAGGAATGGTGTTTCTCATATCGAAATTTCTCCGCGCGGTTACAACCACTCCTTGTAAGCAATTCCACCTTAAATTTTTGATAAACAATTCTAAATCGGAGATTACACCAGAAACCCATAAATAATTTTGACAGGTACTGCTGCGAGTACCACAAGGACTGTTCGAAGTGTTACATGCGACGATATGAAATGTGCTGACGATGAAAATTGTATAATGCAAGAGGTGGTGATCAATGTTGCCATGAATAACGATCGGTCGTTCAGGTTCAATGCCTCGCTCCTCCCTGTTCATCTGTACCCATCTGTAAGTTCAACGGAACCCCTACCTGCGATAACTTTCCGTGTCCTGAAGGCCAAGAATGTTCCATTCTCATGGTGAGATCGTTATGATCGGCCAATCAACCGTAACAGATCAATTGTCTACGTGCACCTTGTGCGGGATCGAGGCCAATTTGTCGCGCTTTTTCGACTCCTTCTTGCAAGAATCATACTTGTCCTGCAGGAGAACATTGCGAAATGCAACAGGTAAGATCCGCAAAGTAGGCAAAACAGCGATAACTGTTCAGGTGCAATGCATCAGGGCACCGTGCAATGACATCCCGTCTTGTGTGAAAGACTCCGAAAGCACGCCAATAGTAAACATCCCAACAGCAATTCCATGCGGCGAGAATGAAGTCTTCGAGCGTTGTTTCGCAGGATGTGAAACGATATGTGGAGAGCCTGGACCAAAGGTTTTCTAGTATCCCTTTTGTAGATGAGAAATATGTTCAGCCATGCCCGATGTTGTGCAAGATTCCTGGAGGATGCAGATGTGCTCCAGGATTCGTTCGATTGGCTGCGGGAAAAGTTAGTCGACATTATTTGAAGATAACAACGTATTCAAAACAGGAATGTGTTCCGAAGGATCAATGCAAAGTAACTAAATGTGGCAAGAACGAAGTCTATAAGGAGTGTTATAACAAATGCGAGCCAAGTTGCGACGAGCCCAAGCCGGTAAGTACAGTGCTCAGAACTTCATAAGAATAAATTTAAGACTTGCCCCATGACATGCGGTCCAGGCCGATGTGTGTGTAACGCTGGATATGTTAGAGTAAACGGAACTTGTGTTGAGCAAAGTGATTGTCCGTGTAACTAAAACTTTTTTGTTGTAGAGGTGTACACATCTCTGCTGCTGAAATATTTAAATCCATTGACTTCAACTGACTTCTTAATAAATATGTTATTCTGTACTTTGTTCACTACAACCACCATACATGAATGCGTTCCACTGAGAAGCAAGGAAATGATAGCACAAGGAGAGAACGACAGTTGAGGATCTTTTTTTGTCCGTTATCTCTTTTCTTCGATTAGCTGCTGCAGAAGGTTGCGTACCTAGATATTATGTTCCTCTTTTCTTGTGTTACGGTAAGTCTTTGTTTTGCTAGGCCTGTAGCCTGTGATCTCTTTTCGCAGGTGCTTCTGCAAATACAGCTAGCGAATTCAGAGCAACATTGTAAGCATTTGATTTCATCATAGCATATTATTTTTCCGTCTTTAGGGCATGAGGAGATTGGGGAAAGTTGTGGAAATGGCATGGGAAAGGAGGGTGAAACAATGAAGATAGACCCGTGTTTCAGCAAGGCGACCGATGTGTGCAATGATTGAGTGTGCTGCCCAGTACACGTGTGTGGATACTCCAACTGATTCCCTCTGCCTTCTCAAGAACCAACGTAACCTAATATCATGTTAGGTGTATACGCAAGCATTTAGTTTCAACTGTGGTCCGATTAACGTGTTCTGATCTCGAATGTTCGACAGGATTTGTGTGCGAAGATCACGTGGAGGGTCCTAAGTGCCGACAGAATGCCACTATTCCTTCACAGCCATTCACTTTTGATATAACAGATGAGGCGAAGAACCAATGTAGTCCTACGAGATGTCCTTCCAACTCGCTATGCGTACCAGGAATTGATGGACCGCAGTGTCTCACTCCGAAAGGTTTACATTACATTTCTTACACTTCTAACCACTTCATTCAGAAGAAGAATTGAATCGGACTGATGTAGATGAATTGAATGGAAATGAAGGAGGCACAGCTGTCGTGACAAAAGCAGAAGATATCAAGCTGCCAAAGTTCATTTCAACCATGCCAGAAGATTATGAAGGTGAAAGTGAACTACGAAAATTATGTGTGAACTGTAACTATCGTTGATAACTGCAGAACATGTTGCGAATACTCTTGGTAACTCTAAAGACTTTGCAGAGACAACACGAACACCCATTGCCACGTCGACCAAGCAAACAACTTCATCCCATAAGCCAACCACGACTCCTTACGTAACTTCACCAGCGCCCTTGTTCACAGCTAGACAATCAACCCAGCCTCCGATAAGACATTATCCGAGTCTTCCGAAGAGCTGTGCAGTTGTGCACTGTCCTGAGAATACGACTTGCGAAATGCACCCAGTTAGTCAACTCATATTTGTCAGGTAAATTGTTTTACAGGTCAAGTGTATCAGTGGACCGTGCGGTCCGGTTCCACGATGTATTCCCAATGGCTTGCCAGAGAAAGCCACTCAAGAATACTGAATATTTTTCTTTGAAAGTGTGGAATAAACACATAAGACTAAGTCATTTCACTCCCTGGCGCCATTTAGTAGAGCACCGAACGATTTGTGAATACAAGAAAACATGCGTGCTATCTCGAGGAAACGATCAGATTCTTTGGCTAATTCTGCGAACGCGTAGAGGCCATTCGAAAGGAGAATGTAGATATGGGTGAACTGGTTAAGCAACAATAGAAAAAAAATTTTATGTTCGTGTGGTGTTGCAACAACATGTTGGCAGCGGCCCTACTACGCAGTTGATAATTAGATAGATCACACAAGATACAAAAGAATGATGATCGCTACTTTAACCGTATCACTAAAATCACTAATGATGTAAAATATTTTGATCCAGCAGTTATACTTAGTACATAAACTCAGGTAAAAAGAGGTCACAAAGTATGCTCAAGAATGAAAATATGAAAAAAGCGAAGGTAATTTTGCATGGAGTTCGAGTCGCTTTCTACTTGTTCCGTTCCCGTTCCAGTTACGAACGAGATAAGAGGAGAGAGAACAGTTAGAGATAGGCATTCAGCTACGGCAAGTGCTTTTTAAGCCATCTGCTTTGCACGGGGAGTCGTTCGGAAGGACTGCCGCAACTATGCTGCTACGCAAGGCGGTAAGTATAGTTAGTCTTTCACTTTCAATTTCATTCTGGTAAGTATAATTTTTATTTTTTTACATATGTCAATTAATTTACAAATGTATTTAATTTGGAATTATTCACTTCTTTTCGGAAGTGCCGACCGCATCATTAGGTAAGCAACATGATAACGAAAAAAGTTCACAAAGCGATCATGAGATCATTTCAGATTGTTTTTCTTTTGTGTTCCGGAGCATACAGCGCAATTCGTAAGTACATTTTCCATCATATATTGATGAAGTTGCGTAAACGCTATGGTAAAAAAGATCGTTACCACCGTTTTGTGAGTTCCTTCACTTCATGAAAAAGAGTGAGAGTACTGGTCAAGAGAGTGGAACGAATTACCCGTGAACAAATTATCCCTTCATCAGGCCATTCAAGCTTGACCCTTGCTCTCGTCAAAAGCACGTAACGGGGGAAAGCTCCCTTTTAAGATGGCAGTTCGTCCTGTCTTGATATCCTCTGCGGCGATACTGAACAATGTGTAGAGAAGGATGGACAGGCAACGTGCATTCCACTCCCACAAAGTAAGCCTACATAACTGGCGTCTCAATCCCTCTTCAGATCCAACCGACAGTGTCATCATAACGTGCAACCTCATCGATTGTCCAGTATCCTTTACGTGTGTCGATCACTTCGATGGTGCTGTCTGTACTCGAGGTTATTCTTTTCTCTTGCAATCGAAAGACCCGTGCCGTTCTAGGATCCGAGAGTCTGTCGTTATTCGGTCCAGTTGACCAACAGGACACCTTCACGGCTCCGCTAGTTATTTCCCGTCCCTCTGCACCTCCCCCTCCTCCTCGACAGACTTGCAACTCCTTTGCCTGTCCTCCCGATATGGAGTGTCACGATGGCTTCTCTGGTCCCACTTGCGAATCTGTAGCGAGTAAGCCCGTTCCTCCGTCTCGTCCCTCCTCCACTGTTATCCGTCCCTCTTCACTCCACTCTCTTACTCCTGTCCATCCTCCGTCCCTCACTCCTCCCTGTCTTTCCACCAAGTGTCCTTCCACTCACAAATGTCTCAATGTCCAATCGCGTGCGTCGTGCGTTCCAATCCGTCGTCCCGGTTCGTTTTGTGTATTCTCAACCCGTAGAATCAGTCGATCATCCCTTTTCAGCCCAACGTGTCCTCGAGCCCTTCCCTCCACGAGTAGTCGATCCCCCTCCCCGTCCCCACATCGTCTCCGAATTCGCGAGACCCGCTCCCACCTTCACTCCTCGTACCACTCCGACAATAATCGTGAAGAAGCTTCCTCCTGTTCCCTTCCATCGTGCAACTCCAGCCTTCGTCCCTCCCCCACCTACAACTACAACCACTACAACGACAACGACTGAGCAACCCACCACGACCGCTCGTCTCTTCACTCCCTCTCCTCGTCCATTCATCCCTCAGGCGACCATCACAACACCCCCCTCGTCGTTCTCTGGACCTTCTCTGCCTCGTTCGTGTGAACGAGTACACTGTCCGAGTGGACTCAGGTGCTCCTTGCAACAGGTACTGATCTCAATGATCTCCCCTTACTCATCCACGATTCTTTCAGGTACAATGCAGTCATCCACCCTGCACAGTCGTTCCCTTCTGTATATAATCAGACGAATTCCGTAGAGAACATGTATAAATGAGCTTGATTGAGGGTATTAGTTCCAGTTTAACACATGATACTACTATGAAGATTGAGCCTCGAAATATTACGACATATAACGGCGCACGATCATAAAAAGCGGGTAACACTCAACGTGCAAGCAGACAGAATGACGCACAATTTAATCGCTCCTTCCGCTATATCCTGTCTCTGCTCTGTTCTCTCTGAGAAAGATCGAGAGAACGAGTGAAAGCGGGAGGGTGCGCGAACGGTTGGTCTACCGTTAAAAAGTGCGTGGAATCCAACTGTTTGAGAAATGCTACATTCTATTCTTTACGTACAGTCGAGTCTTCTCTAGTCTCAATGATGTACGATGTGATTGTGTTGATTTGGTGTTATATTGGGGAGATGGTGTTTGGGGTTTCGGCGCGGAGCATGACATAAGAAAGAGCTTGCGCATAGCTCAAGCATCCGCGAACAACGTGACTCCGAACTCCTCTCGAGAGAGATTATCAGTGTGTTTCCGTCCTCTCTCAGCCGTCATCCGCAGTCTCTTTGCTTCTCATCTTCTCAAAACACGACTGACCCACACATTCCCTTCTTCTCTGTATCGTGCGAAACTCTGTTTATCCTTCAGATATCCACTTGAGAGGGAAAAGCAGAATGCCATTGAAACCAGTTGAAGAAAAGTCTGCCGTCGATATGCCAATCACATAACAGTGGAGAGGATATGGTGTCGAGGGCTGAATAGGATAGTGTTTGAAGGGGACAGCGATGCGTCAGTGGGAGACCGGAGGGCTCGGATACGAGGATCTCTTTGCTTATCTTCGCCTCTCTCTCAACCCTTCACTTTGCTTCTCTCACTCTCTCACCTATCCGCCACTTTTCTTCTTGTGCACTGTTGCAATACACCATCGATTCATTGTCTCGTGCCCTTGTTCACATTTGCATCTTCCAAGTATCCTTTGCAGCCTTTCGTAGATTAGATCGGGACCACTCACATATCCGCCCTCACGGGCCTTCAATGGCGATCAAACCCCTCGTTGTAAGTGATTTATGCCGTCGAAGAGATCTGCGAGAAGAGTATGATTGGTTGCAGAGACGGCCGGAGGTTCGTCAGGAACCATCGAGTACAGCCACAACTCCCACGAGTCCCGCTCCTACCGGCACTTCCGTCCTCGCCTTCCCTCCATTTTACACCGTACAAGAGCTTCGTTTGTCCTTTCCTACACATCTCATTTGAGAGTGTCCGAGTGGAATCCGTTGATGAGGCATCTGAATACGATAACTTTGTATTCGAAGGAGATGCATGCATCGGATCAGGCACAGGTAGAAGCTAAAACGATTGTTTGGTTCAGCATATGAACAGGACTCAATGAGAACGATGTGGAACTGGGCTACATGGGCTCATCGGCACTTTTGGTTCCTCGAAGATCAGAAAGAAGAGCTGGAAGTAGAACCGCATCCTCTGTTCACTCCTCCATACAAGCATCTATTCGAAGCTCCATAAGGCAAAGGTAACATTACCAGAATGTATACTAACCATAAAGTATTCTACATTTCAGCCAGCAGATATTCAAGCAAATATTATCGAAGATTAAGGAAGTGTTACTCAAGTTTAAGCTGCTAATTATTATTGTTGTCTACTCGATTCTCGGAGCATACCTGTTTAGATGGCTTGAAGTGGGATTATTAAATGTGAATAGTTCAAACGTACTTTCAGGCTGAAAATGATCTCGCAGACAAGGAAGATGCATATCATGCAAGGCTTATAGCTAGAGAAAACATGTATATAAGGTAGTTTGCATAATTGCTTACTCATTCAAAAACGTTGCAGCTTGAATCAAATATTCGAGGAAAACTCAGAATCTCGGTACGAGAAGTGGAAGCACACAATATTGCGATTCGAGGAAGAACTAGAATTAGGAGAACCTGTGGTTTGTTTGCATAATAAGAACATTACTAGAGAAACTATCCATACCTTCCCTCTCTCATAGTTTTCCTTGCACTTTGCTAACTCTACTTGTTGCAGATCGAAACAGCGTGGACCTTCTGGATGTCATTCCTGTATGCCGGAACCTTGTACACTACTATCGGTATGCTCTCTGAGATCTGATCTTCTTATGTCCATGCGCAAAGGTGCGCGAAGGAAGAGTGTAAGACGAGAGAGAAGAGGGCAAGACTACAAACAGATAGCCAGCGGACTTCTCTCTCATCTATGAGACATTGTCTTCAGTTGCTTTCGTCACATCCAATTCACTCCAATGAACCATCTCATCTACGGCGCTAGTGTTGACGTAGCGGAACGTGAGAGTGAGAAGGTTGTTGAGGCTACGGAAATATCTCGTGCAAGACAACAGCCGGACGATGGGCAACGATGATTTACGCCATAATCGGCATTCCGATCATGATCATCATTCTCAATGACCTTGGACAGTTCCTGCTTGTTTGGGTCAAGAAAGGAGCCGCCTTCACCCAGGATGCTCTCCTATTTCTAGGTTAAACAGAGGGAAGCAATCAGGCAAAGTACTTGCTACTTCAGCCGTACAATGTTCGTGCAAATCCCTGTCAAATGACAGTGCGGCACGACGGCGATATGTTGCATTCTGCAAGCGATTTTCGTTTCTCGGTGGAAAGAATCTTTCTGTTTCAACGCTGACCAGCGTATGTTTGCGGTGTGAAAGAATGACGAAATGCAGCATTCAGAGTCAAGAGAAAGACCTTGAGGCAGCTACGAACAAAGAGGAAGAAGAGGAAGAGGAAGAAGCTGAACCAAGACCCGATCCACCCGTGTTCTCAGCCTTCGCTGCCACGGTACGATCCATTATCCATTGATTAGCGAATCTTGGTTCAGGTTTCATGGATACTCATGTGTGCAGCAGTTTTCTGCATATGGGAGGACTGGGACTACTTCACCAGCGTTTACTTCTTCGTCATTTCACTCAGTACTATCGGTACGATTGAGTTCGCATCATTCTACGATGCTCGTATTATTCAGGACTCGGAGATGTCACACCTGCTCATCCCGAATACATGATAGCCACCTTCGGCGTTGTTCTTATTGGATTGGCGATGGTCACTGGTTAGGCATACCCGCTTCAGATCACACTACGACACTGTTGCAGTGTTCATCGACGTGGTCAAGGAGAAGATCGAGTTGATGTACATGGATCTCCTCGAGAAGCAACTAAAGGTTCGTACTCTACTGTAGAGAGACACTCAATCCCCTTGCAGCTCTACATGGAAAGAGTCGAAGCGGGAGATACAACTGCAGCAGCCCAAATGATGGAAGCCATGCAGGGAAAGGCCAAGTATCTCTTCCCGCTCATGAGGTATCATGCAATAGTCAAAAATAGGTTATGGCTTAATTCAGCAAGAGTTCCGGCAACAAGGTCATGGAACAATTCAAGAAGGATGCCCGAGAAAGAGGAATCGAGGTGTGTTGAATATAGCTAAATGAACTAAGAATATGTTAAGGTTCCCGCTGTTCTGACCGATATTGACCCCGAGACTGGATTGCCGGCGTTTGCAAAGGCTGATAGGGTAGATGAAGGGTAGGGAGGAAGATGAAGATAGGACTTTGTAGGAGAACTTCCAAGACTTGATAGAACAAGCTGAGGAGAAGAGAGGGAAGGAGGAGGAGAAGGAACGCCAGATTCAGCAGAACTTAGATGTGAGTGGACGGGGGGAGGACGGGTGAAGTGGAGTATCACAGAGCAAACGGCAGTCCATGGGCTCAACGGTCAACATGAATCTCCTACAAGCCGAAGCTCCCCTTCCACCTCCTCTTCATCTAAAGGTTTCCTTTAAAATGTTGTTTATTTACTTTTAAACCCCACTTTTCTTAAATACGTTATTGTCGATTAATATAAATCGATTAATCTTTTTTGTTGCAGCCACTGGCCATCATGGAAGTGAAGAGCGTCCAAACAGCGGTATGTAACTAACTATCTAGAACAGATTAGCAAGTTTATTACAACACTCAAGAGAAAAACAAAACAAAAAGTTAATTACACAGAAAAAGGAAAAAAAGACATTGCAATGTGCACAGCTTGAAATGATAAGCGATCCGTGTTAGTATTTACACCGGCTACTCGGCCTCTTCATTTGTCCACTTCTGTGGAAGATTAAAGGAGGACATGCGCAGTCTCTCCATTGCCTACAACTTTTCTATTATTCCATGTTTTGCATCATCATAGAAAGTAAAGAAAGTAAATTTGAAAATAAAATGACATACGCTCTTCATAAGTTGCTTCTCGACATCCGTTCTGGCAGAGTCCTCCTCTGCTTCTCCACTGCCTTGCATCATCTCGTTCCCCTCTGGACCATCTCCCACAACGTCGATATCAAACTAAAGCGATGACTTCCTTTTAATGCCTCCTATCTCATACCTCTTCAAGGGAAGGGGGTGCAGATACACGTCGATCACTCGTCTTCTCCGTCTTATTAGCATCAGCCACCTCACTATGCAGACTGGGTGGTCCGAGTGACTTGGAGACTCGACGACCGATAGGGCGAGTCTACAAGCAAATACATAATTTAGTCGTAAATTAAACAGCTATCGCAAAATTTCAAACGAAAGTTTTTGACTATCACAAGTCAAAAACTTTCCTATGCATAAGGTGTACCTAGTCATACCTTTCCCTCGAAGCTAGCTGGTTCGAATACTGCGTTGGCGACAGGGGAAGATGGTAGAGATAGAATTGGAGGTAGGGACTTAATCGAAGGGTTGGCCTACTTTTTATTGCTCTACCAATACAGGAATATCAGTACCCTGTACATATTTCAAAGAATAAGGCCATCGCAGCACAATTAAATAAATTACTTAAACTAAATATTACACAGTAACCACTGAACACTCAACTATCACTGTGTTTTTCTCTTCCAACGTAATCTTCCCTCTAGAGTAACTCTTCCCCTATCGTAACCTTCGCTCTTCAGTAACCCTTCTCCAAACGTAGCCCTTCCCGCACTCACATCGTCCCCTTCGTCATCTTCGAAGATCTCATGAATCTCCTCGACATCATCGTCCATAATAAACTCGTCTTCTCCTCGTTTATCCTCATCTCTCATCATATTCTCGAGTGAAGCCGCAGCATTCTCATCCTCTTCATTGCCTACTGCCTCAACGTCCACGAACACCTCAACATTAGCAATAACAGCTAACTTTGATAAGCACGGTCCAAGCATGAGATTACGAGTCATAATATCTTAGGGACCTCTTCATTGTTGTCTTCAGCCTTGACCACTCTCCTCATCAGTCCACTTCCTCTCCAAGCATCAAGAACAGATATCAGGGACTGACCCGGCTCGTCCAGAGAAGTTAGAATATTCAGCTGCAAAAGGAATGACATAGATGACAATGACAATGACAACCCCCGTTGTCAATGACAAATCATACCCACCTCTTCCTCAGTCAGCGCATTCTTCACTTTCCTTGCTCGCTTGCGGGGCACATCGGGAGAGTATAGCTGTAATGAGCAAAGTAAAGACAATCAATCAACAAAGTTATTGCATTTCTTTCTCTACTCATGATTACAGTAACCCATAAACCTACCGTAACCCGTTTCTTCTTCCTGCCTGTCGTCTTGCCCTCAGCTCCTCCACTCATTCTCGAGGTTCCCTCTCCAGCCAACTCTTCCTTCAACTTCGCCTGTCTGTTTTCCTACAAAACATAATAGTTCACGAACCTCTACAAAACATAATATAAATATTAACAGAAGCTAACCATTATCTGCCTGCGCACGATTCGTCTAGGAAAAGAAGAGGACTCGAGGGAGATTCGGGGATGGTTCAACCTCCTCTTGCGGAGAATCTTCTTCTTATTATCGTCTCCATCCCAGTCCTTAACATTCAATGAATCAAGTCAACAATATAGGAGGACACTAGAGGCTTTTTCTTTTGCAGTCCACTTGTATGATCCCTCTCATAAGGCACAACACATTCTTCGTCACCGTCCCTGGACCTATAGTATCCCCTTACCGTACCTCGTCCATTTCCTCGAATTCCTTCTGTTTATTCGCCCATTCAGTCATCATCTCGTCCTCCGTATCCACATCGTCGTACATAATCCAATCCTCCAATTCCACTTCAATTCGTTTCCTTTCCTTCTTCACGTAGCGACGAGCCTCAACAGTCGAGATAAAAATAGACAAAAACTATAAAGGTACTAGTTCCCAACCATGGCAGGAATTCGAATAGTATCCGCGAGATCTTGCAAATTCCATTCGAACGCCGAACGAATCTGCAGAAGACCGTACTAGAAAAGGTCAGGAAGATATGGCAGACCTGTTTAGAAGCGAAGAATGTAGCTTTATTCACACTGCCACCATCCCAGGAAACGAGGCAACCAGGCTGAAATGAGTGAGAGGATCAAGGTATGGACAGGGACAACTTACCGTGTACAACTGGGGTTGCTCCTTCCTTCGAGTCTCAATTGCCCCCGCTTCGTCCACCTCTCCATCCTCACCAGGCTCTTCACTATTCGTCGGTTCTCCCACAGCATCGTGCACTACCGAAGACACCTAGGAGTTTATAATAGGAACATATTCGAATCTTAGATTGAGAATTCAATTAAAATGAAGAACTGCGATACCTGGTCGATCTCAATTCTCGGTATGCCAAAGATGACGAAGAATTGCTTGACTGCCTCTTGACATTTGACCGTATCTCGAGCGATATTGGATAGGAGACAGGCGATTCCTCGATTGAGAGTGGTCCACGATGGATGAGATGAGGGGGGAAGGGAGGAGGACATCCAACTACAAGAGTAGAGATATGTACATATACGAAGGGGGGAAGCACAAGCAAGGCAAGTACCTGTCTTCTCGTTCCAAATCCAATAGTGCTTCGCTAAGAAGAGGAAAATCAGAGCAAAGCCTGAATAGAGCAATCATTAGAGTACGAAATTCGATCCAGAATAGGGGAAGGCAATAATAATGACCGTAAACCCACATGCTCAATACTGTAACGATACGACGACGCATATCAACGTGTGACCAACGTCTTTTGCTCATCTAAAGTAACGAGGTAAACATTTAGATTGTTAATCCGCAAGCTATGTCAGTCGGCTATTCTACACAGAGGACGCGTACCTGACAGGACGCGACTCGCAGAAAAGTCCACATGCACTGAGCGACTCCATACAACGTCTGAAGGATTTACCGCAATCTACTGTAATCTACCTCACTCGATAAATAAAACCCGGTCATACGAGAGACTAACTAATTCGGGACACGTAGACAAGGTTGTCGTGATGACAAGTCCTCCCAGCAGAGCTGATGCAGTCGATTCGAGGTCTTCCTTGTCTGAACTAAGGCTTAATCCAAGTAATTGGATGAATTGACCTTGTGCTTGACCGAGGTAGACAGCAATGCGAAGGGCAGCATAAGGAGAAAGCACAACTAGAGAACGGGCGGAATCCACTTGGATCAAGGAGAAACAACGAGACGAGTCCACTGAGAACTTGTGCTTGAGGGAATCGAGCAGCTTCTTCCGATTCGTCCTGCAAGAGAGAGAATATTCAAGGAACTTCGGAAACACGGGATAATGAAGCTCACATAGTGAGACCCGTAGGGAGGCAACGAGGAAAACGGAGTGCAGTCTCTTTGATGTGAGAACCTTCGAAGATCGATGCAACCTAGGAACATATTGTTATTAATGGATTCAGCGCCTAACTACCATAAAATGAAAAAAGTTGCGCTTTCGTTATATCTGTTCTACACTAAAATGTATTTTTCATTCCATTCCACTGACTTTACGATATTTATCGTTGAATTTCTTCTTTTGCTTCTTTGTCGTCTTCTTTGAAATGTTCCGATATAGCCTCAGGGAAAGAGCCGAGGTTGCGAGGAATACTCCCTGAACATAAATAATGTAAATAAATATCTCAGGAGAAGAATCGGTAAACTGACCAATTGAGAAGGTAAAGGAACAGCATGAGGTCGAGGAAGGCGAATAGTGGGTACAAGTATAGCAGAGAGAGGATCGGGCTTGCATAGCTCTGCCTGCAATCAATTCCACGGAGATAATTCTCTTGTATGGAGGCCGCATAGGGATCCATGGATTCACCTTTCTTTTACGCTTTATAGCACGTGCAATTTATAAGATATTCTATGGCTTATGACTAATTTAGGGACAGTTTTTCCCTCCTCTATCAAACCACATTGCTCGTTTTTCGTCATATTTATTACCCGCACTAAATTAGGGCAGTTTGTAAAGTACGGAGGGGGAAAATGGAAGCGGCCTCATAATCTCCGTGAATTCATTGTAAGGAAAAAAAGGAAAAGTTAAACTCACTTGATTGGGTTTATTTCGCGATGAAGTGGTTTTATTAGTGTGGACTCGAATATAACGCATTTCTTAGCAGTAAGCTGGAAAATAGTCGAAAATAACACAGGAATTAAACAAAAAAAAGAAAAATAAAAAAATAATGAAATTTGTTGTTTAAAAAAATAATGAAAACGTCGATATTTCGAATTTTAAAAAGGAAGGAAAACTACGGTAACATTTGAAAACATACAGTATATTCTTATTTTTTCAGGTCGATCCGACATCTCTTCTCGCATTTTCGTTCGGTTCGCAGACATATCCCGTTGTTTCGGATTGCGAATGCCAAACTGATTCTGCTGAGAGTAGTGACGAAGGAATTCAGGTTACTTTTTGTTCTCTTCAAAGTTCACGAAGTCTGCATTTTAGACCTGGCCTTCTATGGAGTCAATTGCTACGCAAATCGAAGCAGACGACAAGCTTCGATATTTGACTTGCTCTTCGGCTGTGGGAGATTCGAGAGAACTGACCATGGAGACTAGTACAGGAGTACAGGCTCAACCACGGTATTCAGTTTATGAGATTGCCTGAGGGATTGGAAAGGAAAGACACAGGAAGAAATGGAGTACTTACAGTACTCGCACAACCGGGATCCAACCCGAAGTATCGAGTATCTACTCGGCTGATAGAGGAGAGACCGTAGAGGGAGAGGAAGAGGAGGAATCGAGTGAGGAAGACGAGGGATTGGTTGTAGAAGATGAAGAGCTTGAAGAGGTACGGTGTATTAGGGATGAGAGTTCTTTTGATGCGTAGGCTTCATGAGCTCATAGAAGCACAGAACCGTTCATCATCAGAGAAGACAACACCGCTGAATATCTTAGTATTCACGCAACAAGAAGGGAATGGTAGTAGCTTAGTAGATGATTGAAGGTAGAGGAATGGGTGACGGATACGGAGGATCTGGAGAGACAGATAAGGGAGAGTATCGACAAGGCACACAAGGAGAAGCTCAAGGCAGAGGTATCGTCATCGTCGAAGGATTCAACTATTCCCCATTCCATTCGAGGCACGTGCTCTCTTCGTCAAGAAGCAGATAGCCATGTTCGAGAACCAAGAGGCCCTCGGGGCAGAGGGGGTCGAGGCCAAGAAGCCTGAGGTCAGTCTGTCAGAGACCTCCCTGATACAGTACTCCCTGATACAGTACTCTGCTCAAGGTGGAAGTGAAAGCGGGCACAACGCGCAAACTTCTCGAGTTGTTCGAAGCTAAGAGAGCATCCGAATCGGCTACTGTATCACCCCCTACGGAAAGGAGAATGAAGCAGGAGCGTACGGTAGAAGGAAAGGAAGAGATGAGGTAAGTGAGGGGAATGGAGGGGAGATTGTAGAAGTTATAGGGAAGAGAAGAAGAGGAGGAGGAAGATGAGAAGACGAAGGGAAAAGAGGGAAAGGAGTGAAGGAGGTAGAGAAGGGACGGGAAAGGGGGATATGGACTGTTTAGTTGATGAAGGAGAGGAGAAGAAGGAAGGAGAAGGAAAAGGAGAGAAGGAAGAAGAGAAGGATGAGAGGGAAATGAGGAGAAGAGAGCATAGGAAGAGAAGGGAGAAGAGGAGACGAAGAAGAGAGGGAAGGGAGGGAGAGAAGGGGGATAAGGGAGTGGAAGAAGAGAAGGAGAAGATGAGGGAGGATAAGGAGAGGAAGGGGGAGGGGAAGAAGGATACTGTAGAGGACGAAGGGAAGGACGAGGATACGGTAGTGGAGGAGAGGAAGAGGAGAAGAAAGAAGAGAAGGGACAAGAAGGAGAAGAGGGAGGGAAAGGAAAGGAAGGAATCAGAGGGGGGTGAAGAGAGTGTGGCATCTGAAGAGACTAGAACTACGAGGGAAAGTGGAGATGCCGAGAGAACAGGAGAAATATCGATGGAGCGAACAACGGTTGAGAAGAAGGAAAAGAAGGAGAAGAGGAAACGAGTGAAGAAAAGTAAGAAGAGTAAGAGTGGAGAAAAGAAAGAAGTGGAGGAAGGAATGAAGGAAGAAGAGAAAGTAATAGAAGAGGGAGGGGAGAGAAAGAAAGAAGAGAAGAAGAAAGAAGACGGAAAAGGAAAGAATGGAGAAACAGAGAAAGAAGAGGAATCGACTAGTAGAGAAGAGACGGATACTCTTACTATGGAAGAGGAGACATACAGTGATGAAGATGAGAGTGAGACTGATGAAGACACTACGATTACTGATGAGGAATGGAGTGACTGGAGTGATTGGTCGAGTAGTGGAGAATATACGGATCTATACGATGAGGAAACTGATGAAGAAGAAAGGAAGAAGGTCAAAGAGTAAGTTGAGAGGGGTACGGAAGTGGTACGGAATGTTACAGGGAAGAGAAGAAGGAGGAGGTTGTAGAAGAGATGGATGAAGAAAAGAAAATGGCCGAGGCTAAGGCTTTGTTTGATAATATGACCAAGGAGGAGTTGGATGCTATTGGATTGGGGGTAAGTAGAGAGCGATGACGGGGTATGGAAGGGTATTGTAGGGAGTGAAGAAGAAGTTGATACGGAAGACTGTACTGAAGAAGAGGAAGTTGACTGATGAGGAGAAGGAGAAAGCGAGGGAAGAGAAGTTGAAGAGGATCGAAGAGAAGAAGAAGGTATGCGGTAGAGGGAAGGATGTGGTTACTGTAGGGGTACTGTAGGCACGAGAGGAACGAGCTGCGTTGAGAAGAAAGAATGAAGAGGTTCGGTTCATGAAGAATGTCGCACTTCAAGTAAGTCATGCTTTGAATGAGGAATGAGTATTCTCTTCCAGGCTGACATGGACTCTCTTCGACCGACAGCTCATTCCTCTGTACAAGCCTATCCCGTCCTAGTAGGGAGACGATGTCAGACTAAGCTCACGAGGTACGTCTTCAATGATTATGTAGTCTTCTTGGAGAGATAAGTGATCTGCTATTCCAGCATCGTCAAGCCCTCGCACGGTCTGCGTGTCTCAGTAGACGACCGTCTCCTGTCTCCGTCCCCCTCTTCCCTCCTCCCTCGCTCCCCCTCCTCTCCCCTCTCCTCCCTCGAACCCCTCTCTCCCTCTGCCTCTGCTATGCTCGATGTCGTGTCTCCCTCTCCTTCAAGAACTCTCTCTCCGGTCGATAGACCCGATTCATTCAACTTCCCTTCGTCATCTAAGGAGGAAAAGGGGAAGAAGGGGGGAGATGAGGAGACGGAGAGGAAGAGGAAACAGAGGAGGAGGAGGAAGGCGGATGCGAGTGCCAGCGAGACATTCAGGTTGGTTGGGTGGGAGCATTCCAATCCCAGATTTTTTTAAAGACCCCCCATCATTTTCTGCTTGACTATTATCATGACGTTACCCAGAGAATCGGTATCCTCTACATCGTCCATTCCCTCTCCCGATACGGTATCTCCCATTGAGCAAGTATTCTTCGATGAGCAGGGATTCTCTGTGTCGGAGGTATAGTGCCTCCATTGACATGTCATACCCGCTCATTGAGGTGTATCTCAACGTTCATCTAAGCATCGGTCGCCTGGATGAATGTGGATATCAGTACATAGTCGACCCCGTCGATCCCATTGTCACTCTGGAACAGAGTGTCGGCAGAAGTAATCACTCTTTTCTTCCTTTTCTAATTCATCTATTCCAGGACCTAGATCGCAAAGATCACTAAGGGATCAGACAAGGCATATCGAAATACAATTCGATCTGGAAGAAGAACCTTTGGAAGATGAATCTGAAGAGGATATACACGAGGGAAGAGCTGTCATCTATGATGAGGAAGAGGTACATCAATTAGATGATAAAGATCAAAGTTCAATTGAGGGTGAGATACTCGAAGCCTTCACTATTGATGCAGGGACTCAAACAGCGATAGGAGATTCGGTTGAAGAGGGAGTAGGTGGGCTGTGTAAGTGCCTGTTATCATTCCATCCATGCAGATACAAGCTCATCCCTTCGAGATTCCCTTCCTCCACGAAACACGCAAGACGCAAACTGACTTGTGCTCCTACCGTATAGTAAGGCAAGTCATCTTATGCGGGAGAAGAATTGTTCAGACAAGAGATGAAGGAACAACAGAGAGTAGGGAAGAAGGAACGGCTGATGTAGATGAAGGGGATCAACTACGGTACATAAGTGATACAGGCGTACAGACAATGGACAACACTCCCAAGGTTAGTTAGCCTAAGGAGAAAAGAGATATCCTACTTGAAGACTTCGGAGATGGCCACTGAGACTGTTGAAGAGAAGAAGAAGGAAAGGGGAGATCAGACGGAGGGTACGGTAACGAGAGAAGAGGAATTGCAAACTGAAGAAGAGATGAAGGAGGAGATGGGAGTGCAGACTGAAGAGAAGAGGATGGCAGAGAAAGGAGAACAGATTGGAGTGGAATGGGAAGAGAGGGAACAACAGACAGACCTCAAGGAATTCAATGAACAGGTACCATCTGAAACGGAGACAGAATCTTATCGGATGGAATGACTTAGATGCTTTGACATTCAGGCCGCGGGAGAACATCTTGTTATGGTTGATGTAGAAGCTCAAGAAGAGCTTATCGTGGAGGTAAACAAACATTAGCTTCAAATATACTCAATCCTCAGAAACCAGAAGCGATCGTAGCTGAGACTTCCACGCAAGTTACCAATGAGACAGCTGAAAAGGTACCGCTCTGTCGTTCTTATCATTTAGGAAAAGAGATTATAGAATTGTGGAACGGAAGTAGAGAATACCGAGTCTTCCACACAATTCGAACCAGTACCAACAGCTGATCAGGTATCCTCAGCTATCTCCTCAGCTTTCAGTCTTGTGATATTCAGCAATGCGGAGTCGAGATAAGTTATGCCGAAACTTCCACTACTACCGATCATCCACAAGTGGTTGAACAGGTATGAAAGTATTCATATGAGCGTATACTTTTCTCATCAGTCGGCAGGGATGGATCTTTCGTTCGTAGAAATAGGGACTTCAACATACAATCCTGATTTATGTGAACAGGTAAACTTTAATATTAATCCACTGCAATGAAAAGCTATTGTCAGGCATGCGGTTCTGAGATTAATTACTCTGATTGTTCCACTGAAACGGTGATTGAAACTCAAGAGCAAGTAAGATAAGACAAGATTAAGCAAGATTTACCTATAAATGCTCAGGCAAGTGGAATCGAAGTTACTTTCAATGAATCAGCGACTGAAACGTCTTTGATAACTCAAGATCAGGTAAACATTATGCAAAACTGGATAACGGAAGAACTATTAAGTCTTGCGGATCTGAAGTAACCTTCACAGAAAACTACACGGAGACCTTCATCGAGACCCAAGATCAGGTACAAAAAAGAAAACTTTTAAGTAGGTTTTAACCATAACTATAGTTAGGTAAAATACATGTATCTACTATATCTATTAGCCATTTCACCATCTTGTCAGGAAAGTGGAATAGAAATGTCGTTCGCGGAGAGCTCTACAGAAACGGAACTCGAAACAGCTGATCAAGTAAGATTAAATATCATAGATACTCTCGAAACACTTCTATTTTCAGTCATGTGGATCCGATAAGGAAACAGTTCTTGTCGAAAGCTTTACTGAAACTGTGATAGATACTCAGGATCAGGTAGTCTTGTACATATAACCCTACCTACGTGAACTAAATTTTCTCAGGAAAGTGGAATGGAAATAGAATACAAAGAGAGTTATACAGAAACACAATTGGGATCACAAGATCAGGTATGCATTGACAGATACGATACATTGACATATATTATAATATTTATTACAGTCTGTTGGAATGGATATCACTTTTGCTGATAACTTCACGGAAATGATTGTTGAGACTCAGGATCAGGTATGTTTTTTAAAGGGACACGGAAGTGATTTTCAAGTGAAGCTTATATGAAAGATTTTGTCGTAATTAGTATAAAACCAAAAGGAAAAATTATAAAAATTAATAGTATTCGAGAAATGATTTTTTGAAATTTCATCCAACGACGACGTTACTGTGTTTAGCGAAAGGAATTAAGCCAAAAGCGACATTCCTGTTAACGACGGAAGC
>LS936226.1:62272-118191 GCA_900490955.1 Micoletzkya japonica | reverse complement strand
GTTTAGCGAAAGGAATTAAGCCAAAAGCGACATTCCTGTTAACGACGGAAGCCCGGAACGGAAAAATAAAATATGCGATTTTCGAGTTTTTTCTTAAATTTTTTTATTGTCACCATGTTTTTCCTCACATTTTGAAACCTTAGAAGAAATTTCATCGAATTTCAAAACTTTTGGTTAGAGGCTGCTTCCTCCCTTTAAAAGTTAGAAAATAATTAGTCAATATAACATTTAGTCAATTTTTCTGAAACATTCATAGAGTTACAAAATCAGATGTGATACTACTAAATATTTCATAGAAAAAAACTTTATAGTCAAGTGGTATGGAAGTATCCTTTGCCGAGTGTTCTACAGAGACAGCTATTGAAACAGTGGAACAGGTTGGTAATTACACTAAAATCATTATTGAAAGGGGTTCAGTCTTGCGGCGAAGAACTAATTTTGGCTGAAAGTTCAACAGAAACGGAGAAATCAGAAATGATTGAGCAGGTTGGGTACTCTTTTTCTGATTCCTGCATTGAATTTGTTGTTGTCAGGGAACTTCACATGATTTCCAACACGTAGAGGTGGATACGCAAGTTGATTTGCAGTGTTCTGATAAGGTTTGAGTTTTAACATAAAATAAAAAAAGTTTTATTCACAGGAAACAAGTATTGAAATCGAGTCTACAGAGATGTTCACTCAAGTGGAAGTTGCGGAAGTAGTTGAAGAGGTTTTATTATCTCCGTATCATTTGTATATTTCATCCAGGGAACAAACTATGATGTTGAATACGCCGAAGGAACAACACAAGTTGAGATAGAACTTGCCGATCAGGTAGTGCAGTCTTAGGAGAGACACAACGATGGGTTCAGGGAACGAGTCCTGAGCTGCAAACGGAAGAGAGCTCTACTCAAGTGGAATTGGAGCTTGAGGACAAGGTAAGAAGATGAAATATGCTACACAGGTGACGGCTGTTTAGGAAGTGCAAAACACAATTGAATTAGTTGAAGTGGATGTTCAAGAAACGCCAGAATGTGTTGAAATGGTAAGTTGGAGAACTTTTTACATAAAAACACATTGTTGCAGGAAATGCAAACTGACCCCGAAACGAATCCTGAGGATGATGAACCTTGGAGACAATTCGAGAGAGAATACTACTTTGCTACCGTAATCTGCCACAGCATGAAATGTAAAAAAACTCCGACATTCAGGAAGATGAGACTGATGAGCCATTTAGAAATCAGTTAACTCAAGTCAATACTGAAGAACTAATTGGGGTAGGCTGATAGGAATACGATACAATCATTGTTGAGTGTTGAGAAGGTTCAAGCATCGACATCGGAAGGTTCAACTCAAGTGGAGAAGGGAGATGCTGAAGAGGAGGAAAAAGTTGAAGAAAGGAAGGAAATGATTGATGAAGCGTGTCAATGCGATATACAGGTTAGTGAGAAGATAAAACAAAGAGTAATACTACTACAGGACACGAAATCTGCTGAGAAAGAAGACAAGGAAGATCTGATTCCAAGGAGGGAACAATCTACGCAATTCGATTCCGGTCAGATTGTGTTACCTGTAAGTATTGTTGTACTCGTTGTGATGGAAGCCGTGAGTTCAGAAAGAGCGAGAAGAGATCGAGGAAGAAATTGACAAGGCTGAGACATTCACTCAGACAACGGAAATGGTGAGAAAACTATTTATTTTTTATGAAACTCAATATTCAGCAAGTCCATGTGGAGGTAGAGGATCGAGATACGCAAACGATAGGCAGACCTGACATGCAGACAGTCTCGTTCGATAGGGTCTGTATAATTACGGTCACTCTTATTCTTGTAAGTTTTCCAGGATACTCAAACAATAGAACCTGTGAAAACGGAGCCTCAAGATGAAGAAGAAGATAGTGCTGGGCACGTTCAGACTATCGATCAGGTTGCAACTTTCATGATTATTTGGCAATCGGTCGCGATTTAGGCAGTACAGTCAGATAGCGAGTGTGAACCAAGACCGATAGCTACGGAGGAACAGGTGAACCCCCCCCCAATACCTTTATTTTACCTCATATTTCACATCTTCAGGAATCACAGACTTCATTTGCAACCTATGAATCTGAAGAAAAACCAGAAACCACGGATATGGTATCATACTGGAGGAATCCTTAAGACATTTGATGATTCAGGAGGTGCAAACTATTGGTTATGTCCGCAGTGCAGAAGAAGATGACGAAGAAGTGAAGCCTGCAACAAGCGAATCTGTGAATCATTGAGTATTCTATGCATTATGAACTGCTTTTTTCAGAGTTGTCAGACTGAAGAAATGGAAAGAGACCGAATGGAAATGGTTGATGTGGCAGTTGGATCAGCGGTAGGAAGTGGTTAGTGAGGGGATGATGGAATGCTCAGGAAATGCTGCTTGTGGACGAGGAAGTGGAGACGCAATACGTTGTCACCTCCACCGGAATGCAGTCTGAGGCTGAAGAGGTGGGGGTTGTGGGTTGTGTATGTATCTTAAGTGCACTGGTATCGGAAGAAACGACGTACAATTCAGATTCCGGCGCCAAAGAAGAAGCACAAACGCATACAAGCTCGAAGTCCGAGGAAGAGTCACGAGACGCAGACTGAACCGACAGCAGAGAGTTGGCCTGCTTTGAGAGTCGAGGTATACCGTAGTCTTCCTCCTATTCTATCCTATGCTCTTCAGACCTCAGAAATGTCCACTCAGTCGGCTCCTCTCCTCTCCTCTTCACAAACCCAATCTGCTTCCTCCGCTCTCGCTGAGTCTTCTGTACAAGCAGTACACGAACATCACAGTGTTATTAGCCAGGCATGTCATCCAGACAACGTCGTCAACGTAACAGCCAACTACAGGTGGACCCAGACGACATTCCAGCAGATCATCCATTCCATTCTTATTACGGAATGGTCGATATCGGAATACAGACGGGAGTGCTTGCGAGAGTGGAACACATGTATACGAAGGAGAGAGCGGCAGAGTTGGCCAAGGTGAGGGGACGAGTTGTATTGGGATAAGAAGCTGAGTTGAGGGAGTGGCGGAACTCAACCGATCGTCGTCCTTATCTCTACACTCACTGGACAGCGATAGTGAGTCCTATTTACTGTCTCTTTGTCACGTGTAGCTTGTCTAATAACATTGTAGCATCATCCCTCCTCCGCGTTCCTCTCTCCGATACTTCGACGAAGGCAAAGTCAAAGTACACGCGAAGGACTTCAGAAGACATGACATCTGATATGCCATCCACTTCCATACAAAAGGTTACTCATCAGGAAGTGACCACCCCTTGAACGATCAAATTCAGACAGCCTCAACATCTTCTCTTCCGGCTCACAGAGCCGTGTCCGATCTTCGTAGTCGATTCGAGTCCAAACCGGACATTCCGAAACCTCCGAAGAAATCTCCATCAAAGGGGTCAGACAGACCGAAGAAGACAAGGAAGAAAAATGCCTCTGATTCTGATTAGACATTTCACTTATCAACACATATCTAAATTGCTTATCACATTTATAGGTAAAACACATATCTAGATTATTTGTTTGCACTTTCCCACGAAAAAATCGTTATTGAGTTGGTCGTTGGAAACATAGCAGTATGGTCTAGACAACAAGATGTGCAAAAATCCCGATTCGAAACGGCTGTCTAGGCCTCAGAACGGCCATCTGAATGTGTGGGATACGGTAAATCTTGTGGGGTAGTTTGTAGTTTCAACCCCCCACTCCCCTCTCCAAATATACCCAGTGGCATCGCCTGATCTCCACCGCTCTTACATCTACACACCTTCGCCCCTTACCTAGCTCTTCCTACTCCACGGAGAGCGAGAGCGAGCAGGCAATGCCAGGGGTTATTTAGCTAGTCGGTCTAGACTACAAACTACCCCACAAGATTTACCGTATCCCACAAATTCAGATGGCCGTACTGAGGCCTAGAGAGCTGTTTCGAATCGGGATTTTTGCTCATCTTGTTGTCTAGCCCATTTTACACTGTTCCCAATGAATAACTCAACAACGATTTTTTTCGTGGGACAGTTCCTTTAATCAAGCATCATAATCTCAGCTTTACATCTCATAGGATCATCATTAGCGTTGTTTTATATTTGTTTCATGAACAGTAGTTATCATCCCCTCGTTTTTCATTGTTCCCACTTGTGCATGCAAGAATACAGCCATCGTTGCACACTCTGCAGTGTTCCATTGTTGAGATACAACTGAATACACATCTCAATAGTCCTTCTCCTCAATTACTTTTTTCGTAATCGTTTTGAAAGAAGCATGCTAGTTTGTGCAGAAAGACAGATTGATACCTGAACTGCAAGACTCGGAGATCGCGAAGGGGTTTGATGGTGAGCACACGAGTTCGCCAATATGCGATCTTCTGATCGACCGGTACTATTGTTCTAATCCATTGAGATCTCTCACGTTCAGCAATGAAATAGTAAACTGAAATACTATAAAAAACTGTGTTTTCAGTTCTATTTTCGAACGCACAAACACTTGTGATTGAACAGCTTTAACTCTTCGTAAAGACGTATGAAATAATATACTTTAGATTGAAGAATACGTTATTATTTCTAACTGCAAGAAACGTATCTCCCTCAAAAGTCCAGACATCTTGTCGATTAGCCATGATGTGTTCCAGAGCCGTGCGTAGTCCCATCCCTCGCGCCCTTTGTATCCCTTCCCCTTCCTCTCCAACTCCCGCCCTCTTCGCTCCCTCTCCCTATCCATCACTCTCCTCTATAAAAGGATCAATCCCGACTGCCATCATCATCTTCTCGCATGTACATCCTACTGGTGAGTCTGTACCCAATTGTTATTCCACTGTTGTTCTACTCTCAGTCAGTACAGTCATTCTGATCCTGTTCAAGTCACAATACACATTCCTTTCAGTTTTGCCTTGTCTCGACGGGTCTAGCATCAGCTCAAGTTGGTACGTTTTAAACTCGTAAATGTAAATTCTTGAATGTTCATACCTTTGCAAGTATCACCTTCATATACCTATGTTAACTTTACATTGTTTTCTTGCATCTGCTCCTGTCATCTCTTATGTACAAATTTGGGAGTCGTTGCTATATCTACCTAGGTAGTGGCAGTTCCATAGCTTATGTTCTATGATTATCTGGAGCATAATCACTTTCGCTATCTGCATAGCAGTGCCTGAATTCCCCTCCTCGTTCCTCAAAGGGTTCACTATCTGTTAGCCTTCGAGGGATGATCTCTGTTTGGGGATTATCGATAAGAGATACGACAGACCAGGAACCTTCGCACTCTTCGGCTACTAAACGATTGGGAGAGGATGATTGGAGGAGATGTATAGTCGAGGAAAACGGAACGTATAATTCTGTTTTACGAGTTGCGCTGTTTAGCAGATTTTTCGCACTTCGAGGCAACACCATTCTGGTCTGGAATTAGATATCGACGAGAATGAATGCTTTTTGAGATCATCAATACCAATATTTTCACATAGTGCGTATTAGAATTGCTTAGCATTACGCTAGAGTGCCCGGAATCGGAGCTACGCCCGGAACGATTATATCTTCCATTTTTCTCTACTATATGAATATATGAGTCTTCAGATTAGGTACTTTGGTTCAAATTTCAATTTGTAACAGTGCAAGTATTACATATGAGTTCTACGTCGCTTATGCAATTGGATAAGGATAAGAGAATCGAGAGAAGGACAACTGGACAAACGAAAGCTTATTGAATGAAGAGGCAAATAGAATCTAGGAACGGAGGAGCCATATACATACATAGAACAACCCAATTCATATCAGATCCTTCTGGGTCACGCTACGCGCCTGCTAAACAAGCAGCTGTTTCCATCTCAGAAACGTCTGATCGGAAGATGAGATGAATACGGTGATTGAAGGATTGCAGCTTCGCCTTGCGATGCCCTGGAATGCGAGAGTCCCCTCGTGTGTCGCATGACTATCATGCAACGATGCAACATGGCTCCCTGTCCCCGTCTTCCCATGTGTGTTCCACAGAGTAAGATCTATACTTGCACTGCGGGATAAGCATCCTTCTAGACGGAACCTGTGACAGACACAACTGCAACCCCGAGGAGGAATGCGTCTTGAGGTATCAGCGTAAATACCAGCTCTCCCTAGTTAGGTCCATCTTCAGGCAAACTACATGTGTCAAAGCTCCCTGTTACCCTGTCAAGGAGTGCGCCAAGTACCCCAAGGTAAGAATAATAGAGAGATGTAAGACTGGGTTGTTGTTCAGTGTGCGGAGAACGAAGAGTACAACGAATGTTCCCGTAAGGAGGCCTGCGAACCCAACTGTTCCGATATGTTCCCAGTTAGCAGACGTGCATCAGTTCCCTCCAACTCCCTTCATTCAGATCTGTTCTGATGTCGAATGTGGACCGGGTGCGTGTGAGTGCATTGCTGGCTTCGTGAGACACAACGACACTTGCATCGACAGGCAATTGTGTCCCGATCCTAGTGAGTTTCATTTAGCATTCTCTGTGGCTGGTGACTGACTGGTCCCATTGAGCCTGCGAGAAACCGAATGAAGTGTGGACCAAGTGTCCCTCCAACTGTCCGAAGACGTGCAGAGTTATCAGAGGGAAAGACCCGGTTGAAGTACGTTCTTCGTCTTTCCTTATTCTTAGCACTGAGAGACAAGGTTTTGCCATAAACATGATAAAGCATGAATAATGTATAGTGGATGGTACAAAGTGGAGTGGTTGAGATCTGCGACAATTCGTGTGGCATCCCTCAATGCGCATGCGACAAGGGATACGTACGGGATGATGACTACAATTGTGTGAAGGAAGAAGACTGTCCTAGTCAGTTCATCTTCATTTACAGTCACATCTTCCCATATCAGCTGTCATTCACAATGTTCTGGCATCAGTGAAAATGTTCGGAAAACGAGATAAAAACCCTGATTTCGGTAGAAATCAAGGAAAGCATGTTCTGCTCGCGCGGTTCTTTTATCATTCAGAACACCTTCTCTGTCTTGCAGAGAAATTCGACTGCGACGATCCCCATGCCGAGATGAAACAGTGCTCAACGCAATGCGAACCGACGTGCGAGGACAGAAACCCCGTTTGTGCTTTATTATTTTATTTCAGCTAAAGCATTATGGAGGCAATCTAGGCCCTTGACATCGTATGTCTTCATTAGCATTCAACCTTCAGACCTGCACATCGGAGTGTGGACCCCCGAAGTGTCAATGCAAGAAAGACTACGTCCGTTGGGACGGTCGCTGCATCTTCGCTGGGCAGTGTCCCCTCAATGGTCGGTGACTACCGTAATCTGCGGTAATCTATCGTTAACCCTTTCATTTCTCCACAGCCCTATTTATGTCTGTATGTATGTATCCTTCTGTTACACTCTATCGTTCTTTCCACTCACTGCACCCTTCGCTTCGTAGTTTGAAGTTGTCGTAGTCAATAAAGACTGTCGCTCATTCACCAACCAAGTTTGGAGGGGAAGGGGAAGAAATGAAGAAGAAGAGGACTCGCAGGTGACAAACGCGCGAACGAACTGTGAAGGAAAGTGACAAGGTGAATATCACGAGATAAAGTATTGCACACGACAAGAAAGGCACTGTTAGACTCACATCAGCGGAAACACTTGCAAGCACTTCCATGCACATAAATACCAGGAAACGGTGTACATGTCAACCGTTCCCAATGGTCTGCTGGTGAAAGAGAGGTTCGAACGTAGCACAACGCTTTTAAAAGAGTCTCTGCGAATTCGGCTACATGAAAAGGAGTGTGTATTTGTAGGAAGAAGATCAAAACGCAGTGTGCCCTTCACTTGAAGGATGTGTGTGAGTCAGCGTGTGGAGAAGGACTTCACTGTGAAGCAATCAGCTACTGCATTAACGCTGATGAGTATACAGCTTGTAAACCATTTCCTGTGTGTAGTCCCTTCGGTCGTTCTGCAACTAGTAAGTCTTCGCTCTTATCTACCTAAATCATTCTCTCATTCTCCTTCTCAGAAGATCGGACCAATCAGTGTTTTCCCAACCCATCATTTTCTGTTCCTTCCTTGAATGCAACAGCACTTGCGACAATAGCAAAGGGGTGGGCTAGGTAAAAGAGAAGATATCAACTGATATATTATCTACAGATGTGTCCACTAGTTTCCGGCTATGAAATATGTGAGTGCGATGAAGGATTTGTGAGGGATCCAGTTGGATTCTGCGTGGCACCTGACGATTATGACAACTACCTCGTCAACGGTATTCATTCGCTGCACAAAATGAATACTCAGCAATTTCTGGACACCTGTCATAGAGCTCCTAAAATGTGAAAAATGTGCTAGTTTTCCATATTACGGATATATTTCCATATTATATTACTCTCAAGATTGTGAGCACATGTTGAAAACTCCACATTCCCTGACATTGTTCTGTTCCTATTCATTCATTGAATCTTACTATACTTTCAGTGTGGATCAAGTGCGATGATCGCAATGCGGAGTTGCGTGTGTGTTCAACGAAATGTGAACCGACTTTCGCGGACACTCATCCCGTCTGTTCTCAGTATCTTTTAGTACATTGGTTAAACTGCTCACATCACTTATAGATATTTTCCAAATAAGCATGCTTCGTGCCTGGATCATCCTAATGTTAGTGTAGTTGTCGAATTTGTAGTTTTATAGGTAGTCATGTGGCATTCAGAAGCCATGTTTGATGCTCTGCGAATCTGGATGTACATGCACTAAGGGATTCGTGAGACATCCTAATGGAACATGTGTCGAAAAAGAAGAATGTCCTGAGGAGTTCCCTGTTGATCCTCTTCTTGCCAATGATTCGTTTTTTTCACGAAGTTGATTCAGTTGATTGATATTGAAGATGTTTGTGCGAACCATGCATGCGATAAGGGACAGAAGTGCGTGTCACAAACGGTTAGATCAGTCCACTTTCTTAGCGCACTCGTAGGTATTCTTAGGTCCAATGCTTCGCGGCTCCATGTGATCTCGTTCCTTCCTGTATACCAATCGCAACTTGTGCTTCCACCTCTTGTCCCATCAACAGTACTTGCATGGATACAGATGATGGAGCGCTTTGTCAGGTTTATATCAGCTCATCGCACACGTGAATATTCTTTATAGCTTGGAAGAGGACTCCGAGTGTGGACCGAGTGAGATGAAGAGCGACTGCGCACCTATGTGCCAGGCGACATGTCATGGAGAACCTCTGGTATACGGTAGACAAACGAGAGAGTATTGTAAGAGGATTACAGTGTGCGACCGGTATGAGCATTGAGATGTGCAGAGAAGGATGTGTATGTAGAGAGAGACACAGAAGAAATGCGAATGGGAGATGCGTACCTAACACCGATTGTTGGAGGAGTAAGTATGGGAATAAGAATAGTTGTTAGCTCCTTTGTTCAGATGCTGGATGCAAACTAAATGAGAAATGGAGTAGATGTAAATCATGTGAAGCGACCTGCTCATCGAACAATGTAAGCAGCTCAATCAGATAAATAGGAATGTAGGCGATGATCCCTCTATGAACATTTACGAATACAACCTTCTCTTAACTGTGGCACATACCTTCGCTTGGGACGGCTGATACCGTAGCCAAACTTGTTGTGACTGACTAAAAAATTTTTGACTAAAAAAATGACTAAAAAATTTTTTTCTAAATCGTTGCGGCTCGTCCCTCACTGGCATTTTATGCGTTGGTGAAGAGTATTTTATTCCTTTGTTCCATTCCACATCGTGCACCAGTCAGTGTGTATCGGGATGCAGCTGTGTTGAGGGTTTCGCGAGAACCGAAGATGGACAAGGCATTGCGATTGAATTGTGTGCAGCGCAATCATGATATTTTGCTTGCTTCACTTCATGTTTTATAACTAGTTGAACAACATAATAAAATATTTCAAATTTTCGTTTATTTTCTCGCAAATATTGTAATGTAGAGTTTGAAAAAAACGTGAGGGTACGGTAATAAATGTTATTTGAATTACTGTAGGTTTTCTTTTCGAAAATTGATTAGTCGCAGAAGATTCGAACGTTCCGATTGCACGACGCGTGGGCTTGTTTCATCATTATTACCATGTTCTTTTAGTTTGATTAAGATATTCCCTCTGTATTTCACTTTCCAGATGGATCCCCATCTCCCCGAATCTCTTGAAGAAGTGCTCGAAGAGCAACGGCTCGAGGTTATTCTCATTTACCTTTCCCAGTATTCCCTAAAATTCAGTAATGTTTATTTGTTCTAGTTTTATTCTGCTATTTAGACTGGCTTCATAAAGAGTAAGCTAGTGTTTGATATAGGACAGCTGGAAAGATTGAACGTCTGGGCGGGCTGCGAAAGTAGGGCCTTTCATTTCAGTACAAACCATGTCCTTATCCCATCACAGCCGAGGAGGTGGCAGATCCACACCGCAAGATCAAGCTCGACCTATACGTATGCTCTGTCTTCCTGTTCACCAAATAAATCAACAACTTGTCCAGTACTTCTCTGGTGTCTCCTTATCATTTACCATTTTCCGTGATTTCTTCTCTTACAGGCTATCGTCATGGCCCATCAAGACCCGGTCAATGCGAGGCAAATTTTCATGGACTACGAGTGAGTCATTTATCAGTTATCTACCACACAGTATGAATCAGAAGACCCTAAACTCTGAATCAAACATTCACATTTTCGTTACTCTCCCGGCAGCGATGTCCGACCCCTCACAAATGTGAGAGAGGGTGCGACCAAAAAAAAGGAGTGCGAATTTCGCAAATATGACCAAGAACGGTATGTCGAGAAGTTAATGGACAGATTACGGTACTACAATAAGATAAATTTCATGGAAAACTGGCTATCTAGCGTCCTTCAGCTCATTTTTCTACCATAGGAAGAATATTTTAACGATATTTGAAGTGTTTTATGTTGGGTTTAGAGATGCGTATGTTGGAAGTCGCGATAATGGTAGGCGGGTACTTTATAAGGTACTGTACTTTATAATTATGGAAAATTCAAGCAAAATCGCACCCCTAGCGTTGTTCATTGTGGCTTTCTACCCCAGAAAACATGTTTCCCGAGTCATAAATTTTTAGTGTGTCCATTTGCGGCAGGTCCCACAAAGGCGTCACAAATTTAAAATTTGTGGGACGTTTGTGAGTGCAGTTATCTCGGCTGTAACTTAACCAATTCTCCTATTCTTTTTTTTGTTCTGATGTAGTCCCAGCCCTTTACAACGCTGGGTGTGCGATTTTGCTTGATTTTTGGTCTGAACGTTGTTGCGAGCCTCGAAAGTTGAGAAAAATTTATGTCACGTTTTCACTTTTTGTAGGAGAAAGACGGAGGTAGAATTAGTCTCTATTGAAGGTATATGAGGACAATGGATAGTATAGTAGCCGTAGGGGTGCGCTTTTGCTTATATTTCCTCAGTTATGTAGAAATCGACGGTCAAAAAGCTACATATGTCACAGAAGGCAACTTTGAGATGTGCTGGAGGAGTTATTCTAAATTTATTGGTGGGTTCATAAGTGCAATATTGTAGTCACGTAGCCGGTTGATACCCGTAGGGGTGCGGTTTTGTTCATATCTTAACATAGGAAGTAATACGTGTCTGCAAATATAGGTACTCCGGAGGGGGGAGGGGGGGGATGCGATAATTCTTTAGATAGGGGGTGCGAGACCCCTCAAAATTTGTGGGGATCTTGGACATCACTGTCCCGCGCAGCCTTTCCCGATCCTTTACCTAACCTCTGTGCTATAACCCTGGGTTACTGTATGTTCGGTAGCCCTCAAAAGGAATCTCTTGCAATGTATGAGTTCAGGGAGTACAACGGAGAGCCCTTGTGTCCCGAGAAACATGGCTTTCGTGGCATAACTCATATGATGAGAACGTTCTCCGATCGATTCAATGTCATCCAGATGCCCGATGGGACTAACAAGTAAGATGCTCTGATGCTCTTGTGCTCTAACCGGAGTTGGAAAAACTTGGAGAATGGTTATAGAGGATTGTAAACATTTCATGATTATGAGGGTTGCATTCATCACTTAATATAATATTGTGCCCTAGATACTCCTGCAAGTCGACCATTCGTTCGAAACGCCTTCAGAGTCTCATTGAGGACCAAATTACTCCTGCCCAGAGGGCTCGGGAACGGGAAAGGTATGCTATTTCTTGTTCATACCTTGCGCTCTACTGACATACGTGAGCACCGACCCGAAGTATGGGTGGTAGGCCCAAATTTCTTCGGAATTTTACTTTGATATGCCTATATTTTCTATAAAATTTCAATTGGAAGGCCTGATTTCGCACACTGGTAGGCCCGTTTTTAAAAATATTGCGGAGAAGGTTGCCCACGTATGTCTACTGATGGAGGTTCCTTGCATGCTGTACTATCTAAGCTGGAAGATAGTTATGCTAAAGGATGTAATTTCAGAGCAATGCTCCGACAACGTTACCGGTCCAAGTCCATGTATGGTGAGTTTCCTTGCCTTTTACTCTTATCCTATGGTGAACTATTCGATTGATGGTAATTCTAAAATTGTCGAGAAGATGAAATAAAGTAGTAGTTAATTTATTCCAGGTCGTCCTAACCACAACAACAACTACTGTGCACAGAGATTCGAAATCGTCCGTAAGTTACCCCTTTACTTCCTTGTAGAGTTGCCTACCGTAATCTGGCATGGTAAGGGTTATTCGATGGGAGCATTGCAGATACGGATGGACTGTCCAGCGAACAACGGGCTGGTTCGTTTTCATTCTCTTTCGCTCTGATCATCGAGATCTCAATAATATTATTATAAATTAACGAAAACTTAATCGTAGCTTATTTGCCATTTAGAAGCTAACATGCAGTCTTGGTTGAATTCGCTACGTTTGGGTGCGAAGTCGCCTACTGGAAAGTCGCATTGTGTAGGGGAGGACGAGGTGTGGATTACGGTAGATGATTGGGGGGTAGTGAGGGAGAGGGTGTGAAGGGGATCTGTCAATGGGAAGGGATGGGGAATGAGGAGGGGAAGGAGGTTGTGTAGTTGAAGAGTAGATCAGTTGCCTTCCTCCGATATCGGCTTCTTTGTAGAAGTGTGGAGTGTACTCCGAGAAGGAAAGCGATCGTTCCTACGAGGATATCACCGTTTCCATCGTAAGTTTCATTCACTTTCGCTTGAAATGTGCCCTCCTTATGTAAAAGAAGTATCTCTCTAATATTCAGAGATCTAAGAAGTCTGCCTTCAAATCACATCTCGCCAACACCTCGATGTTTTCCTCCAGGAATAACGAAAGGTTCCATTTCAACGCTTCATTTAGGATTGCACTGCTTTATTCTAACAAACGTAATAGGCAGATTTCGCTTGCTCTTATACATGGATGGTTTTGGTGTCCAAAGGGATGAAGTGCTTGATGAAGTTATCTTCGAAAAAGGGGGAGGGGCGGGTTCTTATGTTCATGAAATAGAAGGTTACTACTCATGAGATGAAAGAATAGCAAGCAGCCTAATTTTTATCCCTTGAGGCGCGATATTTCGCCGGAGGACCTGTTCACACGACAGCATGTGAGTTCGACTTAGACTCATGATCGGTTATCGTATTGCCAAAGTGCTAGAATGGTCCGATAAGAAGCAATATGAAGATTCATAAAAATGAATGTGCTTTGATGATCCAATCCCCGACTATATGTTGAGCTATCTTTATTACTCACAATCAGAACGTAGTAGATTGGCTTGGTTTACTCATTTTTTTCTGTGCAGAAAGACCTGATATGCGCGTGTATTCGAGATGGGGGAAGACGGAGACTCGACGGACGATTTGTTATGGAATTGAGGGAACTTATCGATGACTTCTATCTCAAGAACAAGTATCATCTGGCTAACATCGATACTGATGAGAGGTAGGCATTGGGATGACGGTGGATCAGTCCACGAACGATCTTGTTTGAAGTGCCTTTGAAGGGGAGCTGCGGAGATTATGAGTCGAGTGAAGACTGGAAGATGGAAAATGGAGAGGATCGAAGGGGACAGGGGGTACTTGGTTGCACTATCACTCAAGGAGTCGACTGGCGAAGAGAAGAAGGAGTTGACTATGGGGAACATTGAGAACAAGGAGAATGTCCAAACTCCACAGGTTCGTCTTGATTGTCATTGGACGAATAGAAGTAAGAATAAAGGGAGGTGGGAAACATTCTCCTTGTCAGCTAAATTTTACAATGGGGCTACCAATATACAAAATCGTGAATTATCAAGCTTGCCAATTGAAATATTCTAGGAATTATGAGCCTACCAAAGTAAGATTCTGTAGAATTTGAGCCTACCGCCCATACTTTCGGGTCGATTCCCACATATGAGGCTCCGTTGGTAGTTCAGTTAGCTCGAGTAGAACGTCTGTGGTTGAGATGCGACAACGAGTGAATGTAACTGATGTTGGAAAGAGACTGTTCTCATCGAGTCTCTTCGGAGTATTGGGCCATAATAACCGATTGAGGGACAGAATCGTCGTTGCGAGAGAGGTCAGGGCAGAAGAAGGGAATGTAAACGCAAATCTTCTTATTTGGTAGCAGCTTTATGTAGGACAAAGAAGCAACCAGAGAAGTAATTGTGATAAATATAAGAATATATGCGAAGCAGACCCAATTACAGAGGGCTGAGGAGAGCACGAGAGCCAATGGAGAGAAATTGAGAAGAGAACGGGATGATGAGAGGGCGAAGAGAGTAGAGAAGGTGAAGGAAGAGATGATGGAACACGTGAAAGAGGCCCTGGGAAAACCGAGTGGAACAGTCAAGGACTCGTACTCAAAGGAAGAATTGGTCGCTCTCGATACAGGTATCCCTCCGTATCATTACTAGAAAGAATATAACAAATTCGTAGCGTCTTTGATATGCGTAGATGTTGCAGGCGCAGTGGCGAGTTCTGAGATGCTTATTGTTCTTGGACGAGATTATCTACTGCGGAATCAGCCTAAGGCTCCTCGGCCGAAGAACTATTCCCCTTCAGAAGAGGAAAGAACGAAGTACTTCCCAAAGGGCCGGAGGAGTAGGTGAGCCCAATTTGAAAACTGAATTTAAAAAAAATAATGTGAAGAATAAAGTTGAAAAATAAAAATTGCAATAATATTATTCGTGAAAGATTTGATAGTTTAATCAAGCTTGGTACTGTAATTTTTGAACTTGTCGCGTCTTGCACAGAAAATATTTCCGGTACTGTATGCATCGATTTTTTAGGCGCGATTTTTTTCTCCGAATGTCTCAATTTTGCGATATTGAACTATTTTCCATACTTTTGCTTAACGTAGTTCACTCAGGAGTTCGCCTCACTCAGTTTCTCCCGCTCAATCTACTGGTACAGGTGGGTTTCATTGATTTCTATGTATATTCGGTATCGAAACATTGTTCAGAGATGATTCCGTGGGGAACGCAAGCGAAGACAGTGCCCAGTTCCTCGTCAACCCCTCGCAGGCCGACGACCGAGTCTCACATTGCTCCATTCAACGTTCGCCCTCCCACTCCCCCTCGCAGGTAAGCAAATTCGTGTCCACTCTTCCCAACTCATCTTTTAAAAGGGATACGACGGACTCTTCCATCTTCTCGCAGGGAAGCATTTTGCATCAACAAATGCAGAAGACGTCTTCGTTCAATGCTCCGCAGGTAGAGTGAATAAAGTGAATGATGCGCGCGCTGCGGTCGCGTCGCGGTCGAAACTTGTCCGCACAGGAGGAGGAGGAGGCAAGTCCGAGTGCTGTTGGGACTACACAGCGAATGAACGAGGGGCCATCTGCGTCGTTGCCTTCCCTGAGTGTCCCTGTGCCCTCTCAAAGACAAGTCTCCTTGGCCCCTCCTCCAGGCTTCTTCCCATCATATCCCCCTCCGGGCTTCGGATGTCCTCCTTCATTCGCCCAATTCCCTCCCATTCCTCCCCCTTCATACCCAATCTCTCATCCTCCGCTGCTTCCCTATGCTCGAATCGTACCTCCTGGCTACGTATTAGTGCCAATGGTCCCTTTCCCTCCTGTATTGTATCCATTACCCACAATGCCCCCGTCTTCCTTCAATACCCCTCCTCAATCGTCTCCTTCGTGTTCCAATACGAGGATCTCCTACAGTCCGCCCCCTGGATTCCCGCGTGACAACCCGAAAGCGTCTGATATTGGAGTCGAACCTGACTGGACCTCTGATCCACTGTCCCTTGAGGAAAGAGCGGACGGCTCGCTTAAAGGAGACGTGCGCTGTTCATCTATTTATCTTTTTGTGAATAAACAGTGGAGGTCAATATTTAAAAGCGAAAAAGGAAATAGTCATTCTCTCATTATTATTTATTTGGTGTATACCTTTGAGAGGTGAAGTACCCTTGCAGACGGTTCCTAAGACTGGCGCTCCAGTCGCTGACAGTGGAATTCGTATGAGTGGTCCCACCCGGACCACTGTGCCCACTGTTCCCTCTACTCCCACCACTCATCTCACATCCGCTCCCAAGAAGGTGCACACGATAGGCTGTTTTGGATTTCACGAAATTTAAATTGGAAGCGGTTTAAATTCAGTGATTTATTTTTTAATTATCTAAAAAGGAAGTTGTTTGTTTTTTCGAGTTCGATCGGAATCATTATTATTATTATTGGTGTTTATTGAGGGAGGAGTGGACATGCAGGCTGTGTGCAAGGCTGCACTGAAGTTGATCGAAGATCTCGTAAGATGCCAAGTTGAGACGGTTGAGAAGTCATGTTCAGAAGCAAGGAGTGCGTGTTACCCTGAATGACATCGACTCGATTGAGGGACTCGCAGACATTCTAGCGCACAACTGTGATTTCATCGATATTGTGACGGAAGATAAAAGTGAGCACGGCATTTATTGGCAGCACTTTTAAGATGACTTTTTTCTTAATTTCTTTGTCTGTCTTTAACGAATTCTAAGCTTCGGGAAATGTAGTTTTGAGCGGGAGAAGACATAGCTCAACTGCTGAAGCCGGATCTGGAATTGAACGATCTACAGTACAACGGACAAGCCCTTTCCTCTTTCTACACTCAGCCTCATGCTGTTGACAGTGATTGGAATATCCCCGAACACATGGAGATCATGAAATTGGCTGATCCCGACAATCTCAAGTTTGAAGTGACCAGTGAGAATGGAGGAAGGAAACATGTGGTCAGTTTGGATAGGCAACTTTTAGAGGGATAGGGAAGAGATAGACTCCTCTCTGGCGATAGTGATATATGGGGAATCGGATTTGTGCTTGCCTATACTTCCAACGGCCAAATAATTTTGTAGCTTCTTTTGTGCGATGTGCGAGAGTCTTTAAATATAGCCGACAATCATCATCTAACCCTGCTACTTTATGGATCTGATATTGCTGTATTCTTGTTTACCATACTATTTTTATTTTCTCTGCTATTTATTATTATCTGCGTTTCCATGAAACAACAATACATCTATGTATGCGTGCGCAGCTTTCATGCATATTTGAAAAATGAGTCTACCACTATGTGAAGTAAAAGAATATGCAGCCTACCGATTCTTAACTATCAGTTGGCCGATAACACAACGACCCAACCAATCCGTTGTTCCTGCCAGAATAAAAATGTGTTTGCGAATGGGAAGATTGCATTGCAGTTGTCGCTTCTGGCTGTCTTCAAGCCCAATTTCATACTTCTAACGAACAAGGACGATATGGAGGAATTGGAGGCTTTCTACGAAGTTATTGCTGATCAGATGAGGTGAACGAGCTCCATACTATGCTAACAATAAGTTGATAGTGGTCAGCTGCTTACGAATGAGTCGTCGTTGTCCTCGCAATTAGCTCTTCCTTCCGAGAAATGATCATGCAGTCGTCCCCTTATGCTTTATGTCTGCTGATTGCATCGCTATGTATTCCTTTGTGCAGGGAATTCTACAAGGGACGTCTGTCCCAGTACGCCCTTCGTTCAATCCACAAGGGCCAATTCGTCCTTGTCTGCTCTCCCACTATGGATGTCATCTACCGAGCAGTCGTTGTCAAGAAGGTGACATATTGTTGACCTTGAAGTGAGATGAATAAACGATACTGGAGGAGTTGTAAGAGCGTGGTTCAGACTTCGGATACAGAGTATGTCTGTGCATCCATCGACTCGGGTATGGTGCTCAAGGTGAGTTGAGTTTATCCTTTGAAATGGTTAGAGGGATATTATACTTGTGCATTCAGACGAAGAGTTCTTGCATTTTCGCGTTGGCTAGAGAATTCGACGTGTCGGCTCACGGATCGATCACTTTCCTGGCGAATGTGAGGGGAATTCAGGTGAGGGAGAATGGAATTGGAATGGAAGGAGCTGGGGGACTTGTTGCAGGAGTACACTGAATCTGGAAAGGCCTTCATTGATAAGGAATTGATGACGGAAGTGGTAGACAAGGATGAGTATGTCGGAGTTGTTCACGGAGTATACAAGGTGGGAATGAGAATACGAGGATTCTTTGTCTGAATGTTCCCCACAGCTAATGGATAACGTTGCAGGGGCAGATTCTGGCTGATTTGCTTGCATACTACAGTGAAGGGAACCAGAAGGATGCGGACTGGTTGAGTCTCGTTCTCATGAAGAGATTCAAGTCTCCCGGTCTACTCACCGACCCCTTCAATCCTGATTTCGCGGTGAGCACAGTCTTGGCATAGCTATCGAAGTGGAACGAAGTTGAGGGGGCTTTTAGGATATGATCGACTTTGCACGGGAAAATGAATTCTTCAAGTACGACAATATAATCAAGTTGAACAAGGTGGATCTGGTTTGTGTCAGAGTGCTAACTATTAGGAGTAATATTATTTGCTGGTTGTATTCATACGTGGGCACGGACCGGAAGTATGGGTGGTAGGCCCATATTTCTTTGAGATTTTGCTTTGGTATGCCTATATTTCCTACAAAATTTCAATTGGTAGGCTTGATTTCGTACACTGGTAGGCCCGTTTCTCAAAATATTGCGGGGAAGGCTGCCCATGTATGGTTGTATTACAGAAGCCTGCGGAGAAGAAGACGATTCCACCTTCGAAGACTGATCCTCTTCAACTTCCTCCCACTATCAACAGAGAGGAACCGAACCGTGAGAGTTTTCCTAGCATTATTGTCTATTCCCTCTTTTCAGCCTTCTCCATTCGTCCAGTAAAGTCTAACGATCCGGCTGCTGGAGGTAGGTAATAAGGATTATAGTTTAGACGGAAGTAATCTACTCTTTGACATTCTTTTACTACTTATGTCCGTCATCGTTTATCAAATAGGAATTTATATCAATTGGTTGAGATACTTAATTTGGGGTGTCTAGTGTGGAAGATGCAGGTTGACTAGATGCATCACAAGGTATAAAGAGTAGATGGCTGAGGATTCGCAGGGAAGTAGACGACAACGTGTGTTCAGTAGTGTAATTGTCCGTAGACGCAGGTTCCTCAATGCCCCCTCCGATCCCTTCCCCTCGTCGTATCGATACCTTCTCTCCTCCATCCATCTCCGCTCCTCAACCCTCCCTCTCCCGTCCCATCCCCATCCCTTCCCCCAAGGAGTCTACTCCGTTCACCATCCCCGTCGTCAAATCCACTCCTCTTTCCCCTCCTACCCCTGCGTCATCTTCCAACATCTTCGATGTTACCATGTCAGTTGTTTTCCGCTTCTTCTTCTAGTTTTCTTTTACCATTACTAATTACGCGTATTTGCAGGCTGAAGAATCTGGTGCAGATTCTGAGTGATAGCGGTAACAAGTTTGCTGCTTTCTCGATACTATCGGCAGCTAATCAACTGGGATCGTTCGTGGAGAAGGTAGGAATGGAGATAAGGGATCTGTTGGATAGGAAGGGAAGGGACTGATATCCCAATGGTGGAAGATGAAATGATTGAAGGCAATGGAAGAGATCGGAGAGGACGCGTCTGATGTGAAGAGAGTGAATGCGGCACTTGCCAATATGAAGATGAACTGATTGACCCCCTCCCTATTCCCTCTTCGTTTACCCATTGCTTCCTGTTCAAGTTTCAATCGAGTCTTCCTTAATAACCTCTCTTCCTTCTTCCCGATCAACATGTACGCGTATTCTGTGCTTTTATCATGTACCTTTCGTGATCTTCTCCGCTAGAGCAAAGTATAAATAGCTAGACAAAGAGTAAATAAGATGATCGATCATAGATCTCATGGAAGTGTTGATTTATTGTTGCCGAATAAAGCGAAGAGATTAACAGGGGATTAGCATATCCTTGTCTGGTCGGAGAGAGGAAGTGTCGATATCCTCACTTGTATCTCGTGTCTTCGTCGGAGGTGGTCTTGTCTTCCTTTCTCGATGGCTGAACAAGAAATTCTCTCTCGTAGTCTCGGTCATACAGGTCTGTCCCTGTCCGCAACTGTCAGTTACAGTATCCCCAAGTGTCTTACCGTATCCCTTCCTATCCTTTCAGGATTCACTTCTTCTGACTGTCTGGCTATCTCTTGGTTCGCTACATGTATCTACCTTTACTTTGGATCGCAACATGCACAGGTAAAAACCAGCTTTGCTTTCTTAAGGGGGTTTTGACATACGGTAGTCTTGCTACTGTATGATTAATTTTCACGCATTAATTCGTGTACCGGAAGAGGTTTTAAATGGATTTACCGTAGTACTGTATGTCTACCATAACCCTGTTGAGACTGTTTGCCTCTTCGCGACTGCCTTTCCTCCTGCAGTCTTCTCATACAAGACGATTGTGGATGGAAGAACGACTGAGAGGGGAATGGTGAGGGATTGACGCCGTCAATTTGATGGGTACTATGGAAGACAAGGAAGTAGGGAGTATGGAATAAGAGTCACGGCAAGAAGAGTACTGTACGAGAAACATGATCAATGAAATGGATTTGTATTACAGAAGTCGCTCCTCTTCTACTGGTTCCTGCAAGGAATTCTGCTCTTTCTCGATCCTTTGGCTGGGGATATCAAGGTATACTGTACTTTCTTGTTGATGTTTACAACCGACGTATACTTAAGTAATAGAAGAGGATAATCTGATGGTGCTGTGATCACTCTCACCCTACCACAGTACTCTTGTATGCTGTACTTACATTGAAGGGCTTCTTCTTCTGCAAGTTTCTCGTTCTCTCGGGCATATTCTGGAAGGCAATGAAAGACAATGCGTGAGTGTGTTTAGATCTTTGAACTTTGATCTTTGAGTGTTCTTTGACCTTTGATCTGTTTTAGGACGTGCTATACTCCGGTTCCCGACGACGATGCCACGTCGACGATCACTCCAGTCTCTGTGAACCGCTTGGCAGGTGGGTGGGTTACTGTAGTCATAGATGGAGAGTAGGGTTTGCCTTATGAGACCGAGAAAGTGAGGAGAAGGATGGAAGAATGAAGAGAGTCAGATGATAAAAATGCAAATCGCGCTTGGTTTTCAAACCCTAATGGAGATGAGAAGATCTATCTTACGTAACTTCTATTCATCAATACTGTACACTGCATTGATGAATAGAAGCTACAGTAACCTGTTGATTAAGAGTTCGAGAAGGACTGGCCTACAGAGAGCACTCAAGGATTGAAACACAGTGTGTTGTTGGTGAGAAGCGACGGTTGACGTTATGTTGTGAATGGAGAAGAGCGATTAGTAGTTTGAATGTTATCCGTAGCCTGCCTTGACTGAGTATTGCAGGATGAGGCGACTGGCCTCGCGGACTCGCCCTCTGATCCCCCCGATCGGGCACTGCTTGGCAAGGATTTCGGTTAGTTCTGGGGAATTCGGCGTGTCTTTTGATTGCACTGTTAGAGTGAACGATGTCATACTGGTTGTTTGCTGCTTTCAGACACGTTGTCAGTGCGTACGTGTGTCGAGATCGATTCCCGCACGCCCTTCGATCGTCTCTATGCCTACTCAAGTCCTCCCGTCTCGTCCTCGCGAATTCCTGTGAGCGAACGAAACCTTAGATTCAATTGTACATATTTGAATATTTGCATATCATACAGGAAAGACTTGTTGTTGTCTTACAGCACTCTTGCAGCAGAGAAGTGGAAAGGAGGAGGAGGAGCCGAGAGTGTGGAACAGTGACAAAGAGAACGCGAAGACTGACGAGAGGGCGGCGGGAGACGCACAATCTGTGGCTAGTGGGTACGGTATTTGAGGGGAATGGGGTACGGTAGACGGCATACGATATGGTCAAGGGGATACGGTAGTTGCGAAGGTTACGGTACATGAGAGTACGGTAGATGTCAGTTGTAGCATGGGCGACCTGTTGACGTTCCCTGAGAAGACGATCGATATCCCGATTACTTACGACAAGGTGCCTCTTCAAGTGGAGAACACGACCTCTGTGGTGAGGTTGACTTATGCCTTATCGTATCCAAGGGAGAGCGGGGTAGTCAACGGGAATATTCAGCCGATGATGTTCGCTCTCAAGTGCGGAACTCCCCATCGAATCGCCGCCTCTCCCATCCATGGAGTAATTCCCTCGTATGGAACGGTTCTGGTAGGTTGAGGGGGATTATCGCGCTGTTAACCTTGTTTCGAATAGGCAGATTGGAATAATGGGATGAAATGCAGATCAATGTGGGACTGGATGCGGTGACTCACTACGGAACGGCTTTGCAGACTACGAGTGATAAGGTTTGCTTGGAAGATATGTGATAGCGACACTACATGGCTGGTCTGCCAGTCATTCATGTCCCTTCGTTTCCCTCCATCTCTCCCTCTGTCTCTTCAGTTGGCCATCGACTACTGCCCCACGAAGTCGGAGGTCTTCGTCGCCAAGGACTTCAGGTCCTCGGACAGACGTCGTCTCCGTCTGTCTGTCAACTACTACGACAAGACTGCAGTCGAATGGGCTCATCTCGAGCACTCCGAGAGAGTCTCTTACCGTGCCTTCTAGATCATCCACAATGCATAAATGTTGTTTGTGAGCTATTCGAGACGGAGTATGAACTGGTTGAGAAGGTTGAGAGAGGCCTGTATTCTATTGGTAGAGTATGGTTGCTGAGGATTGATTCTTTCATTTTGGAATCATTGGGAAGGAAGTTGCGGACAGGGGCAGACACATGAAATCATACGGATGAGAACAAATGGTTGGCGTGAAAGTCTTCGCCTATGGGAGGTGGGGTTGTTTCGTTGTCGTGACAGGGAATTCCCTTTTTTCGCTTCAATTAATGCGAACGATTGGATGTTTTACTTCCTGGATCATTTTGTGTTGACGCGCTTATTGCGCAACTCGTATTTTCGTAAATATCAAAAAGTTAGCTGTTCCAATAGTGGGACATGCTTGTAATCTTCAGTGAACAAAAAAAATGTATACAAAAATGCGTAACATCGTGTGAACCAAACCCGATTGAAGCAAGCACCTACATAAGAAACAGTCAGCTGGACAATTATCAATAAATGTAATGCTTGCATTATGTAAGAAGTACCAAATCCAAACTACACTAACAGCTCTAAAATTCATAATCTTACTACAGGTGAAATTCAGCACATGTTGGTTCTCGATACGGAACATTTTCAGTGAACAAAATTTAAATATTTCAATTTCAGAGATTCTAAGAAGGTACAGCTATAACAAGAAATGAATGCATATATTTCGCCCTCCAGTGCAATTCTAGGTTGACTTCTCTACAGCAGCTGTTACAGCTCTTTATACTCCCAACAACTAATTATGATATGTTATTCTGTTTCCCTTCTTATACGTACTCTGCATAGTTTTATCATGGGAGTTGATTAGGAATATAGTCAGTAATGTTACATTTTACATAACACGGAAGAGTGTTTCTATCTCTCTCGCCATCTTCTGTGACGGCTCATGTTCGGGAAAGAGCTCAAGAGTCTTGGAGAACATGGTACGGGCTTCTGCGAAGTATCCCATCTGCAAGAGATTATGCTCTCTTACCCCGTACTCTACATACCTTTCTACTCAGAAGACCCAGGTTGAAATGTGTCTCGAACTGGTATGGGGCCTTGGAGATGGCAGAGAGGAACATCGAGCGAGCTTGGTCTAGTTTTCCTGAGTTATTGTTATCGCTCATGGCAAGGAATAGTAAAAATGACCTTGTTTCATCATGATTACGCCCATGTTTGTAAGGGATTCCGCGTGGTCCGAATCACATGTCAATGACAATTGGAAGCAACGCGTCGCCATCTTCACGTCGCCGATGTTCTTCAAATCGGAGTGCTTATGATCTTCTAGGCTGACTAACCAATGCAATTTGGCCGGTGTTGTACCAGACGTCTGCCGCTACTTCTTGCGTTATCTCCGTATGTGCCCGTTCTGAAATTGTGCTTCATCCACTTAAGAATGGCGAATTACCTATGCAAGCGATGGCAATGTCGAACTGTTGAGAGTAGAAGCAGCAGAGTCCGACGTTGAGGAACAGTTCGGGGGAAGTTACTCCCATTTGCATGATACGACTATGCGGAGAATAAGAGTTCATTGATGACGTGAACCTACCGGTAGTACGACAGTGCGATTTCCGGCTGTTCCTCGTAGAAATAGTGCGTGGCGATGCAAGCGATTGCTTCCACATCATTCGCCTATGTAAGAGCTGCTTGGGATTTTAAATTGGTACTAACTCTAATTCGCGCCACATCCTTGTACACTGAGATGGATTCCTCCATGCGATTTAGTCTCTGAATTGACAGTTGTTCGTGTTGTCAAGGCTGTCATTACTTCGTATGTTCTTGCAAGTCCTTTCATGAGAGTTATGTCGTCAGGGAATCGTTCGATGCCTTCTTCATAATCTTTGATTGTGAGAATGGGCTGATCGAGTCGAGCATGAACCTGCATTCCTTTGTGTTTTCGTTCTCTCGTGAAATGGATACCTTTGCTAGATAGGCGTACGTCTCTGGATGCTTAAAGTTTTTGAGGGAAGACGTGAATTGTTGCTCCGAATCCTTGAGCATTCCTAGTCTAATAAAGATATGTACTTTAAAATGACACAAGACATGCCTATAGTACACTTTGCCGAGTTGGTTCTTCCAGTACCAGTCATTGAATTCCGCAGCTTTTGTTGCCACTGCAGCGATCTGCATGTGAGAATAAGAAAGATTCGGCACTGTGAGTTACCTGATGTGCGACTTTCATGTCTCCCTCGTGATAGAAGACATATTCGAATAACTGTCGGTTCACTTCTGGATCCGATGCATACTTATCGATGTTGAGTCTAGCGAGGTTCACAAATGGCCCTAATACCCCCGATTTTCAGCGTTGCTTATTTCTATGCAAACCATCAGCAGAAGAAGCCATGGACGCAGTTCCAAGTCTCACGAATCGGGCAGTTTGCGAACTGACAGCTCGCGCCGTTTTAGCTGTTCTCGATGTTCTGACAGCCTGCATTGGATGGTTAAGATGATTAGTTCAGCCCTCGTACTTGTTCCATTGTTCCCGGCCTGGCTGAGCTCATCGGTCTTATGACTCCAGTCAGTGGACGACCCGTACTTGATGTCGGTCTATCAAAACGTCTTCTTTGAATAAGCTTTGCAAGCAGACCTCAAGATAGGGTTTGTGCTACGAGAGGAAGTAGCAGGTCGACTGAAGGAGGTGCCCGGTCTCGCATTGGGTGCGATGATTTGCGTGTCTATCACTTGCTCGGCCAGTCCAATGTCGTTGTTCTCCAGTTCATCCAAGTAGAAGTGTTCAGCGAGACACGACAGTTTGAGTGTCCACGCTGCCTGTCAATTCTCCTTTTCATCCGTCTACTCAGACATCACTCATGGACGAATTTTTTCGAGCCCATCTCTTTGCCTGAGCAATTGTTTCGCTTTTCGTTCTTGAGATGAGATACGCAGCCTCTTCTCTACGGCATCCCCTGTCCTCCCCTCCTTTACACCATTACCCCCCCCCCCTCTTCTCTCTTCTCCACCCTCCTCTCACCCTATATCCCTACTCTCAATGCCTTCCTTCCTTCCTTCGCGCTCCTCACGGTTACACAATTCCTCCGTCTCTGTCTCTCTCAAGTCTAGCTTCTATGCCTCTCCTCTCTTCATCTCACTCTCTGATCCTCTCCTCCCTATTGCTCTCCAATACCTCATTCACTCTCTACTCCCTCTCTAGATATGCCTCTTAGAGAGCTTAGCACAACCTTCTTATGGCATTCTCGGACACCTGGGGCCATAGATCACACGGCTGTCAGTAAGGAATCAATCAATAAATGAGATATGAAAGGAAACAAATCGAGGCTAAACGAGATTCAAATGAGGCCAACAAACGACGTCTTGGACGCTACATGGCTAAATGTCACACCTGATCGAGTGGGTTCTTGTTGAGAACTTTGGTCGCTTCTTCCTCCGCACCATCAATGTCGTTTTGACTGAACAATCGAAGGGCCTTGAGCATGCCGTCGATCTCTATTTTAGACGACATCTGCAGACTGTCAGCAAGCGTACTAAACCTTGACTGGCACCCCCCGACAAGTGCGCGCATGTTGTCATGGAAACCATAGACGCGAGCCAATTCAAAATGCATTTCTAGTAAAAATCGGAAGTCTTTTTTATTCATCACGATATAAATGCATAGAAAATTCGATAAGAATAAACCATGAAAGGCAAGGGAATACGGGGGAAGGGTTGTAATATCCTGACTAGAACTTAACAGACCATGTTTACAGTAGAGGCCGCTAACGGGCTGGAGTGACTGTACTAGCGATAAAGGGAAGGGGGAAGGGGGATGTTCACCACAGTCGACGCACATACTCTCCACGCACATCTCGGGGCGTTCCGAAGGCAGTCATACCGACCTGAAGGAAGGATTATCTCATGGATCAAGACGGGAAGGAAGGAGAGTGTCGTACCTGAGAGGCGAACTCGGACTCCTGTCCACTCCAGAAAGGAACTTCGGGTCGACGGGCCATATCAGCAGGCAACTCCTCGTGTCCATCATCCACAAACGAGGTGAAGATCTGCAAGGAAGGCGCCCACATGCCAATGATCCCTGTGTCATTCTCACCTGGCGAGGCATACCGAAGCCGGTCTTTCCAGCCTGCGAGTCGAGGAAGTTGACTCCCATCTGGTAGGGGATCATTCCCTGCGAGCGCTGTTCCTGTGCTTGCAGATTGAGGACGGTCGTGTTACGGAAGGCTCCGAATCCGGTCATGCCGGCCTGCGAAGCTCCTGACGGCAGTCCAGTTAGACTAGATCGTCGATGACGCCTACTCACCCTCCTTGTATCCAGAGGTCTGTCGGGAAATGGACGACTCGTCGTGGGGCATCTCTCCTCTAACTTCGTCCTTGTAGTGAGTGATCTCCCTTCGGGGCATTCCGAATCCGGTCATGCCACTCTGGTTGGCGAATCGGTTGGTTCCCTAAACATTAGCATTGCCTATGATCGTGGATCATGCCAGCTCACCATCTGAAGGTGGACGAATCCCTGAGAGTCACGGTTCTGGTCGGTGGTCTTGCGGACTGAAACGGAGCGCCTTTCCTGGATCTTTGAACTCTAGTTCTCTTCTTCTACTCGTCTACTCACCATCAACGATTCGGGGCATTCCAATTCCGGTCATTCCAGCCTGCGAGGCGAGCTTGTTCGTTCCCGACTGGAGGGGCACGATTCCATCGGTAGCACGAGCCTTCTCCTCGGGGACCTCCGAAGCTCCTCCGGTTCCCTTGGTCTTGTAGTTAACATCACGAGGAGCACCGAATCCTGAGCGAGTGGGTATTATTTATCTGTCTCCCTGTGCGAAGTATTGATTCTCTCCGAATGGTAATGAATACCGTACCGGTCTGTCCCTTCTGCGAGGCGAACTTGTTGGTTCCGGACTGGAGCCAGGTGGATGCCTTGAGGGCCTCGATCTTCTTCTCGTCGGTCAGCTCAGCCAGGTTCTCCGACTTGACCTTGTCGACGATGTCACGAGGAACACCGAATCCTAAACCATCGATTGAGCCATTTCCGTGGAAGATCGATGATATTCTCTGATCGAGATCGCGTACCGGTCATTCCCTTCTGGGAGGCGTACTTGTTAGAACCGGCCTGGATGGGGATGATTCCCTCGGATCTGAACAGTCTCCTTCATCGCCCGTCTTCCCGCTGCTCTGTTCACCTCATGAGCTTTTCCTTCGTGTGGACAGTCGATGGCTTTCCGGAAGAGTAAAGCTGCTGCTTCCTGAGCACGGACTGGGGGATGCTCGGAGGGACGGCGGAGCGACCGGGAGTGGGGGACTGTAGAGAGAGAGAGTTCCCCCTGGAGACTCCCCAGTCTACCTTGATGCTCTCCTCGGGAATCGCCCTCTTCGCCACCTCGGGCACCTTGGCCGGCTCTGCCGCGGCCGCGGGTTCATCAGCAGCCTCGGAAGCCTCCGCCGCCTCCGATGCCTCGGCCTGAAGAGACACGTCTCCATCTCATCAACTTATCTATCGATTAGATCTCAGTCAAGCGCATGTCTCGCAGTTCACAAGGGCAGCTCCGGAAAGAGAGAAAGGGGAGAGATATCCGCCGACGCTGTAAAGTGGAGGAGTCTGGCAGGAGAGGAGCGAGGAAAAAGCCGACGAGCAGATGCGAGAAAAGTACGAGAGAAGAAAGGAGAGGGAGGGGAAGAGCAAGAGAGGTTCTACTCGCTTACGGGGAATGGCATTGTTTCGGATAAATTAAATTAGGAGGACTGATGCGGGCTTGGTATCTAATTCAAGAAGTTATTAAGGAGCCTCTTGAGCTAAGTAGCGACGAGAACGACAGTAACATTCAGTCATTGAAGTACTAGTCGGTTCCCCTTTGTCTGTGCCTGTCAGAGACACGGTCGGGTATCAGCAATTCGTTGGTTGCATTCCTTCTCTTTGGAATGCCCCTTATCAGAAGCTTCACCCCATACTGTGGCTATCGATGGTCCGTTAAGCGGTACATCAAATGAGCATATACGTGTTATCATGTGATTACCTGGCTCTCCTCCTCTTCTTCCTCCTCCTGCTCTTCCTCGTCGTATTCGTCCTCAACGTCAGACATAGTTGGTTGGTTGGGGAGGGAAGGGAACTACCTGTAAGGAAAGGATGAACGGGAACGGAGAATAATATGAATGAGAACAAGGGATACAAGCAAGTAGAAAGAGGGAAAGGGATGAGTCGAGAGGAGAGGAATTCGGAGAAGCTCCGCCTACGAGAGAGAAGGGGGATTGGATAGGGGATAGGAGTGGATGCAAGGGGCGGGGCTGCCCTAGAGGCATAGCCGCCCCCGCGAGGAGAAGCACACACTACACATTGAGAAGATGGGCAAGGGCTGATTGAATCCAGAAGGGCAACTATTGGGGTATGGTAGAGTATTGAGTAGAAATGGATGCTATGAATGGAGAAGGAGTGGGAGTAGTGAGGAGAGGAGAACGGCTGTGTTATTGTGTGATTGCAAGTGGAGGCGGAGGAGCTGTCTTGGCGCATAATGACAACTGTTCCCCCGAGGCACAGAAACATTCGTACTCTTTCTCCATCACAACAACCCTCCTCTTCGATGCATTCGATAACAATGAGGCTAAGATCTCAGGAAGGGGCAAATGTGAACTCAAATCGATGACACTTATCGTATTGTAATGTTGAGTAGTGCTTCGAGAATATTTAGTGGTTATGTCGTGCTCAGACATGAAATTATTGTACGGCGCATGACTAATTATTTCCTGTTATGCTTAACGCGGTTCTACACAAGGCCTTATCACTTATGTATCCCTTCGGGTTAAATGACGATAAAATTGTGAAAGAGCATAGAACTAGCAGGCTGGGATGTTTACATATTCGGTACGAGTTGAATGGAAAATGATACTGATCTACATATGTACAACCTCTTTGAAGGTCTTTCAACTAACAGATATTAGGGTAGCGATAAAGAAACAACACGTTCACTTAGTCGTAATTTATGCTTGACCTTCGCAGTATGTATAATACTTTAAGTACTTTAGGCGTTTTCTGATCGTGATCAAAACATGGTTCCTTCTTAATCTTGCCTTCCGCTGAAGAATTGGCTAATTAGCATGAAAATATTTTGTGTCAGGCGTTATGCAAAGGCTCATTTTCGTGCAGTAAGACACACGAGTCATTCGCAATAGTTTATTCAGTGCCCTTATAGGGCTGTGGAGATCGATGGGTATTACCGGTTATGGTTACCAGCAGCGGGTTGTGCTAGACTACAGCATAAGTTACTACACGAACAGCTCGTTACTCGTAGGACGACGAAAGGGCAAGAAGAAGCGACGATGAAACGAGTGACGGTCTCGTGAGCACTTATGCTGGTCGCACGAACGAATTGGACTTGTCGATGAGCTGCTCCAGGATGTGGGTCATAACGTCGCGGGAAAGACGAGCTGAAATGCGAAGATTGAGAAGATGCTTTGATTGATGCCAGCCTCTATCTATCAACAATAGACGATGACGCTGATAAGGGGATTAGAGCGACGAGGATACGAAAGTGATGGTCACACCAATGTCGACTCCCCTCGTATCTTCCTCTCAGAATCGGACTTTGAACAGCTAATCACTGGGACTACCATTCTTTTCATTGACTTTACAAGGGGTCGCCCTGATATGGCAGCAGACTACAATTATTCATTTGGAACCCGGTTATTCGTTGCCCTCCTATCAATCTTTGGTAAGACAAGGAAAATGGCGAAGACTGATTCATAAGCAGCAAATTGCGTCAAGCTTGTTGCAGATACATTGACTCGTAAACAGTTTATGCGAGTCTCGGACGTGCTTGGCCAAAAACTGACACCAAACGTTCCTTTTACGAGCAGGCAAATATTTGAATCATGCATAGTTGTAGTCTGTCAACTGATCTCATCTTGGGGTTGCTTTGATCTACTGATAATAAGACGCCAATGTTACTGACTACGCCCTCTGTGTACCATCACGTAATATCGTACGCCTATTTGAAATAGCGCGCTTATACTTCGACATGCTTACTGCATCGGGAATGCCCATGAAACCAAAGTTAAGAGGAAAAGATTAAGCTGATATTGAAGGATGGTTGTACCTGTTCGCTCGTGTGGTCGCGCATCGGAGATGGCCACCCAACACGAAAGAAGACAGAGGAAGACGATGAGTAGCCGGAGGGAGTTCATGTGGCGTAGAGAGAGGAGAGGGTCGTGTGTTCGGTTGTGCTTCACTCGGGTCTACTCCATCCTCCTCGTATCGGCCTATATAGAGAGGGTAGGGCGGAGTCCTCGTTATCGGTGGTGGACGAGGAGGAGAGAGCGAAGAAGTGAGGAGAATGAGGGGACAAGAGGAGTCATCGAAGGAAGGACGAAGCGACTAATTAGGGAGTGGCTGGTTGCTTGTTGATTTCTGGCTCAGCACGGGACACCCTCAGGACCTTATCGTAACGCTTCGTTACTTTATCGAGTGGGTGGGGCTCATAATTAAGAGTGGACGGAAGTGAGGTGAGGCTGGTCCACATCGGGCTCGTTCTTATGCTCATTAGTTTCATCATTTTGAAATCTCAATGCCTCGAAAGATTCCTAAAGATAGCTACCGTTGGAGATGTGTTCGTGGTGTTTAAGCTAATGTTTACCGCATGTAACGCAGCATTTCCGACGCGTTGTATATTTCTGAATATAGTAGAAGCCGGAAGTGCGTGATTAACGTGTGCTGTTCTGCACATTACCCGAATGTTCCGATGTACGCGTCCTATAGTGGTTCACGCTCCTTTACGCATATCTGTGCGTAACTTAGTCAGTTGTGTACAAGCAGTCACCTTGTGTCCCACTCATCCACTTGTTTCCTAGTTCGTCTCGTCACTCACATGGCCCGTTACGGTTAAAGACAATAAATATTTGCAAATGGTGAAGATGACGAAGAGGTCGATAGGTGCGAGTGAAGCATGAGTGAATCGTCGTGCGATTAGTATTCTAAGAGGGATGATCGACCTGCTTACTGCTAGCAGGTCACCCTCTCCACACGTCAATTCACTACATCCTCTGCATAAGTACTTCATTGTGAGATACCCGTTTCAAGGAAATGTTCATTGTAGCAGATACCTCAGAATTAGCTAGAGTACGCTTGTTGTTCAGCGGGGATTATTCCTTTGAGTAAGTGAGCTTGTTAGGTGTGGTTATCTTGTTCATCTTTTTGATCGAATCGGGAACTTTCTTGGACTAAGGGCATTTCTGTGACAATACTAATAATCTGTGTGGAATGCACAGATTACGTGTTGATTGGGTCGAATGTTGTAGTGTGTACGAAGAGGAATGACGACTTCCGACGAATGCTAAGGAATGCTGAGGATGATAAGGAAGGCAAGGAGACGGTCCATTTATCTTTCAATTTTCATCAAACCCGTGATTCATGTCCTTGTAGTGTCCATCGACATTCTAAGTGTTGTCTTTTCGAAATGTGTTATTCATTTCCGATGGAGCTTCCGGTATTGTAGAGCGTGTAAAATAAATCTAAGTAGCCTTAAAATTATTATCAAATCAGAAAGGTACGCATGCAAGTGAGAAGTACATAGACTTTATGCTGCGAATGAACAAAAGATCGTGTACCGCAAATGAAACACTAACAAATAAAGACTAGGGTACCGTAGTCTTCTATGAGCGTATGATATGATAACAGTGAAAAGCGAGGAGGCGGTTGTTGGCAAGCGATAGAATGGTACGAAGTACAGACAATGAGTTTTAATGTCCCAGTAATTTATTCTCGATATAATTTTAAAATTCAATATTGTTAGCGATGTAGTTAATGCAGAACATTAATGCAGAAAGCAATACATGGAAAAAGAGTTCAGAACAAAAAGCTAAAGCCACATATTTGTTTTGATATATCTACAAGTGTACGAGGTTATTTTGCAGTTGGTTGATTATGTTCATGGTCGTGCGTTTACATGGTCCAACGATCGGAGTATGATCTCCAGCACATCGATTTCATCAGCTTTCCGTGTTGTAGACGAACCTCCTCTCTCTACAATTATTTTAGTTTTTAAAATTCAAAATTGGTATCGATAGTATTATCTAAACTGAGGTGATCTAGGTCGATGTTAATATTGAATGCTTGCAGAGATGAAAAGAAAAGTAGGAGAAGAAGAGGAAAGCAGCTCATTGGGAAGGGAGTGCAGTATTTCTTGCTCGTTCACTATATATAGTGAAAGGAAGTCGATGAGGATAAGGTTATAGGCTGTCGAAGAATGGAATGAAAGGCTCGAACAAATAACTAAGGGATTTGTGGGGCGTCTCTTCGTTATCGCTTCGTCCACTTTGCCCCTCTTTCTTCCATTTCGTGTATTCTTCGACCGGGGTGCATTTTGGAGATAGTTATTATGTGACTGGCCTGTTACTAAACTTTCCTAATAGATAATGTTTTATATCTATTTTATATAACGTGATCAAATTGCTGGACTATAATCTATGGCTGTCAAACGGAAATCTGCTTTAGGATATTATAATATCACGAGAAACTGAAAAGTTGGGTGTGGTAGTGGAGCAGACGACGATTATTACGAATAGCCAATTCCAGATCAGTCTTTTATAGATTATCCTGAGAAGACTCACCTTCGTATAAGCTTAGCTTAAGCTTTCCGCGATGTTTAATGCTTTTCCTAAGAAATTCTCATATCAAGCAGAATGTATATAGTCTATAGTCTTATGTAAGACAATTGTCGAAGCTTTATGCATCTTTTGATCACTTGTTCTGAGTCAAGGCAACAATGTGGATGTTGAGATCGTCGCATGTGAAATACATTGAATACATTGGTGGTACACATCTTATTACGGAAGGACAGAAGAAGAAGAGGAAAGGGGCGGATTGATAGAATACAGCAGTCATCTTCTTCCCGGTCCGGCGAAACTCGAGAACTTGTTGTGCTGCAATGGAAGAAAGTCGGTCGTCGATAGACATGCTCGATGGCTGTGCAGTAAAACAGCAAGAATCTACAATATCGGTAAAGAGTACCTGGTACTTGGAAGATAGAATGTCACTGAGATCGCATCCCTGTGATAGCCCGGCGTTCAAGACGCACATCCGACTCCTCTTCACCGGCAGAGACCTGCAATGCACTATCCTCATTAGACATCCCACAACTCGTAGATCTTTCCAGTTCGCAATCAACAGAGTGTAGCTCTGCTATGTACATCTTAGCCATTCTGTTGTCCTACTCGCCATAGATGTTTGCATAGACAAGACTCACTCGACATCTTCGTATCCATATTCTTGTCCATACGGGATGATTCTGGCCGAGACCTACAAGAGAACGTCTTGGTTCTTCAAGGGATCAGTCATGTTACTCCCATTCCAGTCACGTTTCACACCTATTTTCTTCTCTAAACTTGTTGTTCCGTGTGTTTCCCATGCAATGCAATATGCACTACCGACAACGTGAGACTGCGGTTGTGAAAAAGCGACGGATGCTCTCCTTTAGAGGATCGTATTGCAACACGCGATTCACACCTTTTCTTCTTCCCTCTTTCATACCCGTTCCCTTGTTCTCCTTTGTCCCCTCCCCTCCCCCTCAACATCTTCCCCATGCACAATGAACACCATGAAGAGTTTGGAAGAAGGGAAAGTCAGTGGGTCGAGAGGGAATGAATAGAAGGACTTACATTGAGGAGGAGGAAGAAGAGGAGCACGAGGGAGAAGAGGGACGAGGAGAAGGACGACATTGCACGATTACCTCAACCACTCACATCTATCATCTCAGACAACTTACACCAACTTACGCCTTTTAGGACAAAAATCACACCCTGGTCTAAACAGCCAATCGTACTAACCGGTGGGCATAAAATTTTATCCCGAAAGGCATACGTTGATTAAAAGTTTGTTCAATGTAGACAATGGGCATGCGATAGGGTTATACAAGAAGTATGATGCGAGAATAGCAAAACGAGAACAGACTCGGAGACTACAAAGTAAGGAATGCTTAATGCAACACATTCGCTGCAAGCATTATAAGTTTGGAAATGTGGAAGGTTGGAGAAGGAAATGAGGGAATGAATAGAGGCTAACGAGGTATCAGAATGTCACTCGCAACATGAAACACGTCAAAACAGGAATGTAGGCTTTCTCAGAACTACTGGTGATACTATATTCCGTTGGCGGTTTGACTAATCGGTATGTGTGGTGTGGTCTAGCTGACAAATACCAAACTGCTTCTAGTCCCAGTGAACTCCTAGGCAATCTTCAAATCATAAATCAAGGCTGAATCTTCCAGTCTAGATGACTTGCCGTATGGAAAGGGAATCTATTAAGCTGGTGTTCGAGTCACGTGAATGGTCACATGACCTGGTCTCCCTAAGGGGGGCTACAATATGCTGCAGGCGGTTTGCAGCTTATAGGATTCTAGGTATGAGAGGTAGGAAAAGAGTCCCTTGCAAGAGGGAGTCTGAAGGGGGGAATGACAGTTCGTCCCCTTGCCATGGCCCCTCCCATATGCCATCAGACTACTTATCCCCTCCCACCTATTCCCCGTCCCTTCTTCTTCCTCCAAAGAAGACGACGCTATCGGATACTCCCTTCCACTCGTGTCTTCCTCTACCATATTCGTGAGTGGGAGAAATAAACGTCAGACTGAAAGTGATGGGAACAAAGGAGAGAAGCGAGACTGAAGGGATGATACTGAAGGGACTGAAGGGGGGGGACTGTCATCTCTATGTTAATGAAGAGGGGAGGGGAGTCAGGGGAAAGGAAGTGATACGAATGAAAGGAGAAGGAACGGATTGGGGGAGGGGAAGTAGGGGAGAAGGAGGAGGAGGGGGAGGGATCTATGGAGGAGGAAGAGGTATTGTTGCGAGGATTGGGGAGCATACGAATAGTTTAGTTAGGGAGGATCAAGAAGGAGGGCAAAGAATAAGTTAAGAAGGGGAACATCCCAAAGATGACAAGCACAACGATGAGAGTGCATTACGCGGGATGGAGAGCATCTACGTTTATGTGATGGGGAGGATCCTTGGGGGGGGGGGTAAATTTAGAAAAACTCATCCATGGCATTTTGTTGCCCACGCCCAGACTAGATTTGTTGACCGTGACATCGTTTATGTACGTTTTATTGAGCACAGCTTGAATAACGAATGAGAGATGTTCGCTTATTTGATACCGATGGACGTAGTAGTTGACAGAATGCGAATAACGGATCATTTGGGCAATTCAGGAGAAGGGGAAACTGCTGATTGTCAGAGGGTGCCGGAATACGTGGGGGAAAAGGGATGAAATAGAGAGAAGGAAGAAATATGGAGAGGGGAAGGGGAGGAGGAGGGGATATAGGAGAGAAGAGGAAAGGGATTGAGAAGAGAAGAAGAAGAGGGGAGAGCACTGCACAATGGAAGTGAGATCTAATGCAAGAAGAACTGCGAATTACGGGATCGAAGGGACTAATTTGATACCGTAGTCACTGCTATCCGTTAGGGCCCAAAATAGCTAACGTAAATCACGAAGGTGTATCGTATATTTCGCAGACGACGTTTAGTACAACAGTTACTCTCCTCGAGACGACTGATGTAGCTGTTATAAATTTGTCCTGGAAGACTACCCGAAACACTCGGGGATTACGGTAGCCGTATGATAAGGAGCTGTGGATGAGAGAAGTGTATGTGGTGAATGAATTCTGCGAGCGAAGAGGAAGAGATACGGCCATTATTAAGTCGTCATCGGGAAATGAAATGAAATGCAGTGGTCATGGAGATAGGCTGATAGATTTCGCTTCGGAGAATCCTATTCCCTCTCTCTATCGACGTCCCTTCCCATCCCCTCGTAACACCCCAGACCCTCATCAAAGGGAACAAGTACAATAAGCAGAGAAGTAAACAATGTTCATAGCTACTCTTCCTATCTACCTTGCACCCCCCCCCCCACTCAGTCCATCCCTCCCCACGTCATTCATTCCACACCCTCTACAACTACCGTACTCATCTCATCACTCTAATGATGCGTCCCTTTGTGTCTTACCCCTGTATTAGGAGAAGAAATCGGGGAATGAAAAGGGGTCTCCCCCCAAGGAGAAGAGGACAGGAGAGGGTGCATTATGTAATATCCAATCACTTCCTTATTCCCATACAACCCCCATATGCACTATTCTCGCTTATGGGAACGAATGTGGAAAGTCGTAATCTAGGGAAATAATAAAGTAAATGGACATTTGGAATGGGAATAGGATACTGGTAAATGTGAAACACAACTGTTAGGCGTAACATGCTTTTCAAGGGCCACTCACCTGGAAATTGGAAATTGTAGACTTGGATGGTTTGCGGTTGACTAAAGAACAAGGAACCTTCATCCTTAACCATTAAGAGGTTAGCTACTTGACAAACAACACAATAATGTACATTATAAATTATGACCCAAACCGGAGTAAAAACGAACAACTGACATCTGATCTCATAGCACATTTCATGTAGAGCATTTCTAGAGCCTTGCATTGAACAGGAAGATAAAGACTAGTTTCTCAGTTTCATACTATTCACACTCCATCAGATTCCGATGGCCTCCCTCACTCCCACCAAACTGCTATCCTCCGTGTCCTCCTCTCCGCTCTCCAATGCACAACACTTCACAAAGTGAACCTTCCTGCAAATAGCCAACTCGTACTTTCTTATCTCGTTAGACAGTCAATCAAGAACATACTATGTTATAAATATTTGTCTCACAAATCACAAGGCGCAATTCTCACAGGTTTGTTTCGCTAGAACAGACAGACATCGTGTATAGAACATTGTGAGATTCGTCTCAGAAACTACGATAGAAACGTGTAGAACAAACGCATTTCGTGCGTGGGTTAGGAGGAAGTAAAAGCGACTTTCCTTTTAACTATAGAATAGCATCACTGGCTCAAGGTTGATGCAATCCGTCATAGATGGAAATAATCAGATTTGGAACGTGTATCTAACAAATGCAACCATTAGTTGTCCCCAACTAGATGTAAATGAGTAAGAGACGGTGAATGACTAACACGGGCAGTTTGTTCCATTCGAAAGGTTCGCCGGCCGTCGTGAGAGTCACTGCACGGGCATTCGATCCATCCGTAGAGGTCAGAGAAGCAGCACGCGATGAATTGATGAGGGAGAACTCCTTCTCCAGAAGGGTCGAGATCACCTCAACACCACGAATACACAGACTACGGCATGCCGTAGCATCCATGATCATAACACTCCCAATCTCACGTCTAAATCGGATACTTGTTGTGCCGCTCTATATCACTTCATTTTCGCGTCGAGCATTGAAAAGCACGTAAGGCAAGGCATTTATTGACTACTTTGCACTATTCTAACTAAGAGCTATTACAGTTTTCCGCGAAGAATATACAATACGCTACAGGCTTAGAGTACGCATTCTCATAATATTACTAATCTAACTAGTCCTTAGATTGAATGGCAGACAGTTGAACTGACTGCGATAACAGAAAGAAAGGGAAAGAGCATACTGACATGAGGAGCCTTGGCCTGTCCGATATCCTGTTTGTTGCATGCGACAACAACGGGAACCTGCAGGGGAACTTGTAATACAACATCGTTATCTAGCTGACGAGACAATGAGAAATATGGAGACGGAGATATTCGAAAGATTACGGTAATATTTTGCCTTGAAATCAATGGTCGTTAAGCTCTACCTATCGCATGCTGGAAGCAACATGATGATCTATCAGGGTCTGTGAAATCTTACCTTCTTTCCCGATTCTAGTATCGTATCGTACAGTAGTTCAGCCACGTCTCGAGTTCTCTGCAATGCTCGCCCCTCTTCCCCTTCCCCGAATGCTACATCCTAGCTTACAATACGGTACGTCTATCTCTTCGTATCCCCCGAATACCAACGAAGTGAACCTTGGCAATGCTCGCAGAATCGACAACAGCCACGATCTGTTTGAGTGTCGTCCTCTCCTTCTTCATCCACTTCTCAGCCAAACCCTTCCTCATTCGTTCCGCTCCCGGATAGTCAACCAATCTGCAAGAAACTATTACCTACCCCAGATTAATCACATTTGTCTATGTCAGGATAAAATATCTTCATTTGAAGATATTTAGGGCGTATCTAGATGAAGAATAGCCTACCGCAGGGAGGAGTTGTCAGGAGTGAGCAGTCCATCGTACACGTTTTCGGCCATCGAAGTGTACGTTACCACTTGCGACTCTCAAAGTATACAGTATACCAATAATTTTCTATAAGGGAAATGCAAGACAGGAAATGCCGAGAAAGTGATAAAGAGACTACGCATGCGCAGAGCATGAAATGTGCTTACTACTGTTCACGAGCTTAGAGAACATCTGCGTCTTGCCGGAATCCGATAGACCGATTAGGATTACGGTATCCGCCTTTGAACCGAAAAGCTGCAAGCGAGTTTTGTGATGCAAACATATAGAAAGGAAGTAAAGTCTGATTTAGATGAATAGGCATTGCCTTTTCATATATAATTCACCTCTTTATATAGATTTATTTAAAGAGAAAATTAATGGCTTAAAGAGAAGAGTTAAGTTATTAAGTTAATAAAAGTTAATAAGGAACCTTCTTGAAGACGAAGAGAGAAGTGACGATAACCACCAGCAATGCCACGAGAATGGCCAGATATGTTGGATCTATCATCTGAAAGACTACAGTAATCCCTTTCAGGTGATTACAGTACTCTTTAAAAAGGAGAATAAGATATCGATACGGTGGTTGACCGGGGAAATGGACAAAACCAGGACCAGTAGTTTCTACGTCTTTATTGAGATCATTGTGTACAATAAGAACCGAATGGTTCGCCAAATCAACGACAACTATCTAAAAGAGGAATGAGAAACAAGTCAATTCTCAATTCCATAAAGCTTCTTCACGTGCTTCGTCAGATCTGTCTTTCCCTTCACTCGCGCAATCTCCTCGAACAGGCATTCACGACCGACTGAAAGATTTATATATTAGGTATGCATCATGTTTATTTACATGAGTCCTTTTAGAGTGAATTAAAAATATAATAGTGAAGTGCTGTGCTCTATTTTTATAAATATTTCGCATAACCTAACAACAGCTCTATAGAAATATTAAGCATCATTGTTATGGCTTAAAGGAAATGAGCGACTTCAGAAATGATTAACTCACGGGCAGGATCGTAGAGGATCTTGGAAGTCTTCTCCGCGGCTCGCTCTCTCAGCCACACGCGAGTTGCCCCTGTGACCACGCTGGCCAGTCGGACAATCACATATCTACAACGAGGTAAGCATTAATTAGTCACTGGAAGATATAATACAGAAAAACTATCCATTCTGAAACTCACTTTGACTTGGCTCCCATTGTAGAGTTTGAGACTATTCGTGCATAGAAGAAGGGAAACCTGAACAACTTAACCAAGAGCTGGGCACAGCATTAAGCAGAGTATAACCAAAAAAACGAAAATAAGGCGATTTCAGCAAAAATTTCAGTTTCTACAAAATGTTGCAGTTCGATCAGATTTTGGCAAAGTTCCAAGAAAATATTGTATTTTGAATTTAGATTTGCGTTGTCGTTGCAGGACCGCAAATCCTATAGCAAAATGGTCACGCGTCGCGTATGTCCTGTGCGTTGTTCGAAGCGGGCACACAAATATTCGAATTCGCGCCGTGCTAAAAGAGAGGGAATATTTAATATTTGAAAACAATTTTTGCACAGTTTTGTTTGATTTTTTCATGTCTGCTATTGTGGATAACGAACAATGTCCTTTAGGCCTAAAGCACTGCGGACTGTTCCAACTGATCTGTTGTTGATATGGCTGAGGTGGACGAGGGAGAGATCGTTCCCAAGTTAGAAGCGATAGAACAACATGAAGTCGTCGAGGAAATGGACGATCTGGACCATGATCTAGAGGACGAGGATATCAACGTGCAAGGTTAGCGCATCTTCCACCTGATAACGTATAGGATGTATCGCATTGCTGTAGTTTGTGTGATGCGCTGATTCACATTTTGACGGGTTTGTGAGAAGAACGTATTTTCAGATTTGGATGGAACGGAGTTTATGGACGATGAAGAGGACGATGACTTCGAGCAGCCTCAGATGGGTACAAGAGCAGACAAATCGCTCGGTCTACTCACCAAGAAATTCCTCAAACTTCTGCAGACGGCTCCCGTGGGAATGGTTGACTTGAATACTGTGAGTACTTCTATCTATGGTAGAAAATAGACATTACAGATATTTCATGATGTACAATACGTGTTATTTCTTGGAATGAATGGGTTCAGGCTGCTGAACAGCTTAATGTGAAGCAGAAAAGAAGAATATACGACATTACCAACGTTCTCGAAGGGGTCGGTTTGATAGAGAAAAAGTCGAAGAATATCATTCAGTGGAAGTGAGTTGCTTCTCATTCTAAATGGCGTGTAACGTGTAAAACGTTATGCCCTATGAAACTTGAGCTTAGGGTTACGAAGTGCTCGGTAGATTTGTCTCTCAAAATTGCGGATATGTGCAAATTACAGAGGAGGGGAGTTGTCTCGGGGAGGAGGAAGAGATATTCGACCGGAAGATGAGGAATTCTTGTACAAAATGAAGAATGAGATGAACGAGTTGGACAAAGAAGAAAAGGATTTGGATCAGCGAATCAAATGGGCTAAGCAGGTTACGACTAGTACTGTTGATGGTTATGCTTCGCCCACCACATGATAACAAGTCATAGGTTTATTATCAGTTGATCGTGAAGTGTAATCATCCTAAAGTACCCGAATTTATTAGGAACTCTTATTTGTTCTGTACGGTGCGAGAAACAAAGGACTGTGCAAATAGCGAGAATGATGCCCTAGCGGTGTATAGCAAAAGTTTTTTTCCTGAATTGTCATTCACTATTCTTATCGATTTTGCAGAGTATCAAGAACGTGTCTGAGTTTCACCAGAACAGGCGCGATGCGTATGTACGAAAAGATGAACTGGTCAAAGTCTTCGGGTTAGTCTTTTGTGAACTTGAAGTGGAATCGCTCTAGGATGTACTCTATTCTGTCTGTTCGAGTAAATCAGGGGATAAATACTCATACTTGAAATTATCTTAGGGGTCATTTTCCATATGCGGTAGGGTAGCCATGTAAATCAATAATTTAGTACAGCGGTGGGGGTTATTTCGCGCTGCGGTACGGGTAATTTCATACTAAACGGCGGCATGCGGGCGGGAGGGGTCCTAGCCCGTAAATTATAATCAATTACTGTATTTTCCCGCTGGAGTAAATGTGATTATAGAAAATATCGAGAGCAGCCGTTTTGCTGATGCGGCATGCTAGAATTAGTTTTTTTTGTTTTCAATACGAAGTTGTGTTAGCATAAACGGTAGATAAAAAAATGTTTAGCAATTCTGCCCATATCTTCGTTGTGCAAGCTCCTCTGGGAACGCAATTGGAGTGTACGCAGCCAAAGGTATATATTTACTACTTTTTACTAGTAATATATAAGAGGGAGGACGTTCATTTGCTGTATTCCATACCGAGCTACAGTAATTACTCATGTTTTGAGATTGTTTCAAAATTAAATTTCCATCGATTGCTCACGATGCACCACCCCTTTTCCAGAACGCATACGCTCAATACGATCCTTCCCAAACCTTATCCATCAAATCCCAGAGTGGTCCGGTTAACGTGCATCTCGTTTACAAGTCAGTCTTTGATCTGCCTATACACTTTAAAGGGTCCCTCTGACCATCCCATTGATTTCAAGAGACAAACAATTAGCGAGCGGTTGATTGATTATGAGAGACAAGAGAGGAAAGAAGAGACGCAGACGGCGAGAGAAATCTTTGCAAAGCTTTATCTCAGCAACGGCGAAGTCTCAACAAAAAGGAGAGAGTATGAGACTCAGGACATTGAGAGCTATCCAATGATGTCGAAAAATGCATATGGTGCATATTGCCTGGAGGGGCCCTTTAATTCTGTTTTTTTCTCTTCTGATCTCGAGTTAAACGATTTATTGTTAAACGAAAATGGGTGTCGTTGATCAATAATGCAAAATTTCATTTTACAACCGCAGATAAAATTACTTTTAATGATCTCACAATCACAACTTGTTCCATTTCTTTTCAACTTTGCTAAAATATTGAGATGCAGAAGAAAAATACGTATTGTTCACATGACATGTTTAGGGAGGAAAGTGTGGATCGATCCCGGTTATCCCATCAACAACAGCTTATGATGATGGTCGACGATGCCGAATCTACTTCGCAGTATCAAGTCAGTATTCTTTTCCAAAATTCCAACTTTGAACTATGATCCTTTTCTTGTGAAAACTGTACCTACTTATCATAAAATAATTGAAGATATTTTTACTTATATTACTTCAGTCAGATAATGTTTATGGTAGAGGCGTAAGCCGTCACTTTTACACCAGTTGCCTATGATTTGATACTGTCGATATATTTCCGTGTACTTTTCTTGGATAAGTCCCGCTAATGATTGATTGTAGGCTGTCGCTCCAAAGAACGCGTATCCTGTGGGAGATGATCCAGGACAGATATTGGAAGATGAGGAAGAGATGGAGACGGGTGGAAGGGGAAGAAGGGAAGAGGAGGAGGGGAACGAGGGGACTGCTATGCACACTGCACAGTCCATTCCCGTTCCACAGCGGCAAGGCCAGCTACTCTTATGTCGTGTTATCGGGTTATTGAGATATGATATAATTTCTATTGGAAATGTTGTTTATGACAAAGCTGTTGAGGCTAGTTCAGTGATCTATAATACCGTAGACAAATAAGAGCAAGACAAATATGAAGTGTAGTATTTGCAGAAGTAGCAGACGGAGTAGTTATGCGGAGTCTCTCCCCTCCTCCCTCCGACCGAGACTACTTCTTCAATCTGTTCCAGACTGTATCAATTCTCGATGTATACGATGATGACGAAGGCTTCTAGTTATGCTTGAAACAGGGAAGATTTACTTAATATTACGATGCCATTTGTGTATGTATAGTCATCCACTGCTAATCGATAGTTTTATTTGCTAACTTTACACGTTCAAAATACAATCGCATTTTTTCAACTACGGTTATCATTAGCCTACCCCTTTTTGTCTTGTCATTTTGTGTCGTCAAAGCTATTCGATACACTCTGTTTATGTCAAGGTTCGAAGTACTTGGTGCTTGCAGAGAATAAGTTCAAAGTAAAGACTTGTAAGTATATTGGTTCTTATGCGCCACAGTTACTGTCAATGGAAATCTGTTCATAAGAACTTCGTAAGAAGGGAGTTTTCATACTATCATTCTTTATCTGTTTTTGGTGCCTTGAATGTTCCATGATGTGGAACACCGATTGAGAACATTCCGAAAACGTAAGATGCTGAAGATAATTTGCGGAGACCTACAGTGGGTTAGTTTAAGGAAGTGCAATTACTAGTACATCGTAATCGCGCTCTAGCGCAATTCCTCGTGCTATTAATTGCCCAATGATTGTTTATTTTCTCGTTGTCCTTGTGTTTTCTGCTTTCTGTTATGATTGTAGCTGTGCCAATGAGAAATGCTTCATAGCATGTTTATTGTCCATCACAGGTTTGCATAGCACATGCAGCAATTTCGATACGCGATGGCAGATATGTACAAGAATCATGTGTTATCAAAGAAATGAAAATGGCTAAGTTGAATGGAAAGTACGCGATTCATTAACGGAAACCTCGTTGAATTTACGGAGTACTTGATTATGTTGTATGAATGGACATTGCAAGGTCGCAAGGTCTATTAACTACGTTCGGAGAAGGCGACAATCTCTGGCTTGAGACAGTAGCACTCGAGTAGCTTGAGGGCCGTCGGCTTCAGCTTTCGTTTCATCTGAGGAGAGTAGAAGATGTAGATGTAGAATAGGAAGGCATGATGAGTGTACAGAAGGAAGTGGGCGAGGAACGAGAACTTCTGCATCCACCAACCCTCAAACTGCAAGTTTACTCCATTTATACGCTACTACTAATGCCGTCCCCGAATTGCAACATCACGAGGCGAAAAGTTACTACAACTTACGTTGGAATCGGCGTTGAAGAAATGCACGACGGTCCGATACGTGTAATTGGGAAGATTGAGGATGACGAAGGACCACGTGACGAAGAGCAGAGAACGGGTCAACTGCAGATCTGTCGATCGGATCCCGCCCTTCTCTCAATCAATGACCGTCACTTCATTTTCATTGTGCACTCGCTCACTCTTCGATCGTCGCAGTGGTTGCACTTCGACACTGGAGTCGAGTACACAATAGTGAGTGGAGGGCAGCGATCCCCTGAATACTCTAAAGTGGGATAAAGGGAACGACAGGGTCGGGAGGGAACCTCGTGCTCGTTAGACGATAGCCATTAGTCGTCATCGTTGTAAGAGGACCCTCACTCGTCGTGTGGAAGGAGACGGTCGGAGACGAGGGAATTCGTTTCAGATGCGACTTCAGTTTGAAGATGAGGAGGATGTTGCATACGAGGATAATGGATGAGGGAACGATCATCAAGGCTATCGTCTGAAACCACGGGATAGTCTACGCATCAATGTGACACACCTCGAAGTAGATGAAGTACTCGTAGATCTTCGCATATGACTGATCTATGTCGCATTCTCCATCTTTATCTAAGTCTGCCACGAAGAGAATCCACGAATTGTAGGCTATGGCAATGGAGATGAGAACGAGAATATGCATGCGGGCGCTGAATTTTTTTCTCGTTTGTGCGGCTCACACACTACTACAATCGGTTCTTGTGCTTTGTTCTTATTGTACGGGAAGTCATATGGTATGTGTACTTTTACCTATTCTGAGTAAGACTTGCTTGTGATTTCTCTCAAGATAGCTTTAAAATGGACTGAATCTTCATTGCTACATATCACGAGAATGAATATACTCGTCTGATGCAATGGGAAGTACATCTGAGTGTATCGATGCTCACCTCTCCAAACTGAGCGTCCTCTTGCGAAATTGCAGTAGCAATAATCGCTCGACGCCCACCAGAACAATGAGCCATACGGTGGAGAAGTCACAGAAGTGCGCCAGGAAATTGAGTGTTTTGCATCCCCACGTCGAGCCGTGGACAACGGCTTGCTCCATCAGATCCTGTAATGCAAACGACGCGATAATCGGATTGCACGGAGAGGGGATTCTGTGGATGGATGTGGGCAAGGGGTTAAAGAGCAGAGTAGAGTCTGCTCATTAGACTGCCTATCTTCGCACGGAACACGAGAATGCGCCATTACTCGAGTGAGAGAATGTAATGCTACGGAGAATGCCACTTCCATTATGCGCGACAGTTGCTCTCCCATGTATCCTCCCATTGGAGGAAGGATACGTATTGCATTCTCTCGGTGATCTATGTGCAGGACACCAGGCTCTTACTCGAACACAAGGAAATGATCCTTACCTGTTCAAACCAGAAGATGAGTAGTGACAAGAGAAATATGGACGACATCACTGCCAAGGCTAGTAGATAAAGATTGGTCGGAAGGCGGGCTAGGGTTCGGTTGGATCTGAGTTCTTCATTGTTTCACTCGCACTTACTATGTAGTTGCTTACCTTATGAGTACCCAGACCATCCCATTGCCAACAAGTCCAACAACGACGCAGAAGGGCATGTATCCTATGTAGATCATCTGAATTCTTCCTCATTTGTAGGCATTTCGCCTCGCTAACCTCATAAATATCTCGTGGTCTGTTGGCGTCTTTAAACATTTCGGTGAGGTTGAGTATGGCTTCATAAGAGGATGGATCATTTGTTGACATGTTGGCTATGTCGATATCCATCTGAAGATATCCATTGGATTAGGGAGGAGAAGACGTTAACTCTAGTCCAGTTAGCGGCAAGGAAACGGCGATAAAAACGGCAATGAACAGAGGAACGGACACAAATAAAGGATTTCACGAACGCGCGCTTTCAGTACTGTGTTGATGCTGAAAGGAGGCAACGAATTGTTCAGAGGATAACAGTAAGGATAAATGAGATCGTAGGCAGTATACAGGGAAATGAAGAGAAAGGAAGATGTGTGAAGACGACGGAGGGGAAAGAGGAGACGTGACTTATTAGAGGGATTACGGAGGAATGGCACGGATACAATATGATACTCGAGGCGGACACTCATAACTCGTGACATTCACCGTACTAACGACGACTACTGTACTCGCTATGTAATGTAACACGTTCGGAGGAGAAGTCTTCGTAGGAAAGATCTCTCTGCGTCTACTCCACTCAACCGACTGACCTCTGCGAAGGGTAACAATTCTCATTCACTCTCGTAATTCCATCGACACATCCGCCTAACTCACTCTCCGTTGTCTCTCCAGCAACACTTCTGAGAAGAAATGGAAGGCGAGGCGGAGTGCAACAGAGAATGTAGTAGGAGAATGCAGAGCGAAGAGTAACGGGGAGACTCGTACGAAGAAATATATCAAAAAGGATTGGATTGGGAGGAGCCATACTGAAGGGACTGAAGGTTTAGTGATGGGATATATCAATTAGGGAAGGAAGACTGCAACCCAATGTTTATCTGTTAACGCGGATAACGTAGCAGCTGGTAAGTTATGAATGAGTGGTTTACGAAGAGGACTTATTATTGTTGAGCTACGCATTTGATACCTGCAGAGTACTGCAAGGTCGACTTGACTGCAAGTATTACGTGAAGGAATGGATATGGGCGGAACACAGTGTTCTGCCGCAATGCAAAACCTTTGGAAAGCGAAAAATCATTCCGATATTTACTAATACGGTATATCGGTGTGCCGCACACCACGAATGAAGGATTAGGAATGGGAAGGGAAGGGCTTCAGCATAGGCGCTAAGGGTAACATCATACTCCCCCTTAGAGTCTACTAGAAGTTCACAAAGATGATGTTCTTACCATTTTCGCTTTTCAAAGGTCTAGAATGTTGTGGGAAGATAGCATGCTTGATGAGAGGAGTCTAGTCGTCTATCGTTCGAAGTCTGTGGAGGCGGAATGATTCGATGTCGCTATCTCCTCTTCCTTCCAATACCACGACTGTTTACGGGCCAAGGCCTCCTCTTGGCGGACTATCCACAGCCAACGAATAAACGTCGTCGGCCTAACTAACGGATAAGCCCATTCCCAATGTGAAGGAAGGGAATGAACGGCTGGAAGCGGAGACTACTTTATGATAGTCTGGAGTGGTGTTAGCGAGGACTAATGGATAGTGGATTGGAGAGAAAGTTCTATTCGAAGCAATGACGAGAGGCAGGAAATTATACATGATGGCTGGGCCGAGACGGCTACCAAACATCCGCCCTCACTCCATTGAGTCTCTCTTATACTCGAGTGAAGGTTGGTCACGAAGTGAAGGAGAACAAGGGAAGAATCGTGAGAAGAGATAAGAATGTAGTGCGAGGGAATATTCTGAGGAGAGCTCATGATGTGATCGTGTAGCTGTATTGAGAGATGAGATGTGGAACTGCTACGGTGGAGGGAGAAGGAGTAGGTATTTATGTCATGAACGCTCGGGACCACATCGATACTCGTCACGCACACTACTCTCGCTGCCCTTTACTTGTATCCGGTCGTTGGGAATACGCGTAAAGTCAGCCTACAGAGTGCTTTTTTGTAATATCGGTTGGCTACATTGAGGAATAATACTTGCAAGTATCGCAACGGCGAAAAAGAAAGTACAATAGAAGACTTGCAAGCTGCTCTTGGAAGCCTCCAAATGTAATCCAATTGAAAGACACGACAAGTGATAACTCTCGCTGTCGCCGAATATATCCAATTTCGGCTGCTTGAGAGAGGCTTCATATCGCCTTACAGTGAACTTGATGAAAGATCATTGATAAATAGAAGGAATTCTATGTTTACGACGTCGAACGAGGAAATGTAAAGAGGAAAGTTAGGGTGTGGGGGAAGTGATACATAGAAGGAAGCAGACAGACGATGATGATGAGAAGATGACTTCGTTTGCATATTGAGAAAAGAAAAATGACGCTGGCGACACTCCGATAATGGACGGTTAAACGAATGCTAATCGTCCGTCTTAGAAGGTTCATAGGAGCAGTTCTCACAGGGACAATGAGAATACTAAGGCGGAAGCTGGCGATGTTTATGCTTGTTGAGTGGCACGTCCTATTCGTCTCGCCAATGAATCCTATTCCACTATAGGCGGGGGAGAGGGAATGTCTTGAAAGACATAAGAGAGAACCGTCTGCACGAAACAAGTGTGGCGTAGCAAATGAAATGGTACGGAGGACCCATGCGTCAACAACGTGGGACTAGGAGCCGAATGCCGTTTTCACTACTCAAAGACCGCGAAGGACCCCACGGACATACATTCCATCTTTAGGCCATAACTGCAGGGGGAACGATGACTTCGCAGTGAGCGAAACGGCAACAAATTGAAGCTTTCTCAAGCTGCGACATTAGTAGCCAAGACACGAAATTAGCCAGGAGCCAGGTGTTAGCACCCTTGTCCAGAGTCTATTGACTAACTGACGTAGACTGGAGAAACACCTTCAATCAACAACCTTTCACGAGGCTCTTGCAATCGGCGGATGCTCTATGAAAAGCAAGGAGGGAACTGCGGAAAAGGTCGAAGAATCAGCAGCCACGAAGACATAGAATCGTTGGAAGAGGGAAGCGTTCCCAACGCGTAACATACCCTTCTTTCGGAAGAGTGCATGTTTCTCGGGATGAAGATATGAATGAGAAGGGGAAGAAGAGTGCGAAGGTAGCCATTAGTCTGCTTTCAACATGTGCTCCTCCTATGATCCGTGCCCTCCCCGAGTCATCAATTCATTCTCGTGATAAATGGCCCCGTCTGTCTTCCTCTCCTCGCCTCCATTCGTATGAATGTCCCTCTTGGGTGTTCCCTCATACACACTTCCGCCATTGCTTACGCCTCTAAGATATCAACTTGACTAGTCAACAAGGATGAGGAGAATAAAGCAAAGCATTGGAAGAGAAGGTCAGCCCGCTATCTTATGATATCGGTGTAAAGAAGAAGGTGAGAAGACATGAGAGTGACGCGAAGTCTAGTGAAGGGAAGGAGTAGAAGTGATGTTGAAACAATGCAGAATGAAGTGGACGAGAGAGTGGAAGATGAGAAGGGAAAAGGGAGGATTCGGAAGGATAACGAGTGGACTGGGAGTAAGAAGTAAGGAGAAACGATGGGAATTGGAAGACGATGAGAGATTGGGGGAGCAGAATAGGGACATGAAGGGAGATGAAACTACGAGGGAAAGGAACACTTGGAATATGGAGAGGAACGTCTACTGAAACATGCGTGATGAAGAGATGAATATTAAAGAGTGCGACGACATTAATGGAGAGACGAGTGTGGAATGGAAAGGGAGGGCGAGTGGAGGAAGGAGGATACTGGAGAGGGAAATGGGTTGAAGGAGGAGAGGAGGGATGCGCACTCATGATATGCTACTGCAAACGGCATCCATGGAAACAGACATGGATACATGCAACTTGTTAAGGGACGAGAATAGAATAGAATGGAGACGAGGGAGGAGATGGATAGAGGAAGACGACTACTGCATTGTCGCGTGCGCGCTCACAGGGTCATCTAATTTTCGTGATACAGCCAACTCAACTCCCCCTCCCCCCTTTTCTCTGTTTAGAGCAACCACACAAGTGCAGGCTTCTTCGGAAACAGTCTTAAATACGGGGAGAACGAGAAGGATTAAGGAGAGCAATGTCTCTATGGTGCTCAATGCAGCCTGTTAACCACCGGATGTCCCCTCCCCCACTTTTCCCTCAAAGGGAGACTTCCCTCGTGACAGCAACTCCTCATCTGTCCCCTCCGCATTGTCTTCTTTTCTTCTTATTCGTCTTCTTCTTCTTCTCCGAACTTCTCATGACAACTGAACACTTAGAGAGGCATGAAGTGGACTCGGTGAACGAGAATAGAAAAGGACTACGAGGAATGCAAAAGGGAGATTGGTCGGATATTCTAAAAGAGGAGAGAACTACGGGACAAGGAGAAGAGCAATAAGAAGCGAAGCAATCGAGTGTAATGACGTGAAGCATGTGCAAATACGAAGAATAGTAGTTAGCGCTCTTTCGGTCTCGCAATGGGATACGAAAGAGCAACACGACAAGGTAAAGTCCTGGATGAATCATTCTCATGTTCAAATTCACTGCGGAACAGCGGATAAGTTTAGTGACCGGAAGTGAGAAGGGAAGAGAGAGGGGGGCTGTGTCTGATTAGACCAGGCTTCCTCGTTCGAAGGGAAGATAGACATGGGATGGAAAGGGACTGCACGTAGTATGTACCATTTGTTAGTCTCGAGAGAAGAGACAGATCTCTGCTTCATGAATGCATCCGTTGTGAGTACGATGAACACTGCGAAATGGAGCTTCTTTGTAGTGGAATAAACCGATCCGTCAGTTTCTTCCGTTCCAAAATGAGTCTAATTCTCTCACTTTTGCAGACTCTCTCGCCCCATATTCGGAATGATTTTCCGACGGATCTTTTTAATCCACTATACCTGCTCTACGGATTAACGAGGGTACTGTAGACCCTCGAATAGAGGCAGGATTGACCATGAGTGATCTCTGGAAAGAAGAGTAGATCAGAGTCGTAGATGCACTCATTCTAGTCGAGCCCCTCTCCTCTTCCCTCCCCATTCCCCATCCCTATACCTCATGTCGAATGGTCGTCATTACTCCTGTCCCCCTTCCCTCAATAACTCTTTCACTTCTTCAAGTCTTCAAGGTGCGTCCTTACCTCTTTAGAAGTTGCAAATAGACAGACATGTCAAGTATCTCATTACTCCAATGACGAAGTGTCTATTCAGCTTCAGTTTCTACAGAATCTGTGGTAGTCACCAATGAACCCAATGAGGTATATGGTATGTCTTGTTCTACAGTAAGCGTATCCTTTCAGTCTCCATCTGCCCCTCCGCCCACTCCCGTCGCTTCCCTCACGTAGGTATTGATTGGCTATCGATCGATCCTTGTTTGTCTAACAGTAACTCTGCCTTCTCTCGATCGGATTCTGTTCTCATGGAGACTCTTGAGATGTTGAGACAGTCAAGGATGGAGGGAATCGATGAGGAGGACGGTATTCATTCTACAGTATTATTGGGGAGAAGGGAACCATAGAACAGTAATGCAGATCTTGATATACAGTAGGAAGAAGCAAGTAGCCTTACATTAATTATTATTTCGACGATTCCAACTTACTGTTTAGTCGGTTGAACAGAGCAGATCCGATGACAGATCTTTTTGACCATTGACATACTTATCGTAGTCTGTAGCTTACACTCGATTTTAATCACGTTGAGTAGATTGAGTAATGTCCTGCAAGAAACCCGTGTAACATTGATACAAGATGTCCAAACAAGGCTACAAAAGGGGTTGTTTTGCAGAAGATCCGAATGAGGGTCCAGCCGTAAAGGGAGACAAGTAATCCACGTAGTGTACTTTTGTACGTCTAACGAATAAACATTTATCAATACCATCTCTAACAAAACAAAACAACAGTGAACACAACAATGCAAACATAACCAAAATCTGTGTGACATTACGTCGGTTTCCGGCCTTGTTGCCTCAAAAGGTAATTCTTGAGACTCTTCTGCTGATCCTTGAACGATCGTTGTCTGTTCTTTCCTCGTACCTACAACAAGTCCTTCTCTCCTGTCCAGCCGTATCCCTCTTACCTTAGCCTTGACCATATTGTACACTTTCCTCTTGGCCATTTCCCTATTCGTCCGTCCAACATGCGGTCCCTGAACGAAAGAGTTAATTACGGTACCTTTCAATGACTCCTGATAACCCAATCAACTCACATTCTTCTTCTTCTTTCCGTACTCTTCTCTTCCCTCCCTTCCCTCCATAATAGTGGCCATTCTCTCTTCCTTCGTTGCCCTTCTCATCTTCTTATGGAAGTGTTCGATATCATTCAATCGTGGCAATCCATCTCCTTCTTCTCTCCTGCAATCAGTTCATTTCCTTGCATACGCTTTCAATATCCTCTAAACAAGACGTCACCTAATTCCCTCTAGACAAGAGCTCACCAAAATATTATAATACATTCCTAGCTTACGGCAATTAAACATTTAAGTTATCCTATCACAATTCTACATGTTCCCTTCCGTGTCCATATATAACTTCTCTCTCAATAATCTCGCCTTCCCACACTCTTTTCACTAGTTTTTTCTGCTCGCGATAAATTAATGAGATACGTGTGCAAAGCATTCAACTTCGCAATTGGATGAAAAACCAAAGACGACGAATAGCATAGAATAGCATAGATAGGAAGAAGAGGAGGATACGCAACAAAACGAAGGGGAGCTAATTGACACACGTGCTTCTTCTACTCTGCATTAGGAAGATAGGAAGAAGCGAATTTCGATAATTTGTACTGGTATAGCAACCCGATATATAGTCTGTTCAATAAGGAACACTTCCCCCTCCCTCCTTCGATCCTACCGTAGCCCCCTACAGTACCCCTTCCTCACCTCGCCCTCTTCTCCTCCAATTCATCATCCAATTTCATCTCGTCATTCGTTCGTTTTCTCGTCTCAGTTGCCAATTTCTTCTCTCCCATCACAGCCTGAAAGTGGCAACTTGACTAACTTGCGCTTCAACTCAGCTCTGATTCATTAACAAAACGATTTTTTATTAGTATTTCGAAATGTGGTGTAACAAACCTTTTTGAGCTTGTACCGGTTGATCTTCTGGAACTCTTCTTGTGTCAGAATCCGACTGGCGCTGATGGCAACAGCTTTTTCCTTCGGAACAACTGAAATACCGTAATACTTGCATACCATCGTACATGTGCAACGCTAGGATGGTAGAAACTCATTTTAGGCGAAAGCTAACTTTGCACGCTCTACAGAAATTTTTCCTATTGGCAGACTAATCGCTACCTAATTGTATGCATTGGTAGATGATATGAATGAACGGTAAGTTTGCCCGTGTATGGAAACCATACTCAATAATCTAGAGTAGTTTTGGATTTGCGAATTAAAGACATTAATGTAAGCTATGATTTGTGAGCCGCTTCTTGATGTTCGACAAAGCTTACAATAAAAAGATGAAAGTTCATTCTCACCCTTGAGAGCCTGCGCCGCGTCCTTCTTTTCCTTCTTCTTCTCAGCCTTTGTCTTCTTTCTCGTTTGCTTCGCTGATTCCTTCGCTGGAGTACTGTAATGAATAGACGATATTTTTGTCCGCTACAATTAGATAATTTAGTACCTAACGGTAAGGTACGCTATACAGTAGAGAAAAAGGGGAAAATATAATCGTTCCGGGAGTAACTCAGGTTCCGGTGCCTCTAGCGTAGTGCTCCTAATACGCAATACGTGAAAGTCTGGCTGGTCGTGATCTCAAAAAGCCTTCACTCTGTTCGATATCTTATTCTAGAGCTGAACAGCGCTGTTTCAAAGTGTGAAAGAACTGCTAAATAGCGTAATTCGTAAAACAGAATTATTCGTTCCGTTTTCTTCGACTATACATGGGCAGCTTTTCCTATTCAGGGAGCGCCTAACCAATTAGTATCCAAACCCATCTTTGTCCATTTATTACATCCTCCACGTACCTCCCTTCTCGTTCCCCTTCACTCTCCTCTTCTGCTTCTTCTTCCTCATCTTCCCCTTCTTCCTCTTCATCATCCGCATCCTGTAGAACAAAGAACCATCTTTACTTTCAGATTACTCCTCACAATAACGCTACCCTTACTCAATCCTTTGTCGTCATACACGAGTCACATATTAACTTAAGATTGGTGAGATCTCTGCTAGACTTCGATGGTGTTGCTTGGCTTACTGTAGAAAATGACTTTGGTAAGGAAGCCTAACAAAAAAAAAGTAAGGTATAAGTGTAACTCTGCAGATACCCTCCCCCCTCCTCAATGGAATTCTCTTTCCCTCCCTTCCCCCTCACCTCTTCCCCCGCCTCCTCATCCGTCTCCCATCCCTCTTCATCTTCATCCTCCAGTCCATCGTCCTCCTCTTCCTCTTCTTCCTCAGATTCATCATCTCCTCAAATCAACCTCTCCTCATTTCATTTCATCCAAATACTAACAATAAGTAAAATAACCGTCCAGTCAGATATGATAATAAAATCTCTCATCACCCCTACAGTACTCCTACAGTACCCCACCTACCGTGATCAATATCAATCCATCCATCATCGTCACTCTTCTTTTCCTTCTCCTCTTCGTCCACCTTCAATGCAACTTTTTATACTTTTTCTCATATCACCCATTTCGTGCATGTTTACCATTATTTGTTTCAAACAAAATAAAACAAAGTATGCCTTTGAGGGATCCCTTCTCTCCCCCCCCCCTCTATCTCGTATCCACCCCCCCCCCCAAATACCCCTTACCTCCATCTCTCCGGTCTCTTCCCTTTCAGCTGGCAAACACTCAGCTCCCGGCACGAATTCCTTCACTGCGCGAACGCCGAAGTTGACGAATCTGCAATGGCATACCATTACTTGTTACTGCATGGCTATCTCCCTCCTACAGTATCCCCCAGGCTAACCACCCCCTCCACTCACTCTCTATCATCGTCTCCCTCTTCCTGGTCAGCCGTAGGCCTTCCTCGATCCTTCTTGTGGAGAAGCTTCGGGTTGACCTTCAAATAGCGTATTATAAGATGTCGACATATAGTAATAATGCGTAGAGTGGAACCTGTCTGAATAGAGTGATGAGGGCCCGTGCAGCCATCGAAACGTTCTTGTTCTTGTACGTCTTGTACTTAAATAAGCCATTCATACAAAGCTCAAATTGTTGGAAACGGCGTAACCAAGGCACTTTTTGCGCTGGAAAGTTACAAAATTCAAAGAAGTCACGATTAGATCTATGCATTCATGGAACTTGAGGAGATATGAATGAAATCTGTCAAGACTCTTACCTCGGCCAGATCCCTCAACAACTCTTCAGTGGCAGCAAAGGGACAGTTGGCGAAGATCTCTCGAATGGCATTGATTCCCACTGTAATCGCCTCGGGGGAGTTCCTGCAATGTTCATATGACGCGCTGTCTGAGAGGTTCGAGCAGGGCTTGGCACTAGGATTTTTATTTTTTAAATTGGTCCGGAAGAGGTTTTTCTAGATCAGAATTTCGTGCTGATTCCAACAGACCACGTTTTGAGAGGCAGGAAAAATCGGTTGCTTTTATAACGGCGCTTTCTCGAAAAGAGGTCTACTTTTTTACGGGCGTCACTGAATCATCTACAACTTATGAGATAGACTAGTAAAAGTATAGTTTTTCTGAATCTACACAATCAGAGGAATCTCCCTAACTATAATACTTGTCATTTCTTTGTCGAAAAACATGAGTAATCTATCATTTTCCTAAAACGAGACAGTCGACTTTCCCCGTTTTCGTTC
>LS936226.1:13599-36941 GCA_900490955.1 Micoletzkya japonica | reverse complement strand
TGGCTTTGCTCTCGAGCAACCACAACAGTAAATATGGCAAACAGGGCAACCAACCGCATTCTGCAATAAAAAGTTGAGCTTGAGAATCTCAAGTTGAGATATGAAGATTTTACCTTTAAACCCTTCCCCATGTGGGAAGGGTTTCGGTACAATGTGAATAACATAGTATGCTTCTCAAAAAATCAATGTGTGATAAGATAAGAGAGGGGAGAGGCTGCAACCTAGGTTACCAAGAAAACAGTAAAGATTACTAAAAATGTTCTTTAAAAAAAACAAATTTGTGCCAAATAGCTCGCGCGCGTTTTGTTAAAGTCGTGCCAGGATTCTTCTTAATATGAACTTAATTACTGTAAACAATGTAAACAATGGACATGCCATGTACGGTAAAAACACAATTATATCGCCTCATTTCCCTGTGATATTATAAGTCTGGATATGATTGATTGATAGTCGCGCACCTTTCGCCACTTCGCTGCGCAACTTTCTACCGTAATCTTGTCTTTGCGCACACAGTTGGGTCATACATATAACAGTGACTCAACAACTCACCGCGTTCTTTCCTAACTGCCTCGTATCAAATTCACTCATCTTCCGTGATTTGTTGTGCCATCATTCCCTTCCCATTTCTCTTCCCCAAACATTACTCTCTTTAGATCGGACGGATATGGGCTGGTCCTGTCCCTACTGTACATTAATTAACGAGGTTCGCACCTTTTATTTTGTAGTTTAGGCAATTATCTGTATTCATTAACCGTTTGAAGGAACAGCTTGCCATCTGTGATGGATGCGGTAGTCTACGGGTGAAGACCGAAGACGGACCAAGGGGACTCAGGCATACTCTCAAGAACGCTGTCAATGGAGCAGGTATTCTAGTCTTTTTGAGTTCCATTTGGGTGCTGGTGACGTTTATGCTCAGATATAGATATGCGTGAATATATGTGTTTCATAATGAGCGAGGGAGTTGTGATGGAAGTGAGTAGAATAGACTGTGTCGTGTCGATAGAGTCTGTCTCTTCTTTCCTCCCCGCTGCGCATGCGATGTTTGCACAGGAATTCGTGAAAACGAGGGAAAGTTGGGAGACTGCGAAGGGCTTGCCTTTAGACTACTAGGCAAACTTATCCCGCTAGCGCACTACGTTGCGCCAGTCCGGATTATGCCCGATTGCGACTGTGTCTGCGTCTCTCCAATTCCCATGCTCTATCGCCTCCCCTCTCTCCTTTTGCAAGCATGATCCACCCTTTGGAGCAGGACGTTGTGCTAGCGGGTCTGACACGTCGAGATCAAGTTGAAAGAGTTGATCAAGTTGGTCAAGTTGAAAGATGCATACAGCAGACTAATCCGTTCACATTACTTCGAGCTTTGGAAAATGATGGAAATCACTATGAGAATTGTACGCATGAGAATAAGCTTAGAAGGTCTCTATAAAGAGTGTGCTTTCAGTGGCAGCAATAACGAACATGATAGACGAGGTAGTGGACACTGCTTCATCGTCCCTTTCTGTCTCTCCATTCGCGGTACCCGCTCCGCAACCTGCCCCCTATAGCGTATTCAATGTGAGTTACCGGAATCCTTGCCCGTATGAGCTATGTTTCACTCCGCATAGTACTTGCAGTAGATTTTTGACTCAGCTTGATCTATCAGTTCCACATCAAAATCATAATTCGTGTCTGAAGTAGTCTCCATTATTCAACCAATGCCCGTATACGGTAGTTCCCATTCTGGATGAAATCAGTCGCTAGCTGCGTGCTACTGTTTGTCGTGTCTCATTCTATGCAAATACCCCCCCCCCCTTCAACCCCCTCCCCTCCCCTCTCCCTTCCCCCTTTGTAGCCCGTGGAAGTGCCCTCTTCCCCTTCATCCCTCTCCGAATCCTTCTCCAACTCTTCCCCTAGAACAGGTACGTCTTCATTCTACCCTGGTCCCTTATCCTCTCTCGAAACATCTCCAGTAAATGTGAGCATTTATCAGAAACTCTCTATCTAGTGCCATGACTCAGAGGTGAAATATATGCTTATCTTTATGAGCACGTTGCTATCTCTGCCTCTGACATGTCTTTCTCGTGTTGGAATAGCTCCCTTACTCGTATCCAGTCTACCTCATATCCTACCCTCTTCCACCTATATCCCCTTCCCCTCTCAATCGTAGTTTGTAGTCTTTCTCTCCCTTTCGGGGCGAATTCTCACCGTTTGAGGCACGCGTTGCTAGTGGTTCCTAGATAAGGAGAAGCTTAGCCCCCTCCATTTTCAGAGACTCTTGCTAGCTTATTCTCCTTGTACGTCTTAAAAGAAGATGATCATTGAAAGAGTGTAGTTGCTATGTATTTCTCGTCGTTATATAGGAATCTGCCTCGTTAATTCAATCTTGCAGTCGTTCCACTCAACGATTCGTCCATTGTGGGGGGAAGCGTTACACCATTGACACAAATGAGGAAAGCGTCGGCTGCTTCACTCAATGTAAGTTCTGCTGAGTGGATATTTCCAGTTTGTTTTGGGATCAACGCACTCTGAAAACTCGGTAAAATGGAGTCTCATATTATCCCATTGAGGGCCACTCTCGTCCCTCCTCTTCGTACGCCTCTTCTCCCATGCAAAAGGAGGCTCTGAGAGCTGAGAAGATAGCCAATGGAAAGCTGAAGGAGATCGCTCTTCTGTGCAGGTTCGACGACTCCGTGTAGTGGATTATGCCTAGAGCATTTTGCTGACTAAGCTTCACCCGCTACTGGATATCAAGCTAAATGCCCATTATCAATTCAGCGTGAAACATAACCATCAAAAGACCAGTAAATAAATACTCTCCTACATTACTCAGTATCTAATTTTGAGAAACAGGTCTGCAAATGTAAAGATTTTCTACATTTGTACATCTGTTGTACATTTTCTACATCTGTTTCTCAAAATATGATCGGAACGGCTGTCCACGTATGTTGTGGATAGTGAGGATACTGTAAGCCGATGGGGGTACTGTGGCACGATTCGAGGTATTCTCTTTTGCAGTCAACTCAAAACGAACTTTGTTGATGATGAATTCCCTCCCACGGAGAAGTCAATCGGGAATCTGTACGGACCAGGAGGTACGGTAGCTCTGTTTGGCGGATTACGGTAGCTTGTCGGACCTATTTGAGCCGCTTTTTTGACCATTCTAATGTTTAGCGAGAAGTCTATTTTGAAGAGAAGTGGAGGTGTGAATTTAATGGATTGCAGATGAGGCGATTCCCGGTCGTCTGGCTCTCTCTGATATCGTTTGGCTAAGACCGGGGGCGATATATTCCAAGGTATTCACAGAATACCAGGGTGGCATCGCATGAAATAACTTCTGCTTGAATGTGTATTATGAAATACATTGAGGACGGCAACCGCTATCCGTGGTCAGTCTTCAACGATCCGTCGAGTTCGGATATCGAGCAAGGTACGCTATATTTTCCCTATGTTTTAGTGCAGTCGACTATTATAGCTTTATAAGTAGCGTTCTTATTTAGAAGCATAGTAGAGGTCGCTAGTGATATCCTTAAGGTGCTCTGGGCGATTGCTGGTTTCTCTCTGCTCTTGCACTCATCGCAGAGGTTAGTGGGGAGTGGTTACGGTTATTTTAACAGGAGAATACTTGTTCTTGCCTTAGCTGTGTCGAGGTAGATGTTCTCTTATTCATTTTTTCCTATATGTGCACCAATTCAGCGTCCGGATGTTCTCTCGAAGATTTTCTTGACGAAAACTTACAACGAGATGGGAGTGTATCAATTGCGGTAAGTGGAGAGTAGAGTTGCGGTAACCCGTTAATTGTTTTAACCCCTCATTCTCCTCCCTCTCCTAACCCATTATCAGAAATGGGTTAGAAATCCAATCGCATGTTGTTTTCAAACCCCTCTATCGCCTATTCATTCTTTTCCACCAGATATATATATATATATATATATATATATATATATATATATATATATATATATATATATCCACGCTTACAGGAAAAGAAAGTGAAGGGACTAGGGTATGGTACACGGTATAAACTATAAGCAGGCTAAGAGAGCTTAACTTGAAGCTCAATTACTTTGGCTCGAAAGGTAATTAGTAATGAAATTTCGAAAATACACAGATGAGCTTGGCGGTCGAAAATGAGAGGAAAAGGGGAGGCTAATCGGTTCTTGACAAACTTCTAACCTCATTATCCAACAAGAAAATATGGGTTAGAAAGGAACGCCCGCAAAAGACTGTGCGATTGAAAGGAATGAGCAGAGTCAATCTCTAACACATCTCCGCAATTAGGCGTTTCATTTATTCCATCCGATACAATCAGGCGATTGAAGTATTGGTTACCGGAACTCTAGTGGAGAGGGAAAGAGGGATTATGATGGTATGGAGAAAGCAAACGTCTCATCAATGAGGATTGTGCGGTGGATGGGATAGAAAGAATAGTTATAGGAGACGTATGATATCTTTAGTAGATTTGGTTGATACGAGGGAATGCTATTTCTACTGTAGATTGTGTGTGGATGGCCTGTGGAAGACCGTGACGATTGATGATCATTTACCGTGCAAGAGACGGTCCAAGCACATCGCATTCGCTATTGGACGCAAGAATCAGGTACGGTCATTCACTCTAAGCTGCTTCGGACAGCTTACTTTATTTCATCACTTCAATACGAAAGTAAGCGTTTCAGTTGTGGGTTCCTCTGGTGGAGAAAGCGTACGCCAAAGCGTTGGGAGGATACGAGAAGTTGAGAGCGGGAAGGACTGTAGAGGGACTCGCATTGCTCACTGGTAAGGATTACGACTTGAGATTATGCGTATCACCTAAATACACATGCTCATCTTCAATTCTTTAGCTTATCTAGGTCAGAAAGACGGCTTTATTAGTCACATCCTAGGCAAGTAAAGAAAGAAGACGAAGGGGGGGGAGTTGATCTGTTGATTTGAGGTGCTCCATGCGAGTCAATCGCCCTTCAAGATGACGATCTGGACTCGGATATCGTATGGGCACAAATGCTCTCTTCCAAGTACCGTACTCTTCTGGTTACTGTAGTCACTTATTCGGTCTTAGTCAATCGATATAACCGGATTGCGGTATCTCCTGATTCAGGGAGGCTGGCTACATTATGGGAGCAAGTTGCGGGGCTGGTGGAAGCAACAAGGTCTCGCCTGGTCAGTATCTCCATCTTCAGCTCTATTGGGAAGTTGTTCATTACTTATCGTAGTTATTGGTGCACTGTTTAAGTAGATCGACTTATTACTCTGAAATTCTGGAGAGTATTTTGGTGCAATGTAACCATGTTCAGAAGTTTCCCGTTCCCTTGGTCTTCTCACTCAGCATGCCTACTCCATTCTAGATGTCAAGCAGGAGGCAACTCACAGGTTATCCCTCGTTTTCACATTACGTGCTGTCTTAATCATACCTGGAACTCGGGTAGTTGTTGGAATGGACCATGTATTGAGGCTGCGACTCTAGATTTGTACCCTCGTTTTGAGATGTGGCAGATCTCAAAATTGGTTTATAAAGGATGGCGAAAGGCACGTGTATGCTAATTCACGTACGTTCTCACCCTACATCCTAAAAAGGCACACGCTTTAAGCATACTGTAACCTTTTTGTTACCGTACACTTCATCTTTAAAAAATCGTATCTCAAGGCGCAAATGACTGTAATTTTTTCTATTTAGAAACTAGCAAATGTCGATCATGGCGGAACATTTTAGTGCAGAAAAACCAAGAAAATATTCAAATTTTGACCGAAGATGGATTACGGTAACGTTTTGGTTACCGTATGACTATCGCGAACTGATTGTGCCGCGCTTAGTGTAGTTTCAATGTATGGGGTTGAGCCAGATAAACGGTCGTGTAATTGAGGTTTAGATTGCATCACTCTCTGCGCTCCATACATGGCCTCGTGTTGTCCGAACATTTTTGCACGCTGCCTTACATAATTTGGGAAAATCAAAATCAGTCATCCTAACAAGTATTTTTCCTCATGATTCTCAAAAGAAGAATGAATAGGCGATAGTGCAGGCACCCATCCTAACGTCCGATCGGACAATCACTCCCATGTATACTGCGTTCTCCTCACGTTGCACGTTCTCACGCTCCAAGTGTGGTTGCTATAAGCGCGATAGTGTAGCTCAAACGGAACATCGGAAAATGGGAGTGTCTGATTCAGAATTAGGGTGCTCAGATCCATATCATGATGTAAAGAGTGTTAAAAAGTGGGTTGTGTGACCCTTTACACCCTTTATTTTCATACACGCAACGAATACTCAACAGCTAATAACAATAAAGAGAGAGAGAGAGAGAAATGCTAAGGCAAGGTAAAGGAAGAAGGGAAGAGCTAAGAGTATAGGGCAGAGTGGTAGAGGGGACAGCCGCCGTTATGATTAATGTTGTAGTTGGAGAGGGGGAAGAGGGTATACCAAAGGTCGGAGAGAAACATTATTATCGGTTAGATACAAGATTCTCAAAATACATAGACATGAACTGGCATTTTCAGACTTCTCCGGGTCCGCAATCCATGGGGAACCCACTCCTGGACGGGTGCGTGGAGTGACGGATGGAATGGATGGCCTGCTGATATTAAGAGGTACGGGTTACGGTAGGACGATACGGTAGTCAGGCTCGTGGGGTACTGTATATGTGCGGTATATATCGTGGAGGAGAATTCCTCTAGCCAGTCTTTTTTTTAAATAGTAGTATACTGTGCTCTCCCTACTCTTACCCTACAGACGTCTCCTTCCCTCCGGTCGCAGTGCTAATGGAGTATTCTGGATGTCCTTCGACGACTTTCTCCTCCACTTTGACGCTGTCGACATAGCCAAGGCTAGTAAAAGGGGTACTTTTGCCTCAAGCAAATACGACAGTATCATTCTCAACATCTTCACAAGTACATTTAGTATCTCTGGATAAGCCAACGCCTTTAATGAATTGGTTTGAAGATCCGTGACCACCTCCACTGGGCGGAACTGCGAGTACCGTGTCCCATAGGAGGGGCTTGGGGAGCGGATTCCATGTCAGTTTCAAGGATATACAATGGCTTATTGGTTATTTCGCTCGTAAATTAGAATACTTTACAGTGCCCTGATGCTTGTAGTGGAGCAGCCGACTGAATTGTGTGTTTCCCTCTTCAGAGGAGGATCGAGATCCGGCGATGACAGTGTCAGTACTCTTCTTTCTCTTATCCTTTCCTAACTTTTTCTCCAGATCTGGGTTACTGTAGAAGCAAAGGGATTACTGTAGTAAGTCAAGCACATCATTTCAGGAGGACCTGCTCATCAATGTGCACCATGTCGACCCGAAGGGACGAGTGGGCGAGTTGGCCGTGAGGTGAGAGGGTTACGGTAGGGAGTATCGCGAACTGAACAATTATTTAAAGATCGGCTCGATCGCTGTCTCACATGGAAACCACGGGAGATGTCTTTCTCCGAAGTGGTGAGTAGATTACTGTAACTTTTGGAGCTGAGAGTTGAAGAACAAATAATGACGATGAATAGGCTCCGTGGTAATGCAGATAAGGAAAAGGATATTGTTTCCCTCGGATTCAGGTCACTACGTAATCACAGTTTTCTCTCTTTCTTCCTTCTCCCGAGATTCCTTCCGAATGCAAGCTACTCTAGTAGTGCACAGGTACTTTCTCTCTCTCCTTAACTACCCTCCCCCTTCTTCACCTCTTCCCTCTCTTCTAGCTCCTTCTTTTCCCTCCTAATGTATTTCTCTCTTGCGTTTCCTTTCAATAAGTATGTTATTAGGCGCCATCCTCCCATCTCTCTTCAGTCTTTCTCCTAATACCCATTTCAGTCCTCTGCGCCATTAAAACAACTAACATTCCCTCATATTCAAACATTATATGTTTACTCTTTTGAAATGCTGTTGATACTTTGATCTCAAAAGAGGGCGTTCATAGTATGGGTTAGACGGAGACGAAAAATTTGTACTAACATTGCCGTCGCTTTGTTGTATACCATCGTAATTTCCAACTGTTTATTTAATTGTTGCAGTAACAAACTTCTCTTCGGTGAAGCCATCTATTGCCCTCCTCAAATGGCGACAGATTCCCTCATTCAACTCTGTCTCAAAGAGGGAAGGAAACAGAAGGTGACATTTGACTCTTAGCCAAGAGGGCGAGTGATTTTGAAATGCTTGAATGTCTTGTGTATCCTGTCTCGATAATCAGTCCTATCCCACTTCAGTCGCTTCCCGGAGTGACTACTCGATTCCTCACGAAACACTTTGGAGGCCTCATCGCCATGGTGGACAACACCCTTCCACGATCCTACGTTCACACAATGTCTGATTGCACGAGGTAAAGGTTACTGTAGTTTATTGCATGCCATTCCATGAAGAATGATGATTTGGCTGGAAGAGAACGTTTTTAGTGATTACTGTGCCTCATAGAGTTACTGTAGGTCTATGAACGTCCTGTCGACCCGAGGAGGACTGATGATGTTGGATGTGATACCGCCGATGTCGAGACAGGTAAGAGAGCAGAGGGGTACGGTAGGTGGTGAGAGTTGCATACTGTAGCCAAGGGAGTATCGCAAACTGGTGAGCATTCAAGGGTACGGTAGTGTTCTCTTTGAGATTCTGGTGATCATGACGCACTTCGACAGTTCGAACAGTTACTCAGTGGAGAACCGTTTGTCCTCTCGCTCCACCCATTCCCCAGCTATTCAATCCGACTGGTTGTCCCTCGTTCCTGCCCATCAGTCGCACTCCATTTCAATGCAACACATTCCTTCCGTTGAAGGGGGTACCCTTAGCCATCTTCATTCGCCTAGGCACATTTATTACTAGGTCAGCATTGATCTCTGCTTTTCATTTCAATTATTTTCGATCTCACTTTCCATGTACCATACGTAATGTATATAGAGTATCTGCTAATGACGGTTTTCACTCACCACATATGATATTACGACAATGTTGTGAAATTTTGTGCAATTACCGGTAACGAGAAATGTTGCAATATAGTATGTCGCTGTGGCGCTATTACGGTGTGATAAAGAATTGAAGGGTCTTCTCATGAGATGGGGAGGAATGAGATGGGAAGGGGTGGAGGGGAGGCAGAGGTCGGATGAGTATTATGGAGAGATGAGAAGACGCGTTTTGATTATGCTGCGAGACTTGAACGGAGTGAATGAGGAGAGCCTATTCTGTTCCTATCAGTCTGGGGACATCGGTTAAATTTTTTTAGTAAAAGTCTCACGAGGTCGCACGGGCGAACCCGGGACTCGCCGTGGTCGTCCAAGTAACGTCGTGCGGATGAAGAACTTCGACGGTATTCAGATGCTGACGAAGAGAATTAGTTCTGAAACGTCCTAAACTAAACTAATTTCAAGTGACGTCGTACAGTTGACGAATTTCGACGGGATTCAGATGCCGACGAAGCCAATTAGTTCTGAAACGTCCTAAGCTAAATTCACGTAAGCTCGTACAACTGAAGAATTTCGAAGGGGTTCAGATGCCCACGAAGCCAATTTCATCGGGAATCTTCTAAAATCATCTAATTTGAAGTAAACTCGTACAGTTGAAGAATTTCGACGAGTTTGATGTGTCAACTGAGTTAACTGACTTCGAGTGTCTTCGTACAGTTGATGAATTTCGACGGGATTCAGATGCCGACGAACCCAATTAGTTCTGAAACGTCGAAAAATCAACTAAATTCAAGTAACGTCGTGCAGATGAAGAATTTCGACGTAATTCAGATGCCGACGAAGCCAATTAGTTCTGAAACAGCCTAAAATCAACTAAATTCAAGTAACGTCGTGCAGATAAAGAATTTCGACGTAATTCAGATGCCGACGAAGCCAATTAGTTCAGAAACGTCCTAAAATCAACTAAATTCGGTTTAAGGTGGTACAGATGATGAATTTCGACGGGATTCAGATGCCGACGAAGCCAATTAGTTCTGAAACAGCCTAAAATCAACTAAATTCAAGTAACGTCGTGCGGATGAAGAATTTCGACGTAATTCAGATGCCGACGAAGCCAATTAGTTCTGAAACGTCCTAAAATCAACTAAGTTCAAGTAACTTTGTACAGTTGATGAATTTCGACGATCTTGAAGTGTCAACTGAGTTAACTAACTTCGAGTGTCTTTGTATAGTTTCATGTGACCTTTACGGTTCTTCTGCAGCTCTCTGACGGGTCTACTGATATTCATCTGATTTCTAACAATTTCTGAGAGTTCTATGAGGTTCTACGGGCCTCCCGAGTTGTCTACAGATTCCCCCCAGTTTCTACTATATTTTCTGATTTTTGCCGAGCTTCAGGGGGTCCCAACCGAGTTCAACTTAGTTCCGCTAGTTACGGTGTGATAAAGAATTGAAGGGTCTTCTCATGAGATGGGGAGGAATGAGATGGGAAGGGGTGGAGGGGAGGCAGAGGTCGGATGAGTATTATGGAGAGATGAGAAGACGCGTTTTGATTATGCTGCGAGACTCGAACGGAGTGAATGAGGAGAGAGCCTATTCTGTTCCTATTAACTTCGCTCAGCTAGACCAATCGCCTTGAGATGCGTGTTATCTGCAGTTTCTCCTCTTATTCTTGTACTTTCTTTTATCTCCCCTTCTCTCGGTATACTAATTGTCTCGTATTCACACTTTGTGTCTACAAGCTATAAACCCTCTTTCTAGTCGTTCCTATTGCTCTTCCGAGTCTTCTTCTGCTTGCGTGTTGTCCAATCCTCGAGACACAATAAGGTCCGAACATTCGAAAGTTCAGGGTCGTTCGTAGCTTTTGCCTCAGTAGCTTCGTCACTCGAAAAACCCGTCCAAAGTGTATCCAATCGCTATCTAAATCAGCTCAACTTCAATCAAGCCGAGAACAGCAATCGAGAAAAGTGTTTCTTGTACGGTTGGCCCTAATCAATCTGCTAAACTTTGCTAACCAACGAGTTCTCCAAAGAGTGATGTATACGTGTCTGGTGAATCCGTATGTTCTCTCTGCATGACCTTCCTTGATTGAAAGGACTCTCTTCCCGAAGTCTCATTCGACTAGAATCAAGTTGTGAATTCAATCTTGGTCTTTCTTTTCCTCTCTTCGAGATATTCATACATTTCCAGGCGGAGCTGTGGTGAAAACAGCGTTAGTGACTGCTGCAATGCATTGCAGAATGCACAATAGCGTTTCAGAAAGTGGAATATTATCCGGTAGTGACCTGGTCCTTCACCTCCTGCCTTTGTCCATACTCTGCCCATTCTCAACCTTCCTCCTCCAACTAAAAAGTAGTCGTTCCACATGTCTCCTCTCTCTCTCCTCAGTCGTCCTTTTTGTCTTGTCTTCTCTCGAATCACCAAGTCTATTGTTTGTGTTGAATGCCATCATTTCAATGTTCCCCTCTCACTCTGCCTCCCATCCCTCCAGTCCCTCCTTCCCCTTCTCCTCTTCTATGTATAGCTCATCGTTAGCCCCGCTATCCCTCTATCACTTCCTCTGGTCCACATGCTTTCCGATGAAACGGCATAGATCACTCATTTTAATTTTAAAAAAGAAACTTTCGATAACCGTAAGGCACGATATAATTTTACTCTATTCTTGTCATATATTCAATGAAAGTTTCGAACTCATTACTGTAAACAGTCTGCATTGTTCACGAAGAGTTTACACAAAGCAGACAGTCGTTTCTATCTACAGCACTATCCTCTAAATCGGTGTATCTCCTCTTGTATCCCGATTGCTAGTCGAGTCTCCCCTCAATTGTGACATCATCTCCCTCTTGTCTCATCTCATTCTCTTCAATACTAATTCCATCTCTCAACTAGAAATAACGAAATAAGAGTAACATAGACTGCCCTTCGATTCCTTACAACTACCCTCTATTCATTCTTCAAGCGGCCTTCTAAGACTTTTTCGCGGAACAGTTCGGATAATTCGTTATTTTCCATTGAGCGTTCGTTGATACTTCGAAAGCCTATTCTGGTCTAGGATTCGTGGCTGGAATAAATATCCGAGCTTTCCGTTTGGTGTGATAATAAACTATTTATAAAAGTTTTAGCCCACGTAGGAGGAAAAGTTTTTGTAAGGATTCAGAGATAGAGAGTTACTGTTAGGCTAATAATTACGTATATACTTGTTGTCTACAGTATAGCCACCTATAAATAGGTTTAATCACAAGTTTTGAATACAGACATGTTCGGGTGCGGCTAATTGACACTTGAAATGAACAGATAAAAAGAGATTCATGCACCCGTCTACAGATTGTTGTCATAATGCACGTTATCTTGTATTTACTTATTTTTATTTAGTTTAACAGATCTTTTTCCTAGCAAGTCTCTCACTCTACACAGGGCAAAATATCCCCACTGTCTGATTTTGGAGACCCCCCACAATTTAGTCCTTAGCCGGCTGGGGGAATTTCACTGACAATGAGTGTACCGATTCTGCTAAAATCATAGCTTCCGCCTCTTTGTTATCAAATAGCCGACAGTGTGGATGAAACCATGATTTGCCGATTGCGACTCAACTTATTATTGACGAAAATTGTCAGTATGTCAGTAGGCTCATTCCTATTTTGTCTGGACTCTCTTCATACCGCCTCGCTCTCTCATTCGAAGTATGAATGAGAAGGGTATTTCACTTATGTGAGTGTACCGTCAAGCTAGTAAATTTTGGGCCGTGTTTGAAACACTTGAAACAAGGCCATATCTCGGCTGGGAAAGGTCGTACAGAGTTCTGGTTGGAATTTTTGGAATTCTCAGGACGATCTATTTCTATTTGTGTATCAAGTTTGGTAACGATTCCTCAAGTTTAAAGACCTTTAAAACGTAAAAATGTGGCATTGGAGAGGTTCTAACAGGGATAGCGAGAATTTCTAAAATAAAAGCCGTTTTAACCGGTTTAAAGTTGTATAATCATCACCAAACTTGATACATCCTTTGATCTCGTCCTGAGGATTCTAAAAATTCCAACCAGAACTCTGTACGACCTTTCCCAGCAGAGATATGCCTTGTTTCAAGTGTTTCAAACACGGCCTACAATTTACTAGCTTGACGGTACTTCCCTCATCGTGTACCCTGACTTCCCGTGTCAAGTTCACGAGAGACTGCAAGTGTCGTTTGTTCCCTCCCCCTCAATCCATGCATATATCTCCCCTTAGGTGGTCCCCTCCCCCCGGACTCCCTCCTTCCCCTTCTGGCAGTGTTCTCTCAACAGTCAATTCAACCTCACTTCCCTCCTACTCAATTGACGTGTCTTCCTGTCCTTATTCCACTTGGATTAACCGTTCGAGTACAAGTGTAGTTTCAACCGGATAACTTAGGCATTCGCGCTATCTGATGTCATGCTTCATTCTGGCCTACTTTTTTTGTTATCTAGGAAGAAGGAAGTATCATTGTCCTCTCACTTTTCCCTTCTCTGTAGTGTCTACTGGCAAAATAGTGCTCACTTATGCAAATGAAGCACGATTCGCTCAGCTCCCCTCAGGCTAGGGAATGTCCTTACCTCTCCTCCTCCTACACAACTACGAATTACAGTTTTCGTGCTTTGATCTAGCGTTATGCTATTCATGCTGTTCATCAGATTTACCTACAAACGTATAATAATGTTGCTTTCCGTCAGTTGCTTGATAAACATGAAGCTTCCCGGTCTTGGTCTTCGTAGCCATCACAGCATACACGTTGCTGTGACCTTTCTTTCCTCGTTATCTGCTCATTGCGTCTCCTCTCCTCCCTCACCTACCAATACATCCCCCCAAACGACGACCAATTGCCTTTATCCCCCCTCTTCGCTCCGTCGGATCCCCTTCCTCATCCCCTTAGTTAGTCCCTCCTCTCTTCATTCTTCATCCCAATCCCCAAGTATCCGATTTCTTCGGTACCAACCATAACAGCGTCTGATCCCCATAGTAGTCACTATAAATATTTGCCGGCTACATCATTAATAGGCGGGTGGGGACGGAAATGATATAAGAGTGCAGCGATTGCAGGGAATAGTTGGAAGAGAGTCATTAGGAAAGTACGTGAGATGAGGATGACTCTGCATGGGGAAGTGGCGAATGACGAGGGAGAAATACGGGAGAGGCTTGGGGATGGGGAGATCACTCATTGCATTGCAATGCGGAAGGTACTCTGAGGGTGGGAGAGAACCTCGCTTTAGAACCCGCGTCGGACTTCCATATGGAACTTGAAAGGGAGTCAGTCCCGCAAGGGAGGCTATTTTATGCCGCTGTTTTTCTGATCATTTGCACCTTCGGTTTACGAGCGGCGGATAAGTTGTAGTTATAATTGCTGCTCGCTCTGGACAATCGCCAAGTAGCATCCGCGCATTTTTAATCATCTATAATTTCCTTGTTGTTCTGCACGAGAGTAAGTTGATTGTTGTTCTGCCCTAGGTAACTACAGTGACGACCCTTCCGAATCCTTTCTACTTTCCTCCTGTTCACATGTGTATCCCGTGTCTCGGTCCTCCCCCCCTTCACCCCTTCACTCCTCCTCCTCCCTTTCCTCCTTCAATCCCTTTGTGTCCCTATCGTGTTCAACTCTCATCTTTCATCGTTCTTCTCAATGCATTAGTGTATTCCCGACAAGAACATCACGGCACTTCCTTCCGTTTCTTTTTCCCTTTCGCTCTTTTTATCCTTGCTAAAGCTTTCAATTCAATACTGGTCACCGCTTTAGCTTTTATCACAGGCGAAGATTATGTAAGCTGTTCTGAATTGAGAAAGAGATCCAAGCTTAGAATTTCGTGTTTCATTCGTATTTTGTAGCACGTGTGGTTAATTGATTAGCCCTCCTTCCAATTCGTCAGTTATCGTCTATAGTTTCTCTCCTCAAAGTGTCCTCTTCAGTCTCCCTTTCCACATCGCGTCACTTTCTCCACTAAAGTAGCCTGTGCTGTCAATTGGCCACTCTCCTATTACATTCATTCCCCATCTCGACCACCGTTCCACACTTTTCAAGGATCATTCCGAAGGCAATTTGTCGCGTCTAGAATAGACTGGCTGATATACGAGGTGTTTATGGGAAGCCGTAGTTCGTGAGAGACAACAATCTCACGTGAATCATACTGGTACAACACCAAGTAAACATATCTTAGTCAAAGGCTTAGGAGGGAATTGAATGAGAATGAGAACTCCCTTCTACTTTTAGCAAGCACGTCCCGCTGTGCGAAACTTCCTTGCTGTCATTTACAGTTCTGAATAATGAAGTCATTCGTAACATTGTGCATGTACATATCTATATGTATTGTTTTAGCCTATTGTAACTTATTTTACCACAATTAGTTTATATATTCTTATCATATTCGTGATAGTTCTCTGTAAAATCTTATGAATCTATCGCTAATTCTGCAGCCCATCAGTGTTCTGTTATTCGCCCCCTCCTTGTGAGTATCACCTTTCGTCCAACTCATCTCTCAACTTCTTGTCTTTCACAACTTCCCATGTCATTTCACCACGTTCTCCCTCGTTCCCCTTCCGTAAATGTCATTGCATACCTCTTTGATGCCGAGAGAGTACTTACTCAGAAATGAGCCTATGCGCGAAGGACTGTTCATTTTCTGCACGAGCAATGTGTTATCCTGTTCACTTATTCATTCCCGTTCCTAAGCATTATCTTCATATCTAATCCCTTCTTCCTCCTACGTCGTTCCCGTTCGTTCAGTGAGTATCTATTGTCTGCTATCTCTCATTAGGCTATCGTATGTCAGGGACCCATTTCCCTCTTCAAAGGTTCTCCTCAATTTCTGCTCCCCTTTCCGCATTTCCGGCGGAATCTTTGGAAACATCAGAATGCCTCAGGAACAAAAAGGAATAGCTTATTGCGTAGATATCATTTGTGGTTATCTGATCATATGCATTCAAAGACGAATATTAAGCGGCATTCTGATGCATAGCGCTTTCTTGTGATGATTACGCATTCCGTAACTTTCGCATTACTCCTCTTCATTTCCCCTTCCTCATTTCATTAATCCGCTCAAAGCACATGTCCTTGTTCACTTCCTCTCAGGTAGCTGTCAAATTTACTCCCATTCATTCATCTCCTTTTATACATATAAATACACGCCATCCTATTCTTCGTCCCCCTCAATCCCTCTTTCTCTCATCCTAATCCATTTATATTCCCCCTTCTCTTCTTCGCGTGCCCCATTGAGTCCTCTCAAAACATCATTCAAATTCCCGCCATAGCTTATTGATGTGCAGGTACAAACTAAGTGACGGCGTGCTGTCGGGCCGCTCACTCGACCATGTCCGAGACACAACGGTCATATCGACCGACATGGCAGGTTCGATTATTGATACAATAGTTGTCACGGTGCCAAGATTGGCTGAAACGGTGTCAAGAAGCAGTTTCGTACTGTATATGCATATACTTGAGGTGTGTGCAACAGTTGTTTTCTTCGTAGCAATGCAGTGGAAGTCGAGTGAAGCATTCTCCCTTCGAGACTTCGTTCGAGTGGGAGGAAAGAGGGCCGACCCCGAAAAGCCCAGTGAGTCGTATTCCGCATTACATCATCCACAATATTGTCGCATTTCGCATTGTAACGCTCGGACTACTTTATATGCTGCATTTATGGAGGCAAAAATAATTGACATTAGAGAAACGCGCTCTGAATGAACTAGCTGACCACGTGTGAAATTCTTGAGTCAGAACGACCCATAGAATGCGGTAATGTATTCAAGTACAACTGAATCACCGACTCACATTCCTTCGTCTTAACTTTGCGCATTTCAAAGATTCCAAGAACACTTGATGATGTAGTCAGGAGGGAGAGCGCTAAAAGCAGCCTTCTTAGGATTGTATCGCAGGAAGAGAAGAGGAAAGTGGGATGGAGGGAGGGAAGAGTTGCGAGGTAGAGGGAAGAGGGTCGACGTGCTTTGCAACTAGCAATGTATTCAGTCGTGTATTCAGCCACTTCCCAAAGATCTTAGACTGATCGAGCAAATACTAGTCTCGCTACTAGGTGACGCCTAGAACCTCTAATGATGTTTGCTCTTCAAGATGAGATTCATAAATACCTCGAAACCTTCATTTATGTTCGTGGGACAGCCAAGTGCTCCCCCTCTACGTGCTTTCTCACAGCGTCTTGTTCTCCGTCGAAATGACGCATGAAAGAATGTCCATAACACGAAAGGATCCCCTTTCATCCTCCATCCAAAATGGAGAGTCGATGTATTACCTTTGTCACCTCAATTGGCCCTAGTCAAGTGAAATACGGTAGACTTGTTAGTTTACCGCATGTGGTTTGTGTGCACTTCATACACAACCACCAAAGCAATACGGCAGTAGCACTAAATAAGAAGAGTCAGAGGTAATGTTTTCAGGGTAAGCAATTTCTATTGCTAGTTGCAGACGCGAGACTAGACTTGTGCAGTTCCGCGTGAAAATAGCGCAGAGGAGAAGGGAGAAAAAGGTGGGAGAGGAAGTAATTCGCATGCTTGCAGCACACTGTCCCACATGGCATCCCTTCGAGTGTCCCTCGGGGGAGTGTGTTCCCATCAAATATCTGTGCGATGGCTCGCCCGACTGTTCGGATGAGTACGACGAGAACAAGAGCATGTGTACTGCAGGTAAGCAGACGAGGGGAATATTTGTGGAGGGAAGAACATCGGAAGTGTTCATTGTCCCCTTCTAATGGCCTCCTTTCGCCTCACTGACCTTAGGTGCCCAAGCGACACAGGAAGAGCGTAGGATGCTCGAGTGACGCTACCAAGTATTCGTCAGACAAACAAAACAAGCTAACGTTTGCTTTTCAGCAACACGACCACCCGTGGAAGAGACTGCGGCCTTCCTCAAGGCTTTGATGCATGCTCACGGGAAGGATTTCCTTGTTAAGGTATGTACCATTGCACCTGGTTCAGCTTTGACCGTACTGTTCAGATCTTTGGTCCCAAAGCGAAGAATGAGCTAGCCGCGATGGGAGGTGTCGACAAAGTTGCTGTTGCTCTTTCTCGTCAGTCGTTTATTAATATCCCTGTTCTTAGTACTATTTAAGTTGATCATCGACTACTATTAGCGTATTCATTGCAGAGTCTCCAACGGCGGATGTGTTTGCGGGTGAGATGAGGTTGGACGACGAAGAGATGGAAGCAATGATTGCCACCCTCGATGCCATTTTGTCGGGAACTGCCGATGTATGATTGTTTACCCATTTTCATCTTAGTTAGGTGTTACCTTACATAAGACATGTGTTTTCATTTGATTGGCATTTTCCATCAGCACTGACTTTCTAGTTCGTACGGGATCGATTCCATTCCTCCCTTTCGGGAGTTAAGGTATTCTTGTGTGACTCAGTCGTACCGTCTTGGATTCAGTTAACCTTTCCCCTACCGTAATCCAGTGCAGTGTACCCCTACTCCCTATTGTATTCAGTTCGCTCACTAAATAACATACAAAAACGCCAGATTCGTGTTCAGGGTCTGTCTGGAAGTGAAGCTGCCGATTTTCGATTCTTCGCCCAGAAGTTACAAGAGACGGGATTCTTCTAAGAGATCAAAGATCACATTCTACAGTAACCCACCGACCGGTGCACGATCTCACGCGGAAATCGATACCGCATAGATCAATAGCCCTTGTCTCAACCCGTTTTGTTAGATTTGCATTGCCACCTTTCCTCCTTTTTCCCTCTTACCCCTTCCTTTTCTAGTCATGCCATCCAATGAAGCATTCCATTGTTTCTGTCATAAACACAGATTACTGTATACGTATACACGGTCAGACGATGATTCATGAATCTGTCACAAGCGAATATCCTATAGCACAAAACAAGCGGCAACGGAACTGTTACGTGGAATGTATCGCAAAATCGGATTAGATTGGGAGATAAGTTAAGGGGAAGGGAAACGGCAGAAACAGAGCATTTCCACAAAAAGGTCTGTTTCAGAGAACGTCGTTTGAGGCCTTTTCCTAATCAGGTATCGACGTTAGTAGCCGATACTTGACGTTTTGCGAGGAAATGAAATGGAGTTAGCGAAGGTGCCGCAGCGGGGGTGAAATTTCACAACACAGACTAGAGTTAGGGTAGGGACATAGATATAGGGGATGGGATAAAATGCAAAGCTTTAGATAAAGGAAAGTATTGTTAGAGCAATAAATAAAGAACGAATATGAATAGGTTAGTTATTCTTCAACATATAAATGCTATATCTGTTGGCCGTATTACGTGATTAATGGGCTATTTTCAATGAGATAGAAGGATAAAGCAACCTTTGTGATTGATCTGGGAAGGATTACGTCCTGATTTGGAATCTACCAGCTTTCGTTATGTACTTGACTCCCTTGAATGGCTTGTACTTCTCTCCATACATATCCAGACGATTCACCTCAAACACTCCAAAGTAGTCAGATATCCATCTACTAGCGCGCATTTTAACGAATGATGTGAACTTCCAATTAGCTAATTTTAAGAAAAAAAACTAGCAGTATACGTGGGCGTGATTGTCCGATCGGACGTTAGGATGGGTGCGTGCACAAGAGAATCATTGTGTAAAACACTTGCTAGGATGGCTGCTTTTGATTTTAACTAATTATGTAAGGCAGCCTGCAAAAATGTTCGGACAACACTAGCCCATGTATGACTAGCAGTCTTACTTGCCAACCATAATGTTTTGATAGGATTATTTATATGCGAGAAAGAGGCAGTATAGTATGAAGTGAAAGTTTTTACCGTACCTTGACCCCTGACACAGCCAATTGGTTGATCTTGAATCGCACATTGATTGGGGGTGACTCAACTGCAGCAGTTCCCGATACCGAGGCCTGAGTACAGTACTCTACAGTACTCTACACACTGCACAACTCCACAATTGAGTAATATTCATTACCCTCATGCACCCTTTCTTCTCTGAATAAACTAAGCGTCCTTTCACATCTTCTCGACACAAAAAGACGTAAAAGAGCAAAAGAGCAAAGGAAGGACGTTTCGCAAACAGCTACAGTAACCCGGAAAGTTATCGTACCGTTCCCTTGAGAGTCGGTGGTTTGCCCATTTCGATCTTGCCCACGTTCCACTGAAAACCAAGAGATACCGTAAAGCTAATCCACCACGAAATAAAACAGATTTAAAGAAAAGTTGTTAGATCTCCTCAAAAGTGAAAGTACGCGCCTGGAGCAGTTTGCTGGATGGGTCGAAGGTGTACTTTCCATGAGAAGCCACTAGGTTACAGTTGAGAACAGACTTGGGCATCGACATCTCCACGACCACGTCTTCCAACTGAAACGGCGACCTAATTGCAATCACTGCATCCAGGTAACGCTCAAAAAGCTTATCTTGTAATATTGAATATCTCTGTACGGACTATTGGCCCCTTTGGCTCAACGCCCTTCAATCAGTGTTCTTTGCCTACAATCTCCAAACGAAGAGGACAAAAGAACAGTGACCATGCGTTACACTTACCGTCTTGCCCATACTCTGCTTCGGTCCGATAGTCAATTCTATCCTACTCGTTGCACCTCCCTTCAAAGCGATGGAATGCCGAATGTAGACAGGAATCGCCACCGTACTGCAATTTCAACTTAACTTATTACTTAATGAGCTTAATGTAACTTACTGTATTATAGAAAATATGCACAGTATCTAACTGGGTGGACTGACTTTTGCGATGAATTCGTGTAGGAGAGCAGTCGGAAGTTGCCATCTGGCGGAACGAAGGAGAGGACTCGCTCATTCTGAACCAAGATTGCAAATAGTAAGAGTCACTACTGAACAAGTTTTGCTGAATTCACTCAACGTATTGCAAAGAAAAACTGAAAAGCTATTCAAGCTTTTAAAATAAACGTTGGTCAGTTATTAAAATACGAAGTGATCATACCTCCCACCGCTTGAACCGTACACAAGGATGGAAGGAGACGTCGTCCAGCAATCGCGGATTCACTAGGGTCATCGTGAGGTCCGGCATTCCCGACAGCTTGCAGCAACAGTCGATCTATAACAACTTAGTTGTGACACTAATACTAGTGGGGCCCAGGATTTACTCATTGGATCCATTATGACATAGCTAACTATGGTATCAGCTGGGCAAGAGCAAAGTTCTGTCCCATAGTTAGGCTGTGATCGTACGTGATATAAGCATACTGCTAGACAAAGATGTAGAGTACTCACATATCCCTGTATCTCGCTGCATACTGTAGCCCCTTGCTTGTCGATAATCGCATCGATTTCCTCGACCACGTCAAAGTAAGCCTCGTTGTTGGTATACTGTAAGGTCCGGATTCTATCGCGAACTGACTAGACAGCGCACCTTTACTCCCTGTCTCCTCCAGGGAATGTTCGAGAGTTGACCCGTTGGCAGCACTTCAGAGACGTTGGTTCGACCCGTTACCTGAAGATTTTAGTAGTGGTGAATAATGAAGTGGATCACTTATCACGTACGTTCATGACCTACATCTAAAAACGGCACACTCTGAAACTACGGTATCTCTACCGTACACCGCTAAAAATGCACTTAAATAGTGATTATCTCAATATATATTCCAATTTATTTATTTTTATTTAGAAACTAGCAATATTTGGAGAAAGTGGAACACTCTCAAACCGAAGAAAATACAAAAATCCTTAATTTTTTGACAATTAAAATGTTAGCTATCGCGAACTGAGTGTGCCGTGCCTAATGCATTTTCAACGTCTGCGATTCCTTCAAATGAACGGTCGTGCTTATACTATGTAAACCAAGGCAGGTAACATAACCAAATGGAGAATCATGCCATGAGTCTTAAGGAATCCCATTCCCTAGTCTACCGTAATCTACCTGATTGGCGATGGTGCGAAGGAAGTTGGGTGGCTTGATGAGGTCTTGCAGAATGTTCATCTCTGTCACGAGAGGATACCCGTTGTCAAGCATCTCGTCCAGTAACTAAATAAAGGCAATACTCTCTGAAGCCTGGAAATTACCCAGCTAGATTCCGGATAGTAAATAAACCAACCTCGAAGACAACGACACAATTCTCCTTGATCGAAGAATCAGAACATTCGTCAAAGTACGCAGTCAAGGTCTGTACTACCCGATGAAGGAATTCGATTACCATGAGAGGAGGAGCTGCAATTACAATGACTAGCAATGTACTACCGTTTACTACATAGGAAAAAATAAAGATCAATAAACAATGAACAGAAGATAAGATACAGTAGCTCACTTTCTTCTGTAGATACAGCCACAAAGAAGAGTTGATTGTGGTAAACTGAGATGAGGTAATGGTGGGGAGTTGCGATGATTGGAGGAACATCTTCAGCACATGATGCCTGAAGGCATTAGTAGAAGCTAATGGTTTTCAGGATGGATACATGAAAACCAGAATGGGTAGTATTTCCGCTAATTTTCTACAGGAAAGATAAACAGGCACATGTTTAGCTCACAGACTAATTGTAAGCTGCCTTTGTAAAGAGACCATACCTTTTTCTGAGCGTCGAAGAAGTAATCGCAGATGGACCGATGAATGACCGCTTTCCAGTGCTTCTCCATGATCACATCGCTGAATAGTGAGAAATTTTATATGATGGAGTCTAAACTCAACGTAAGCAGAAAACATCCTGCTTGTTAGAATATGGTTTAGAATTCCGACTCACCCGCTTGTATTGACGATAAAGAGACTGTTGAGCATGATTGGTCTGTTTGGAGCTGAATGACAGACCTGGAAAGGCTGGAAAGGCTAATCCTAGTCGCACGCTATGTCAAGCACTTTATGTCAGCCCAGTCGGTTACAGTAATCTGCGTTTGAATCGATTTCGCGCGAAGTGTCGCGTTTCACGCGTTCGCGCCAGTTTGATGCTCATCGGGTAGGCGTTCGACCTTAGTTACGATAGCTTTGAGCCCTGGCAATTTGCCAACTCTGCAAACTATCGATTCCCCTCACGTGATGATTTCGAAGTTTCGGTTTTTTAGCTGTTTTCTTTTTGTTTTTTTACATTTGTTCGTTGAGAAATCATGCAGCAGCATCGCTTGACGGCAGGTCTTCAAGGAGTACTCTCTGTCAACGAGTGGAGGGCAATAGGAATGGTTTGCTATTTCGGTGTTTTGTGCAATTTTGCTTTCAGAACTAAGTTCCTGCTTTATCAATGTGTCGATGATGAACGAAATCGGAGGCTACATGGACGTTGTGAATTATGATGAGTTTTCCCGGACAAGTCTTCTATTCCCATGGCCATGCATGGTGAGTACATTCCTCTATTGTAAGTAGAGACATCGAACTACGGGTAGATGAAAAACGTAAGTACGTTGGGAGTGTGTGTAGATTTTGGAGAGGCAGAGATACTCATAATTAGGAGATATTCGGCCTGGCTGAGTTATGTATTAGGAATTAAATGAACCGAATTTCCTTAGCAATTAGGACGTTCCCGGAACATAATCCATATCACAGAGAATTTCGTGAAGAGTAGCGTGAACTGCAGATGCTGGCTCTTTTTCACGAGAAGTAAGTGAACTTGGTCCGTGAGATGATGCTA
>LS936202.1:76129-126598 GCA_900490955.1 Micoletzkya japonica | reverse complement strand
GATGAATTATTCAGTTGATGGGTCAACTGAAAGACTGAGATGCAGTATTCAGTTTTTTTTGGCTGAAGTGAACGACTGAGATGCAGTATTCAGTTGATAGGTGAACTGAAAGACTTAGATGCAGTATTCAGTTGACGGCTGAATTGAAAGACTGAGATGCAGTGTTCAGTTGATGCCTGAATTGAAAGACTGAGATGCAGCATTCAGTTGATAGGTGAATCGAAAGACTGAGATGCAGTATTCAGTTTTTTTGGCTGAATTGAACGAATGAGATGCAGTATTCAGTTGGTGGGTCAACTGAAAGACTGAGATGCAGTATTCAGTTGCTGGGTCGACAGAAATACCGAGAAAATTTACTACCGTAACCCTACCTTCCCTTACTACCGTAACCATCCCTTCTCCTACTACCGTAACCCTCCTTTACCTTACTGACTCTCCCGTAATCATGGAAATACACTTGATTGAGTTGTGTGTCGTTCAATTTCACGTGTTCTCATAATTTGTTTAGTTAATTAAAAGACGAAATTTAAATTTTCCGTTTTTTTATTTTTGAAATTTATTTTTTTAAATTCAACGACTGCCTGAGATCATAGATCAAACAGTAACGACGTTGAATTTTAAAGTGTCTTGATTCTTTCATTAGGAGAGGGATAAAAGTGCCTTGATTCGCACTGGAAAGCTTAAAATCCAGCAAATGTTTACATAAGCTGGTGGACTTGGCGGCCAAAGTGCCTTGATTCTCAAAATTTTTACGGCAAAAAGTGCCTTGGTTACGTTGGATCCGACGTACTATTTGATCTATGCCTGAGATGCAGACATCAATATTGGAAGGGTTGGGTATTTTGAACGATTGAATGACTGATATGCAGATATCAGTTATACGGTAAATTTACGCGACTATTTGATAATATAATATTCGACTAACGAGTACAAGTTGCGGTTCCATTATTTGATAGCAGACAACGGAACTTGGAGGTATACTGTTTGATAAGTTTCAATATTAAAAAAAATAAATATTTTGACATTTACAACAATCTGAATCCCCTTAATTTTCAGTTCACTTTTACATAAAAAAAAACTTTTCAGTCAACTGAGCCGGCCGTTAGGCCGGCCTAGTCCTAACAATAAGAATGGTATAATAGTGCAGAGTACCCGTTCAATATGGCAAACCTGCGGAGGCGTGTAGCAGACTGCAAAGCGCATCACCGCGAATGGCCTATCTCTCTCCTTATTAGCAAATCGTCCCTCATCTCGGTAAGGATCGCATTACCGTCGAGGCGAGAAGGTGTCGCATATCACCACTCATTAGCGAATATTTCGAGAGGGTGAAAAGCTCGGAATATAGTTGAGTTGAAAAAGAAACATAATATTAACAGCTTTATTGCATTTACAACACTGAAAACAAACTCTTTCTTTTCACACTGAAAGAAAAAAAAGAAATGTTAGCGGAAAGGCTCAAATTGCATATCACGGTAGCCCGTAAATTCAAAATGCTACCGTACTAAAGCACAATAAAACGTAACACCACAAGTTCTATGCGATAACAGTACATCAGATCCTCAGATCAAGAACGGTCTCTCCTTTCGCTTGTAGATCGCTGACCTTTCGCCAGAAGTCGCGAAGGCGTTCAAACCACAGAGACCAGTGTTTCTTCGAACGGCAATAGAGCAAGGTACAGAATAATGGCTACCTCGAGTTCCTCTCCCTCAATCTCCACGATCCGACCTTCCTTGCCGTTTTCATTAGCGAGAACCACGAACGACCGGGTAATCTGCAAGGATTACGGTAGACGTTCTGCACATCATTTGGCGGTCCGTACGTACTACGAACTACGGTACTTTTACAATACCGAATACTTGTAGCACTTGTATTTTTTTCAGTGCATTGTTGTTTTTATCACAAGATACACCTGCACCTATGCAGCCCACTCTACCTCAACTACGCATTCTTTCTTTTTCATACTTATTCGCCTTTCTGATGCAGAACTATGTGTTGTATACTGTACTGCCAATTCTGCAAACCTGTGGCAGAGCAGCGTAGGAAGAAGAAGCATTGACCGCCCCGACATATGCTGCCATCTGGAGGGGGTACGAGTAGAGACTGTCAGCCTGAAGGGAGGGATCGGAGTGGGCAAGAGGGGAGGAAAGTGGTGTTGGCAAAATGCGAAAATTACAAATATGCATAATATGCTGTCTGTTTCTCTACATTCGCTCTCGCTATTTCGTCTGATCGGTGCACTATACTTGCATATTCCCCTGTCATTCTGCCAACACTAGAGGAAACTAGGGGAAACTAAAACACTAGGGCGCATACAGAGAAGGACGGGGAGTTCATGGAGGAGGAGATGGAAGAGGAAGAAGAGGAGGTCTTCCAGTCGACCAGGACAGGACCGGCTCTGAACGAATCGGGGGTACGGTAGGGGGTTAGAGTGGGTCAGAGAGCATATTCTCCCTAATGCTTCTATTTTTCAAGCAGGTTAACTCGAGAAAAGCGCGAAATAATAAGGGTATCTCTACCTGAGGGGGAGTATCGCATCGAATCGCCCTTGATAGCACAACCGAGGATGCTGCACAGCCTGCTCCGTTATGAGTTCCGGCGATTCCGCGAATTCAAAGGACCGGAGAATAGGCAGAATTGACTGTAGGTAAGGACGGACGTTCTTGGCCACCTAGAATACGGTATTCAACTTGGTATACGGTACTTCGCTACCGTATTTAAGATTGCTTCATCAGTCTCGTTCAGGGTCCCACTATGCAAACCGCTAACAATTCGCTCAACTTCAGAGTGGAATTTGGTGCCCGACCCCGCTCTTTCTGCAAGATTACGGTAATCGACGTCCCACGACGCCTACAGTACCCGTCATCCACCGTCGAAACCCGGCCGTCCCTAGATTCCGGATCATCTTCTGCTGCCAGTACTTCAGGAGCGTCTACAGTAATCCAATCTCTACCGAATCCTCATTTCTAGTCGGGAAACCCAGACTATTAGTATATATAATTTAAACGCTGTTTCTTATTTCAGGGAATTAGTGTTACTCAATGAAAAAAATTGAACTTACCAAATCACTTGTAGCGCTCAAAAGGGCAGAGATAGAAGGAACCTTAGTGAACGTCGGTGGAAATTCGACCCGTTTGTTGCACTAAACTGCACGAATTAAAAGGAAATGAACATAAATGAATACCTTCAACGGAACATCCTCCGGTGCGAACGCTCCAATTCCTTTCATTGTAGACGGCATGTATACGGTACCATAGTGTACGGTAATTACAGGACTACTCGCTGCCCTTTTCATACTGTAACCGACCCATTAGGTCGATATACGCAGGATTCGTATGTATATTTCCGAGTTATAACAGAGTATAAGATACAGCGGACGACGTGGAATAATTCATTGTTGAGATATGATCATGATTGCATAAATACAAGAGGAACGGTGGGAAGGGGGCCGGAAGGGGGGAGAGAGGGGGGAATGGAGGGAGGGATATTCGAGGGAGCAAGCATCATCTTCCGCTTCTGCGTCTCCTCTAGTAACAGCCAACATGGAGTCACGACCTCAAATATACTTGATTACTAGAATCCGTTTGCTTTCGAAACCGTATTCATCTAAATATAATATCTCTGTACAACGTTCTGCTCTATAGGATATATTCGTATGCAAATTAGGAGAGTGGATGCGAGAGAACATGGAAGTCGGAGAGACGCAAAGACAGTCGCAATTGGGGAAATTCGGACAGGTCGAATGTCGTGTTTCTGTTTCGTATACCGGAAAGACATAATGAGGGACGTCAGTAACGTTATGACATTTACTTTGAATAGAATAGAACGGAATGAAAATCAAAAACAAGTATACAGAATGTAAAGTAACCTGATCAGTCGTGGATGGAATGTAGCTATGGGGCGGAGCAGCGCTGAGTCCCCATTTGGCAAAGAGAGGATCCTTAAATGAGGACCATTTGGTACCGTAATCATCTTAATGGAGACTAATCTGCATAGCTAGAGAGCGGAGGGCATAGAAGAGCCACTAATATGGAGGGTTTATTTCAGTCAAAAGTTTCATTCTTCATGTACTGATAATGATCACAAAGTTCCGCGTGCACCTTGCCTACAAATTGATAATATTACATTGACGAGCTTGAAAAAATAGATTCAACCAGAGTGCATACCTTCGCGTCGTACTCCGGCCTGGTGTTCCCCCATAATTGAGGGGGAGGAGCGGAGGAAGTGGACGTAGAGGGTGGAGGGGCTTGCGAGACTACTAAGTAACATCACCTATTTACTTTACGAGCTAGTGTGTGTGTTTTTTGTCGCGGACCAATATTGCAGAACCTGCTAAACGCAGTAGAAGCCTAGCCTGGGCTGGCAATGTTCTAACCTGTGCATACTGTTTAGCCCGGTCAGCAGAGCATACGGATTGCTAGGTCTTTTTGTGCAATAATAATAATAGCAATACCGTACCCGGTCTATCCCCTCCCAGTGCCGCATTCGCTCCTCCCATCACGATATTGAGCATCTCGGCCATTACCGTCTCCGGATTAGTCTCTCCTATGAGCAGCCAGTTGGAATTACCCTAACTTACACCAAATAACACTACAAATTGTTAATTCGCGTATGATAAAGTGATTGCTTGACTGACTACTAAACATGCGTGTTGTGCTAAATGTGCTGTTGTGCAAAAAATATGCTAAATACGCACGAGCGTGTTTGTTTGATCGGACATTAGGATGGCCAAGAAAATGGGAGTATCACGCGTAAAGCGTTTGCAAGGATAACTGCTGAGCAATCCTAACTTAGTTCTCCAATTACATAAAGCTGTTCGGAAAATGTTAGGACAAGATCAGCGCGTTTACATCGGGTACCTGCTCTGGCTGGTGCAAAGGTAGCAGCAGTGGCCATTGCCTGTGCGACCATAGCTGGCTGGCTGACGGGAACTGTCTGAATGTCATTCATATAGTAGAGAAATGAGGAAGAAATACTCGTTTCGTATGCATCTGGTGCTTTTAGAACATTTAGAGATTTTCACTTCAGGAAAGTGCTTTTTTTGTCTGCGTCTCTTCATTCTTCTCCTCTGTCTCGGTTCATTCTTGCACTTTCATGACCAAGTCATGAAAGTGGTCATCTGCCGAACTCTCATTTTCACTACTACATACAGGCATGGACCCGATTGTCGGGTGGATGACTCCATAGTTGAGTATAGATGCGTATTTATAATATAATACATTTGTGCCGAGTCGTTTTCGCTAATATGTTTCATTATTTCAAGACCATGACGAGGCGAGTCGCAGTTGTGAAAAATGTACGAAACATTACCGTTGTACTGACTCGTCTACATAATTATAAATTAGAAGATCTACTACAGCATCCTTAAATAACCTGTCTCTCAGCCGCCTCCATCGCAGCTACGTGATGTGACATGTACGAGGCTTGCTCCTCTGCGTACTGTTGAGCCTGTCTACGGGCCTCTTCTGAAAAGTAGCTAATAAGGATCTTAGAAGTGGCTCAAACTCACGTAAAGCTTCACAATTATGCGCATGTTGCTATATTTTTCAGGGAACTCTGATTCTCGTATAAAACAAAATACCACACACACACACACACACATACACACAATAGTTTTTTTATTTAATGATGGACAAAACTAACCCTCCCGTTCCTGCCTCTCCATCTCCTCCCTTGCTTGTTCCTCACGAGCTTGTCGAAGACGTTCATGCTCAATGTCCTTTTCCGCCTGAATTCATATCATTAACTATTCTGAATATAACAAGTACACAATAAATAAATAAACACTGAACATACCTTCTTTGAAGTTCCCGACCTCTCCTATCTATCAAAACTCCCTCCTTTGGAACCCCTCCACTGTTAGCCCAGATAAACGGTGTAAAACTGTAAACTGTATACCTTCTCTCGTATCATTCGTCTCCTTTTCTCCACATCCTTCTCCCAAGATTCGAACTGTTTTACGTAGGCTTTATACTGATCAGTTCCCGTAGCATTCCTGGAAATCAGTGGTATATTACAATTACAACCACATCCACCAGTTGAAGCGGAAACGCTCAGAACAGACGATTTGCTGCGAAAAATTTAGAATAAAACTTCAAACTTACTTATTCTTTTCCTTCCAGTCCTCGAATTGCGCCTTGTAGTCGCGATACTGCTTTTCAAGCTCCTCTTCTGCAGACATCTAAAAAGACAGGAACACCAAAAAATAGACTTAAAATGTAGGATTAGCTTTCAAACTTTTTCGAATCGCGAAAGAAAATAAAACGGTCCGACATTGTCGATGTTTTTCACGAATTTTGTGTTGTGTCATACACATAATACGTACACCGTAATAACATATTTCTTCGTTTTACAGTATCCTGAATAAATATTTATTCTAATGCTCTTCTACAGAGCCTTTTCTTTTCTACAGAGTATTTTCTGGCACAATAATAATTATTTTTATCTGATAGTATGAGACGGTTCTGTTCAGTTATACGCAGAAAGATACGGAAAAGGAGTTCCTCGGGTAAGGTTTTAGACGATTATCGCAGGTGATAATAAGCAATTCCCGTGAGTTCTCGTCTCCCCGTCTACATCACATGCTTTCAAGGAATGAGAAGGGGGAAAGAGAACACTCGCCTCCTTCTCCTCTCTCTTTCAATATGTCCCCCCTTTCTATGCGTGAGATCAATGGCTTGGAGCGAGGGTTGGGTATACGGTAGCTATGCCTCCCTCTATAGTCTCTCTCGCTCCCTCGTCTCTCCCCGGCCTCGGGCTTCTCTCGAAGGAGGGGCATCGATCGTTCTAGATGAGAGGAGACTCTCCCCTCTCCCTCGACGATCCCCCAAGTCCTTCTGAATCTCCTCTTCTATCTTCGTTCCACCTTCGATTGTCTCCTACCCATCTTACTCCTCATCTTCCCTCAATCCACTTCCTATCCATCTTCACAACAACATCCCCTTACGCATTCATACCCCGAATGACGTCACAGCTTGTCCATAACTCTCCTCTCCCTTTGACACCCTTCTTATCACTAACATTCCTCCCACGATTCCCTCGTGCCTTCTTTGCTCCTTTCACAAGCTTCACTTGTCCGTCCATATGAGTCGAGACCGTTTATACTTCGCCTCGAATACCATTCCCTCTTCCGCGTTCATTCTCCCCCCCCCCCCAGCCCTTTTTCCAATACGTCCACAGTTCCCTCACCTCCCATTGCTTGTATCCACCTCCTTCCCTCCTCCCTCCACACTCGATATTCCCCCTTCTTCCCCTAATCTGTTCCCATATGATGTCACCTCTTCCCTCGTTCCCGTATCCATTCCAATGCTTCCTCTTCTCCTCTTCCTCCCGTCCCTGGTCTCCTCTCAGTCAGACAAGATCATAGTATCCCGTCACCTGGCCACTTATCGTTTCCGTCAGGGTGAGACCCTTCAGCTGGGAGACCAAATCATAGTCGAATTCCGCGTCTTCAATATCGAGGACAAATTCGTCATCTCCATGTACAAGGGATGCGACATTCCCCTGCGGCTCACGTTCCTTCCCCACATGAACAAGATGCAAGTGGCCTCGCGACGCGACGGAAAGCTCTCCGGTCCACGGCTTATGGATGTGGACCTGCGAGAGGACGGCGAATTCCAAGTCAATATCTACGTTCAGTCGGGGCGAATCAACGTCGGCGTCAACGAGAAGGACATAGCCAAATCGATACAAGTTCGGGTAGTCGATTCCATGGAGGATCTCAGTCACATCACGGTTTCGGGCAAGTCGATAGACAGGCCGGCGGTTCGCGTCGAGCACGTGGATCCGAAGAATGCGGCCATCGCCGAGTCGCATGCCCCACACAAAGGACCCAATTACTGACGAGATAAATGTGTTGTGATATGTACGTCTCTCGTGCGTGAATAGTGCCCACATTCGACTGTCTCACTGGCTCTCGTTCGAGTCACGTAAGAGAAATGTTAATAGGCTACTGGGAAGAAGTAGATGTATTACGTGTCTCGCTTCATGCTTCGTCCGTGCTCATTCCCTCTCCCTTTCCTCGTCCGCTTTCCCTCAATTCTCCTTTACCTCAATTCCCCGTTCCATTCGCCACCTTTGAATAGTTGTCGTTCAGATGCGGGGAGCATCTCTACAGGGGTGCCCCCTAGGAGGGCTTCTTCTTTTATCTATTCTCTCTCTCGCCTCGTCTCTGGAGGTAATCACGAGTGCACGAGAATAAGAAGAGAGAGAGACAGAGTAGTCAATACTCAATACAACTTGATGGACTTAGTGAGCAAGGAGAAAGTAGAGGCAAGAAGGGATGTATGCTCAATTGAAGCGTAATTATTCATTCTACTCTTTTGAGAGGTTCTTCAGTAGAGGCACTACGTAAGTACCTCCCGTGACTAGAATATAGATATTGTAGCTCTTTCGAGGATAATCATTGACTAGCTTGTGCAGACGAAAGAGCCGCGAAATTTCGAGAATATCTCGATTGACACATACGTGTAAACAAGCACTCGAGCGCCATTCCCAGAAGCGCCAGAGCGTTATGCATATCCTTTCACGAGTGGAAGATGGGAAACTTCTATTTTGTACTAATAAACGACTTTCAGGTGTTCACCAACCATTTCCATGTCCACCTCAAGAACCCCGGAATGGACAACGCGCACAAGATCGCGAAGAGACACGGATTCATCAACCGAGGATCGGTCCGTTCTCTATTCTTCTTCCCACCATTTCTTCTCCTCCACACTGACAATGAGCGAAGTTACCCCGCTATACGGCACCTGGGGCAACATTTCACCCCAGCCCACTGGGGTAAATTACTCCGGCCGGCTGGGGTAAAATGTTACTCCAGGGGCCGTATAGCGGGGTAATTTCGCTCGGTCAGCATAGCTTTCCCTCCGTTCCTTCCTAATCCTCCCCTTCAGGTCCTCGGATCCGACACTGAATTCCACTTCATGCAGCCGGCTCTGTCTCACGCGAGAACGAGACGATCGATTGGACATCACGCCAAGCTGCACAACGATGACGAAGTCAGTCGGGCATACGAGGGAGACGGGACGGAGAGAGGGAGGGTTATAGAGGGAGGGAGGGCTAGAGAGGGAATAGCGAGGGAGGAGTGGGAAGACCAACACCTTCAGGTAGCCCACGTAGAACAGCTCACGGGCTACCGTCGCACCAAGCGAGGATACCGGTGAGTTGGAGGGTCACAGCATTCCGCCCGGCCAACAATGTGTCTAATAGCGAATTTACCACTATTTTTGCATTTTTGTAAAGAGTATCTAGACGAATTTGCATCAAATTTTCAGTGCTTCTTGACTTCATAGTAATGAACATAGGATTTTTAATTAATGATTTTTCGTTTACTGGTTCGCCTACAGGATCGGATCCTATGCGCGGAAACCGCTATTCGCTATTAGAACGCTTGGAATGCTGTGGGGTGTTGCATGGGAGCACACAATCGTGTGGTTACAATCTGGCCATGCCTGATTCCCCCGTTATTCCCCCATGACCTCCCCGTTTCAGTCCCCTCGAGGATCGTCTCCAAGCGCAACTCGACTTCACGTCAGTTCAGTCGCCCTCCGACCCGCTCTACGAGTACCAGTGGTACCTCAAGAACACCGGACAAGCCGGAGGCAAGCCCCGACTTGACCTCAACGTCGAGAAGGTACCCGTTCCTTCTTGTCCTACTGTTCATGTTAATAAGGCCACCAGCATCGTTCGCCCTTCTTTTCCTTTCCTACCCTCGTCTCTTCAGGCCTGGGCTCTGGGCTTCACGGGCAAGAACATCACGACTGCCATAATGGACGACGGCGTCGACTACATGCATCCCGACCTCAAGAACAACTTCGTTCGTTTGAGCTCTTCTCCCTTCCATTGCATTTCATTCGGCTAATCTGAATCCATCCCTCCACTAATGCTTGCTATTCAGAACGCCGAGGCCTCGTACGACTTCTCCTCCAACGATCCCTTCCCGTATCCTCGTTACACCGATGACTGGTTCAACTCGCACGGAACTCGGTACTTTCTTCATCGCTCTTCATACTTTCTTGATCCTTCCATATATCTCCTAACCCATTCCTTCCTTTCAGTTGCGCCGGAGAGATCGCGGCAGCTCGGGACAACGGCGTGTGTGGAGTGGGAGTCGCGTACGACAGCAAGATCGCGGGAATTCGCATGCTCGACCAGCCTTACATGACGGATCTCATCGAGGCCAACTCGATGGGCCACGAACCGAACAAGATCCACATCTACTCCGCCTCGTGGGGACCGACCGACGATGGAAAGACCGTGGACGGGCCGAGAAACGCGACGATGAAGGCCATCGTGCGAGGAGTCAACGAGGTACGAACCATCCGGAAAATAATGCAGATTCTGAATATCGGCCGGCGTTCAGGGACGCAACGGACTCGGATCCATCTTCGTGTGGGCTTCGGGAGACGGAGGAGAGGACGACGACTGCAACTGCGACGGGTGAGATCAGCAGAGTTCGACCTCGATTGAGAACATCTTCCCCATTCCTCCTTCCCTCATTCCCCTCTCTTTGCAGCTATGCCGCCTCCATGTGGACCATCTCCATAAACTCGGCCATCAACAGCGGAGAGAACGCTCACTATGACGAGTACGTCTCCTCTAGTCTTGGCAAAGAAGCGAGACATTTGCATTTCTACTCGCGAAAGGGCGGTGAAGAATGAAGAGACGCAGCGCTAAAAGGAAGGCAAATGAAGCATTCTCTCTCGATTTTGCCAACATCAGTCTCTTCCTTCAATCAAAGCGCCTCCTCGTCTTTCAGCAGCAATATCTTATCCGTCCTAGACTCAAGAGAAGTTCGCATCTTCAGATCGTGCTCCTCGACCCTCGCCTCGACCTTCTCCAACGGCGGCCGCAACCCGGAGACGGGAGTGGCCACTACCGATCTGTACGGTCGCTGCACCCGTTCCCACTCGGGCACCTCCGCTGCGGCCCCCGAGGCAGCCGGAGTCTTCGCTCTCGCCCTTGAGGCCAACCCCAAGCTGACCTGGTACGGGAATCAGGGGAATCTCTGCTTCATTTTACCAAATCGGACGGACATTTTACCAAAAAGGCTTTGGGTAAAACGGCATGAACCCGGGCTGAAGGGCCACTTCAGGAGAGACCTGCAACATCTGACGGTCCTCACCTCCACGAGAAACTCGCTGTTCGATGGACGATGCAGAGACCTGCCCTTCCTTGGACTGGACGGAGTGAGTGAATGGGAGTAGAGTTTGAAAACCAAGCCTTTTAATCGCATTATGAGGCTGAGAGAGTGATGAGGAGGATGGAAGAATGAAGAGAGTCAGATGATAAATACGCACATTGCGCTTAGTTTTCAAACCCTAAATGGGAGGAGGGAAGGGAAGAAGGATGGGGTGGTTGCAGGAGAAGGAGCCGAAGGAGAACTGCTCGCACTTCGACTGGCACACCAACGGAGTCGGACTCGAGTACAACCACCTCTTCGGGTAGGGAAGGCAAACGAGACACACTTCTAAGGATGAACGCGTATTCATGTCAATTGTATTGCATTTAGATCTCTCTGACAATAAGACGATTCTAGGAGATCATCAACGGGTCGTTCAGATTCGGAGTCCTGGACGCGGCTGAGATGACGATGCTGTCGATGGTGTGGAAGACGATGCCCCCGCGCTTCCACTGCGAGGCCGGAACCGTCGACCGTGAATAGTGAGTGGAGGGAAGGGCGAAAGGGGGGAAGGGGCGTACTTCCAGTGAGATCCCCGAGAGCGGCAACCTCATCGTCGAACTGAACACCGACGCGTGCATCGGAACCGAGACCCAGGTCAGGTTGAATTTTTGAACTTTGGATTTTGAACTTTGAATTTTGAATTTTGAATTTTGAAGTTTGAATTTTGAAGTTTGAATTTTGAAGTTTGAATTTTGAAGTTTGAATTTTGAATTTTGAAGTTTGAATTTTGAATTTTGAAGTTTGAATTTTGAAGTTTGAATTTTGAATTTTGAATTTTGAACACTGAACTACTAGTTGTCGAAGGCAGGCTGATCTCAGTCGTTCCCCTTCAGGTGTCGTACCTCGAACACGTGCAAGCCGTCGTCTCGTTCAACTCCTCCCGCAGAGGAGACACCACCCTCTACCTCGAGGCGCCCTCCGGAACACGGTACGAACTATCGATGGCAGACCGGGAGGCGAGAGTCTCCTTCTAGATCGATGATTCTCTCTCGCCGTCCCAAGGACGACGATGGCAAGGATGGCTTCACCAACTGGCCCTTCATGACCACGCACACTTGGGGAGAGAACCCCGTCGGCAAGTGGAGACTCATCGTGAGATTCCAGGTGAGGAAGCGTACGCTTTCCCAGAATATCAGCGACCCTTTTATGTAGCCGACATTACGATGAATGCTTGTTAGCATAAGCAGTTGTTTGCTCGTGCAAAAAGGCGTTTTGAGCAGAATAACAATGGCTGTGTATCACCGGCGAACACGCGATTGCAGAAAGGATTACCGAGAGATGGACAGAGAGAGAGTAGAACTACCGCTTATAACCCACCGAGCACGATCTCTTGATTCAGTACTCGCTTCAGTACTGTATACGAACCGCATCATTTCAGGGCCCAGGAAAGCACACCGGTTTCCTCAAGAGATTCACGCTCATGCTTCACGGAACCAAGGTAAGCATAATATTATCTTGACTTGCATTGTGATCCTCGAAGTTAACCGTAACCAAAACAATCGTTGCAGGACCCGCCATACGCAGGCATCGCCCCTCTGATGGGACACGTCAACAGCAAGCTGCAAGTGGTGCAGAACGCGCACAAGAGAATGGTCTAGAGGACCCCCTCCCTCCACTATCTCCCATTTATAGCACCCCTACATATAACACCTCATTCCCTTCCCCCACTACACCACCCCTATTCGAGGAGAGAGAGAGCCAGAGTGACCCCGGTGCGAGCGAGTATTCCTTCTTCAGTCGAGTCAGTTTCCGATCTCAGAATGTGTACAGCTTGTAGTCGTCTTATGTATAAATGATGGCTAACTGTTTGGACAGTACTCCTCAAACAGACAATCACGTTCATTTGAATATGAATATGAAAGTTGTGATCGAAGAGTACTTTCGATCGAAGAGTGCGAATGCTGTGATGCTTGTCTCACTGACAAATGGACAATTACCAATTGGAAAAGGCACAAAAGGCACCCATTCTAAGGGGCCATGCTCAGGGAGAACGAGGAGGTTAGGTGGAACAGAGAGGGAGGAGCGGGGCGTTTAGGTTGTAGCGATAGGAGGAAAGGGGAAGGGCGAGGGAGAGTGATCGGTGTGAGAGTGGTGAATGGGAGGGTGATGATGAGGAGAACGGAGTTTGCTGTGGTGCGCTCTCGTAATAGCTGGCAACAGTCCCGCCACACCGGATGATCGCCATTCTCTCTCGTCCTCCTCCTCCTCCTTCATACTCTTGCCCTTCGCTCTTCGCTCTTCTCGCCTCTCACTGTATCATCCCCTCGACACTTTCATGTACCCAATATCAATTGCCACTCTTCATTGATCTCTCCGTTGCTCTCCTCATTTCCCTTTCACTATCATCTCCCGTGGGACACGCAATGGCTGTACTCATGGAGCCTACTTGTTTCTTCTTTCGCCGCCAACCGTAGACAATTGTAAATACGCGTTCCTTGCCCTCTCGTCTGCTCCGATAACAGGAAGATCTTTTTTACGATATCATCCTCTCATCCTTATCACAATGCGTTCTCTGTTTAGCCTCGATGGAGGAATCGAGCAAATCCTTGCAAGCGGTGAAGAGGAAAGAGAGGCCCTTCTACAAAGCACAAGATGTTCCTCCCGCTCCATTGGTACTTCTCTTCGGATTCCAGGTTATCTTACCATACGTCCCTTTACACATGCGCTTTAAGCAAGTTATGGTCTGCGTCTCCGCTCTTCTAACAATTCCATTTATCCTTTCTACACAGCTATGTCCGGGAAGGTAGGCACATGCGAAATAACAAGAAGAACGGCAGAAGTTCTCAGAGACCTCATCTGGCTTCGAGTTCAGTTGATCTCATCCACTTTCGTATCCTCAGGCATTTCCACTATCATTCAAACTCTCTTAGGAACTAGGTGAGATGAGATACTTAGCTCCGAGAACAATTTCACGTACAGATTAGCCTTACTGCAAGGGACAGCCTTTGCCTATATTCCTTCAATAAAGGTGAGCTAGTTCATTTCGAGCCGTCACTAATGTGCAGGTATTCGTCGAACTTGCTGAGAATCAGTGTCACGCAAACGATACAACTATCGTTCCGCAAGAAGTGTACATGGGAAAACTTGCACTGGTGAGCAGTCAGATCATCAAGATGATCTCCATATAGATCGCCAACAAGTAATTTCAGATCCAAGGCTGTCTGATAGTCTCAGCGCTTGTTCCCATATTCATCGGAGTCACTGGACTCGTAGGGATGCTGACAAAGGTATTGAGTACCTTCCGTTCTTCCTTTATCTTTGTCTCAGTTCATCGGTCCCATCACAGTTTCTCCGCTTATGCTTCTTCTCGTTCTCGACTCTGTCAAGCTATCAGTCGAACGAGTCTCCAAGCATTGGGTAGCTATTATGTAAGTCTCTTTCTTCTTCAATTACTATAACTGAACCTTCTTCAGTCAAGCTGTAACGTTATTCGCCACTATTATCTACCTCGCAGACCTTCGTGTTCCTGTTCCGGGAATCAAGAATGGACGATTCCACTGGTACAGAGTACCACTTTTCGGGCAATATCCCGTGAGCACCTTACTTCTACATTCATTCATCATGTACTTCAGTATCTGATAGCCATAGCTACTTCGTGGCTCGTTTGCCTCTTTCTCACCCTCACCAGTCTTGTTCCACCTGGAAGTGAGGCTCGTCTGGACAAAGAGCCATCGATGGAGGTTCTTCGCAACTCTCCATGGTTCGAGATCCCTTATCCAGGTAAGCCTATTCGGCTTGAATTAGCAGACCTTTTATTCAGGGAAGTCCGGTCCTCCCTCGCTACATGCCGGCCTTCTTCTGGCTTTCATCGTATCCGCATTGACATCCGTATTCGAGTCAGTGGGTGATTACCATGCTGCAGCACGCGTATCTCGGGTAAGCTGCATTCATTTATCCGATACGGACTTCTCGGCCCAGGAGTAGCATTTGATCACAATTGACAAGGTCAATATTGTCAACCAAACTCCCCTATGAGGGAATACCCATTCTTCTCACATTAAAAATATGAAAATAATATTATTGAATACTTTCAGGAACGAGCTCCACCGAGTCATGCTGTCAACAGAGGAATTCTAGCCGAAGGTAGGAACCGCTCAAGCAATCAATACGAATCGCTTAGGACTCGGATCATTGATCTCGGGACTTCTCGGACCAGGAGTAGGAATGACTACGCACACAGAGAATATCGGAGTGATTGGAGTGACCAGAGTGAGCTGAAAGAGGGATCGTGAAGAAATGAAAACTGTTTAAGGTAGCATCACGAAGGACGATGGTGTGTGCAGGAATACTGCTCATCTTCCTCGGGCTGTTTACAAAGGTGAGCTGATAACCCTGAAAACATAACACAACCATGTACGTATTAGTCATAAAAGGTAAAAAACAATGGATCATCCTTTAATAAAAGCATTGAAATGTGCGGTTTGAGGTGGGAGCAGTTCTATCAACCATCCCCGATCCTCTAGTAGGGGGTGTTCTCGCTTCATCAATGGCTATGGTTAGCGGGGTAGCCATCGCTAACCTTCAGCAGGTACTGTAACTAATGGTCAGTTCGACTCATTTTATCCACCTTTAGGTTGACATGAGTGTTACTCGTAACATGGCAATAATTGGCTTTTCCCTCATGGCTGGACTTATCATCCCCGGATACTTTAAGGACCATCCGCCCCATACCGGTTACAACCATAGCCTATTTCATTACATTTTTTTAGGAATCGAATTACTCGATCAAGTTGTGACAGTTCTCCTGACTCTTCCCATGTTCGTGGGGGCTATGATCGCATGCATTATGGACAATACTGTAGGAGGTGAGCTGATCATGCAGCTTACCAGATAAATATCGGCGGCTAAATGGCTCAGTGCTCATTCAACCTTTTCTCTGGTTCAAAAAGGATTTCTGAACCTCTTTCAGGCAATGACTAGTTTGGGAGAGAAAAAAAATGGATGAAGACTGCCTCAAATTCAATTGTGAGCGGGGGTCTCGAAGATTTATCTTCGAATGAGCATTTCACCATAAAAAGGGCATACTAGTGACGTAATTTTCCTACCACTGCCCCACTGCCATAGGTGGGCACGGTTGCAGGCACCGTGGTTGGGTAGCTTACTGTAGAACGTTTGCAATTATAGGGTAGAATGCTGCAGAAAAATATTTTGATTAGGCTTCTCGACCTTCATGTATGGGAGGGTCGCTGCAGTAATCTCCCAGCAGAGCCTGCCCATCCCTCTGCGGCTAAAAAGCTCTTGAAATAGCGCCAGCATTGCAAGCTTCCCAGTATGCTGCCCGAGGAGGAATAATAGCTGTGATTGAGGTGCGACTCGGAGCCAGCGAGGTTTAGTGGAGAGGGGAGTGGTGCACGATGGAGACCACTACTCCGACGTATACTCCTACCCTCCCCCCGTACAGAAACTTATCGACCGGCTGGCCTGCTCCAGGTTATTGACTAGAGTTACGCAGACTGGTCATTTAGGACAATATGTTTCAACACTTCTGGTGACGAGATGAGCCGCGGATAAGAATGATGCATGAAACATTGTACTGACCAGTGTGCACATTATTTACGTCATTCGTATTCGAAGACTAATTCACGAAATTCAGATACATTCCATTCTTGCCAAAGGAGAAGAAGAGACTCAGCAACCGAATCGCAACTACGGATGCCATAACCAGCATATCTATTGATGAATAAAATTGTTTTTGTTTGGTTCGTGATGATATGCAAAAGGTAGTATAGTTACTTTACTCACAGCTCTGAAACAAAGCCCATGTACGATAATTGGAAACTTATAAAACATTCTAACACGTTGTTTTACAACTCGTAACAGTTAACAATTTGAAACCCGCAAAAACAAAATGAAATTTGGTTCTTATTAGCAGTTTTGATATGTGTGATTATTGTAGGTGTACTATAGCTAGGACCGGGCCGTGAAGTAGACTACAGAGCCTACGAGGAACAGCGACGCTGTTACGCCGGCTGTCCTGAAAGCCGGCTCTTGCTTTGATTACGAGTCCCTATTTGACCCACCGCACAAAGCAGACGAATTAAACCCTTTTTTCAGGGCCACTTTTATATGATAGTCACCGATACTCAAACATCGCCCCAATGCCCCGCCACTAACCACAGTGCGATAGTGCCCACAGTCTCGTCCCGTCCCTCCATCCCCGTAGCATCTCCTTCTGTAATCGTAGTCGTCCGTCGCCTTTTCCTCTCCTGTCTTCGCTTCTTCTTCAACTCCTCCGCACTCATCAGCAGTTCCTGAGCAATACCATAAGCCAAGCACGCTACCGTAACCCACCTTAATCAATCCCGGACCCTTCTACAGTATCCACTCACCTCCCAGGACACTCCCTCTCCCACTACGTTCTCCTCAATCGGTCGCAGCTTCCAGTGTGCAGAAAGAAATCTCGCAACGCGTGCGAATCTAAACTTCCCTTTACTCTAGGCGCACAATTTCAATGATTATGTTTCATATTACTGACGAAAAAGTTCCGTCAGTAAATCCATTCCTATCATTGGAGGAAAAGGAACGTTGAGAAATCTTTGCAGCGCACTCCGCTAAATACAGTGAAACTCTCTTGGCAAAATGCCAGCTTAGGAAAATCCCCGGCTCCGGCTGAAGTTTTATGGAGGTTAGCGGAAAGAAATGCGCAGCTCTCTCAACGTTCATTTTCCTCCAATAATACTTTTGTCTGCACTCTCTTCATCGCTCTCTCGCCAGAAGTTGGAATGAAGCAACTGACGGAACATTTTCCTCAAACATAGTATAGGTACAAAATCGGTTCCTTTTAGACGATACGTTTCGTTGTTTTGGTGGCCAGACGCGTCGAGGTTATGAATGATGTGTGAAACAAAAGCAACCGAAAGAAGCCGATTTTAAACCTCTTCTTCATACACCATTCATAACTGCGGCTCGTCGCCAAAGCAACGAAACGCACAGGGCTAAATGAGTCGGTCCCCGCCTAGGCCCAGTCATCCTTATGCTTACGTCTTCGGTGTATTGGTCGCAACCAGAATGGTGCCGTCTCCCTCCAGCTTTACATCCACCCGAAATGCTCCGATTTCTCTCTTCAGCTCACCTCGCAGGGGAATCACATCCGACTGCGTCAGCTTAACCACAATTCTTTCCTCGTATTCATTAGCGTCACGGAATCAGACACTTTTCATAGCTATATTTCACGCTTTACATAAATATTTCAATATCCAGTCACATGAAGGCTATGCATGAAAAACCACCGACTCTACGGCACTACTGCATTCCTACCGTAACCCGCTGACCTTGGGTAGTCCCGCCACGAAGTCGCCAATCCTCTCGAGGACCCGTCCGATTCTCCCATCAATTCTCCCGATTCCCGGCCATTCCCTCCTCTTCCTCACACGAATGGGCGATGGACGGTGCCCGTAGGGATCGGGTCCCGGCTAAATTGAGACTGAATAGGTTTCCACAATCAAGACATAACCTGAATTGCATTCATGAAATGATTAATTTGCACGACCTTACTGCAGTCTAGTCATTGTCCTGAACTATTGAAAGCCAAGTGGTGAAAGTTGTAATAACGAGAAGTTATACCAAGAAGCAGTGAAGATAGTCGATGAGAGGGATGGGCACCCGATTGGCCAGCTCGCTCTTGCACGCGAAGATCAGTTTGCGCAGCTGCCACAGACGCGAGAAATCGGACTTGCCCGCACTTCTGTAGATGGAAGGGGGGTACTGGGGGTACTGTAGGTACGGTAAAGGCCTCAAACCATACGTGGCTAGCTTACTGCAGTGGTGCTCATAAATGGTCAAGTGATGTTCGAATCTATCGAAAGCAGCCATACCGGCAAGTTTTATCTATGATTATCTAGTGCAGGCAGCCATCGTAACGTTCGATTGGCTAATCACGGCGATGCATTCATGGACTGACTTGGTGTACGCGTAGAGGTAGAGCATCTTGATGAATACTTGGCCCGTTACGCGTGCGTCGAAGGCCGCGTTGTGGAAGTGTTCTCCCGCTTAATTTATGCTATTGTTACTTAACAACTAATAATTACTTAACAATAATAATTCGGGTTCCTACTTACTGTCTTATTACCTTGTGAATTATATCGTCTGATTTTTTTCTGTGATATCATAAGTGTGGATAAATAATTGATTGATGATTGTTAACTTATGGCAATAGAAGACACTCGTGGCGCTTCAGATCCAGTGACCCCCAATACCTTCAACTTGAAACAATGAGTAGTCCCACCATACATATTTAAACACCCGAATGGGTCCCTAATTTATTAGGAAACTAGTTTATGGTTAGCGGGCTCTGTAAAGCAAAAGTTTGACTTACTGATAGGCTGCGGAAACCCACTTTAACTTTGCATTTGTGCGCCGACCAAGATTTTTTTTAAATTTCTATCTAGAAATAGTTAGCGTTCTCACCACCGAAGATATTGCGAGAGTAGTGTCCCTCGACAAAGCGAGGATACGGGAAGGGAAGCACTTGACCACAGGAGGGACTGAAGGGAGAAAGTTGGGTACGGTATGGAAAGGGGTACGGCAGGTTGCGAGGGGAATACTGTAGAAGGGAAGGGGAATATGACAGGCTTTCAATGCAATTTCTCCTAAACAAAAAAAAAGTTTTCATAAAAGCTTTTTCATCAAACAGGTGTGTTTGTAAGGTGGTTTTGGTCAGAGCAAGGTGAAGGATATTACAACTAAAAATATAAACTGACGAGTCGAAGAAAGTCCCGAGAGTCTTCAAGGAATGGTCGGTTACGCCATATTCATTCAGCTTCTGTAATTATGCAAATGGACTGGGATCATCTTAGGTAGAGAATCGAGTAACAAAACGGATAAAAGAACTGACGTTCTTCAGGGAGCATGCCATAATCTTGGTGTCGAATACTGTCGGAATGTGCGTGCGTATCGACTGCTTCCACTCGTCATACGTAGCTAAACTACCGTAATCCCCCCTACCGTACACCCTCCCCCTAACCTGGCAAATCCGTGATGAAGCACTCATGAAGGTAAGCGAGGTCGAGGAATGAGTTGTGACCAACGATTGGCTGCGAGGATTACGGTTAGTGGGCCAAGCGATAAACTAGGAGACTACGGTAGCTCTCTGTGTTTGGTGAAAACGTGCGAGATTAAGCAGCCTTGTTTGAACAAACAAGAATAAGGAGACGCACAGGAAAAAAGGAAACGAAATAAAGCATTCTGTTCTGGTTTTGCGAAAAGAACTGTCTGTAAAAAGATAAGCATATTTACCATCTTCCTGGCAACCACCGCATCAATAATCTCCGAGACTCCCGATATCTGTTTGAGGAGACTGAAATGAGTTAGTCTAATTGTAAGTAATAGGGGAAGGGAGGCTAAGTGAAAAGTAGAGTTCTGCATATCGGTTCATTTCATAGATATCTTTCACAAACGATGCAAAGAAACAGCCCATCATTGCATATGAGAGAAAAGATGACGCATAAACTACTAAAGGAATAACTCTAGTATACTCACTCATCCAAGAGATCCGATATCCGCTCCTCTTCACTCGTGGAATTTCGTACAATTAACGGGATCTCCGCACAGTATAGCTGTAAGAATAATAACTATCTTTTGAAACAAGCATTAATTATATAAAGTGAACCTTACCATCTTCCTGCACGGACTAATGAGGAACTCGATGTGTCGGTGTTCATTGGACAGAGCATAGACTACGGTAGCCGCCTCGATCGATGAGAGTAGACGATCCCACGGGGGGTGCAGGCTGAATACTCTACTTGTACTTGAACAAACAGCTCCGTCATTTACCCTCATTCCTATTTTCGATGAGTGAACGAAGCGGTATGAAGAGACAAAACAGGAATGAGTTGACTGACCGAACTTTTTCGTCACCAATATAGTTTGTTGACTTTAATTTATAAACAAGCAGCTCGTTGAAATCCCATCGGATTAACGGTCTGCCGGATTTTCTAAGGCCGTATGGCAATAAACCAAATGCCACGTGCATTTCAAATATTAGATCAAGATAATCGAGTAAACAGACTACCGTACCTCTGGTCTACCGTATCTGTATCGATGAATTCCCCGCCCCTCACGAGTTCGATGAGAATGGGATGGGGAAGGGCGATGCCGGCAGAGGAGCGACGAAGTGAAGAGGAAGAGGGGACTTGACGCATCTGGAGAGGGTACGGTAATGGGGTGATACTGTAGGATACGGTAGGATGACAGACCGTATACGGTAGTGGGTGAGTAAAGGATCAGCAAACAAGTAACAGCTGATAAGTAGCTCGATAGCTATCAGAATACAGTATCTGTGGGGGACTACAGTAACCAACGAGTAGGAAGGATTGTGGGTCAGAGCACACATACGTGGGCAGCGACCCATAGTACGGGTGGTAGGTAGACCCAAATATTTGTGGAATTTTACTTTGGTAGGCCCGATTTTGAAAGAAACTGTCAATTGGTGGGCTCAATAATTCACGAATATGTACAACGGTAGGCCCATTTCTTTTTTTAATGTGATCGGGAAGGATGCCCATGTATGAGAGAGCACACACCGCGTTATCAGCGATTCGCTGGAAGTTGATCTTGAGAAGCTGAATACGGTGTTCCAGGCCATCTTCGAAGAGACTGAACAGAGGATGAGAAGGGCAATAGACAGTGATTGAGAAAGAATGAGACAACAGAGATGATAGTCTCTAATTGTAAGGTTGGCTACTTTTGCTGGGTCGAATTTCACAACCTATAGAAGAAAGAAAGGCACAATGAAACAGTTATGAGAAGCATACGTGGGCAGGTAACTTCTCAAAATTTTAAAAATGGTGTACCATCCCAAACAAAGGGCCTACCATTCATGCAAAACCGGTTTTCGACTTTCCCACCAGCATACAAAAATTCTTTCCAGCCTACCAGCCCCAAAAATCGGGACCGCCACCCATACTTACGGGCCGTGCCAACGTATGATAAGAAGTATGATAAGAAGATGATAAGAAGTGAAACGAGTTTTCAAGTCTAATACAAGGGCCTCACTCCAAGTCGATTTCTCCCGACAGCATCTCCTTCTTCACATCAGACAACTCCCTTCTGTTGGCGTACGTGACACCCTCTCCGACAAACTGCAATAGACTGTGAATGAGAAATCTTACTCATCAACTGACCTTGTTGAAGTCGAAGTTGTTCTGCGAGAGAAAGGACATGGCGGATAGTGAGTACGAGAAGACTTGCTGCAAGGGGAAGTACCGCTACAGTAGTTCCCTCATCTATTATCGGCGTAAAAGGATCTATCCGCTTATCTGCTGTGTATAGCAGTAAGTGAGAACCTTGCAAATTGTCAAATAATGTTGTTTGCCCCCTGTCTACTGTGTTAGCATTACTGATGGACGTTGTTTTCAATAAAAAAAAAACATCCAACAACCGACTGACCGTTCTAGCCAGTCTCTTGAATAGTGGAATAGCGAAGGTCTCCACTTCATAGCTGCTGCCTCCGTCAATCTCCTTGAAACAAGCGAGACCCAACTGGCACGGGGGATAACGGCGAATGGAACCAACGATCTACAATGGCAACCCTTATACTTCCAAGTGGAAATAGATTACTGTGAAAGAAATCTATTCGTGCTCACGACCGTTTTGCACCTACATTTAAAAACGGCACACACTTTCAGCATACTGTAACGGAAAAAATTTAAAAAAATGGTTACCGTATGACAACTCTCACCACGAAAATTGGCGCGTTCATACGCGTCACGCCTCAAATACCTTTGGAATGACTCTTTTTATCGCAAACTGAACTGCGCTATCGCGAATTGAAGTGTGCCGCTTGTAAAGCATTTTAATGTCTTAGCTCTGCCCATATAAACGGTCGTGGTGCTATTAGATCATTCCCCGTTGTCTACCAGACGGCGTACCTTAGTGTATCTCTCATCCGAATCATCAAAAAGCGTCGGCTCCAGCTCATCTCTCGCAGATGAGGGAAGTCCGAGGAATTCAAAGTCGAGAGCTGCAATCAACTAATTTCAACCTTTTTTTTCAAAAACAATTCCAAAATGTATCAGATATCCTACAGTATCAATGGCATGTAACTAGTTACAATATTGCATGAATAACGTTAAGCACAGCACGCTCTATCCTAAATGTCTTTTCGAATACTAGACCCCCTCCTACCCACCGAAGAACGACGATTCCTCAATAGTCTTCAATATTCCGGGAAGCCAGTTCTCAAACGTCGAATTGACCACGTCCGCCATCTCGAATTGGTCGGCTTCTTCTTTTCAACAAAGTTGCTCCATTCCACCTCGAAAGCTACAGTAATCGCCTGCCTGCATTTTGACCACAAAGTAGAATATCAGAACAAAACTGAAATCAAACGTTCAACGCGGCAAACAAGTATAAATTTATCTCAGACAAGCAAACAAACTATGGAGTAATGCGGTCGAACAGACAACAAGAAACAGCGCATTGAAAGGGTTAACAAGTGAATGAGTATTGGAGGCTATTACAGTAACCACTTCCCATTTATTCCTCGATCTTTCGCATCTTTTTCATCTTCTTCTTGAGACCCTCCAGGTCCACGTCGCTAGCCTCGCGCTTCTAAACAGCGATCATTGCTATCTCCAAACTCACTCCAATTACAATCAATTACTAACTACTTCAGCTTAGATGACGCTTGAACATGGGCTCCTTTTAGGTTATGCTCCATGCAGCCGTGGATAACCAACCAGCCATAGGTTCACTATCAATTCATCGTGATATATACAACAACCATAAAAGCACAGGAATGCTCTAATGACTACTGTACCCTCTTGCCCATCTTAGTAGCTACCGTACTCACCTTAGTAACCTTAGCCTTTGACTTCTCATCAGGTGCGACGAACACTGCAGCGCGTTCCTTTTGTCTGAAAAGCAAGATAGGTATGATCAAAGATCACCTATCAAGGACCAAAGATCAGACCTCTGCTCGCTCTTCTCACTCTGCTGCTCCCACTTCTTCTTCTTCTTCTCCGCCATTCGCTGCTTCTCGTTGAGGAAGTACTCTCCCGTTTCGAGTTGCAGGTCCACCTAAAGATCAAAGATCAAACTGGAAAGATCAGAGACCAGACTACAAACTACAAAGGGGTCTACCTTTCGGGGAGTCTGTGCGGGCGGGAAGGGCGTGTACTCGCCCTTCTTCTTCCACTTGGCTGCCTTCTTCTTCTTCGCCTCGCGAGTCGTCGCTGCCGATTGAACCTGACAAGTGAGCTTCTTTTTAATAGAAACACTTTAATCAAGAATCTTCTTTAAATTCACCCATCGAAATAAAAAAAAATTATAGATCTCGAACATGTGCTAACGGTCATATTAGAGGTTTAGGCCAACCGTTTAGCAGGTGATAGACAGCTTGTTGTTAGGTTATATCACAGCATTTTTATGCTAAGCATCATCATTTTAGTACTCAATAGAGTGTACTTTGTTAAGCATTAAAAATATAGAACTAACCTTCTTCTTGAACTTGGGCAGAAATCGATCCCAGTTCTCGTCCCTCAGCTTCTCGTTCTTCATCAGTTCTCGCTTGATCATCAACGTCTTGATATTGTAGATGGGATGTATGTTGTTCATGCAGTCCGTTACGATCTCCCTGTAATATTGTTGATTCTATATAAACATAAAAATGTATCTATCACAGTCTATAAGAAGCGGAAAAGCTTGGCGAGCACAGACGCAGCTATGTTTACCACATATTCCATGGATTCCACGAATAAATCACAAGAAAAGCCAGATGAATAACTTACGAGACTTGCTTCAGTCCGTGATACGGTCCAATGGCGGCTACCGTACCTCCCTGAAGTGAGCATTATCCAAAGTAGGAAAGCGGACGAACCTGAATGCAGACGTAGCACTCAGTCAACAATTCAATCGCCTTCAACGTAGCTCCGTCATTTCCGACGAGGCGAGCACGTCTTTTGACGAATCTCTCCTTGTTGGGAACCTGCGGGATACGGTAGATTCAAGTCCACACTACGCTCCATAAGTCCGAATTACATTAGCAAAAAACATTGTCCATCATAGATAGATTAATAGGATATGCAGAGCACAAGGAAATGCAAATATTAACATCATGAACTTGGCATCAATATCTTTGGTAATCAAGAAATTGATTTATGTATTTCAAGATAAATATTATTATGATGAATGATTTTAAAAAGAGAAACTAACCATGGACGAGATCTTGATAATCTCACAACTAATGTCGTCTTGGAGAACGCGAATGGCTTGCTCGTATGGAACCGATCGAGCCATGAGTTTGAGTGCATCACGGGCCTCAACGTTATTCCAATGAACATTATAGAGGACAAGATGATGCTAATACGAATAGCATTGATTTGTTCGATATATTAAACTACCATTGCGCAAAATGCTAAACACAGATAGACCTTTATCACCAAGATAATTCAAGGGGGAATAGTCTTATACCTTGATGATGATGTACGGATCCCAGGTTTTACGTGTAGATCGAACGGTCATCGTTCCCTCCAGAAGGTCCAGCTCAGCCTGTAATATTACCATAGGTGGAGCGAATGGAGCAAATGTCCAACAATATTATGCAGGACAAGATTACCACTATGCTGTATTCTATTATCTAACATGCTGAGCTAGTATATTAGCTGAATATCAACGCGTATTACTAGTATTGGCAGATACTTTGTTGCAGAAAAGACTAGTACCTTCAGGCTATGATCTCCCATTGTCTTCTCGACCAAGGGCCACGATTCTCTGAACATTAACGTAGACTGACATAAATCTTCAGAACTAGGATCCATGACTGTTAAGGTTAGGGCTTAAAAATATTACAATAAAAAGGAAAATGAGTACCTGATGTACTTTTCGCGATACTTGGGGAAGAGAATGGAAAAGGAAGATTCGGCGATGAGGCCGTTCTTGTTATCATCCTGCAATATATACGTGAACAAGACGCGGAAATCAGTGCATACCTTGCTGAATGTGGTGATATCCCACCATTTCGGATCCTTTTGCGGTCCGAAGTTGGAAGGAGTCTTGGAACTAGTCGGAGTATCTTCCGATTCCTCTTCGTCTTCAATGTTTTCCTTCTTTTTCTTTGCCATCTGAAATGCAGAAATATGTACAGTAAACTATGTTCTGCGCTAAGAGTAGCATAAACAGGAAGGGAAAAAAATAAAAAGTTGAAATGCATAAAGTTATTCGTTTGACACAATTGAACTGTGGTTACTGTGCTTTACACAATCAGTCGTGCGATCGGGTCAGACTTTTTACCGAGCAACACTTTCACTTTCCGTGTTCGATTCATCTTTCGCCGTGTTCGAACTTTCTTTACACTGTGTGTGGCGTGAGAAATTCTCTCACTCCTGCTCACTAATGTCCTATCACACTGCAGCCTTTCTCAGGAATTCCTTGTATTCTTCTAGTTTCATTATTTTAAGTTTAATTTTTTTTGCTAACGCTTTATAATCCGAAGTCGATTTCAACATTTAGATGAGAAGGAGACACGAATTGGATACGGGTCCACAAGCGGGTGTCTATCGCACTCCCCTTCCTGAGGTTCATCTTTTTGCACAATGAACTTTTCATTATTTCATCTAAATTTGAAGTCTTTTAAAATTTCTGTCTACCTTGTTGTGCTTTTCTCTACCAACAAAGAATATTAAGGATTCAACGCGACGGCCAGTCGATTCCGGAATTGGGCCATGGGTCAGTTATGAATTAGTGCAGAAACCCACTGCATTAGAGAAAGATCTACAAGCTTTGATTTAGTAAAGTGTTGGTGCTTGAATGTACTCATTAAAGTAAACTCTACTTCAGCAAGTAATCGAGGTTGTTCTCTGGCTCGTGTGCGCTGTGTATGCCGGTCATCTAATCAACGTGCACACCTCATTACACAAGGTTCGTCTTACTTTATCTCATATTACTGTAGGTTTCATACGTTGGCAGAGTTATCGTGTATTATTTCTAACCAGATTATAAGGTTTTTCTATGCTTCCCAATGGGATTACTTGAAAAAAAAGTTGCGTCTACCAAGTACATTGATCCAGTCGGAGCTCTTGAATGAATCACTTGTTTCAGTCTAATGGCTGTGGCATGACCTTCATATACCGTCCGATTGTGATGCTCGTAAGTTCATAGCCATCTTTGCCGGCCTACTCCTATATTTAGCCGCTTTCTGTCTCTACACGCAAAATCGACCACTACCAACTGTTTCGGTACATCGAAGCCAATAGGGGAGCGTATGATGAGTAAGCCTTTAATCTCATTTCAAGTATGGAGATCAAGTTACAGTAAGATCACCGCAAAGGATATTCCCGTACTTTTCGTGCCAGGAAGCGGCGGAGCTTCGATGCAGGTAATCGTTGCCGTAATCCTCTAGTTATCTCTATTTTAAGGTTCGATCTCTGGCTACTGTTCTCTTCAACAAGACGGAATCAGCTAATACCAACTTCCGCTTCGTCTTCTACGCTATCGATTTCAATGAGGTACCGTAATCCCTATCATTTCGCCAATTGCTCCGATCTCTGCGTCTACCCAATTTCCATTCTCTCTCACACATCTACTCTCTTACGCTAATCTATTTTATGGAGCAGAGCGGTGTGCCTATCTATGCTATTCTACTCAGGAACTTTCATTCCTCTCGGGAGAAACACTGTATCGACAGAGGGAGTTCGTAGTGCAATGCATTGAAGGAATCGTAGGAAGACACTCACAAATGGGCGTCTCCAAGGTAATCATTCCTCTCTGACGTACTATGTAGATTTAACCATTTATGGGTAGACTAATGGAAATGTTCAGTTGATTCTCTTTGGTCACTCGTTCGGGGGAACAATCATCTACTCACTTCCAGCCCACCCGCGAGTCAACACGAGTAAGTAGCTAATCGATATCAACTGAACTAAAATATAATTTAGGCATGTTCGATATGATGATAACCCTCGGTTCTCCCATAAACAATCCGCCCGTCAAAGGAGATGGAAGCATGAAGGAATTCTTCGAAGAGTTCTCAAAGGTGCGCATCTACCGTATACCTTCGGAAAGTACTGTATTCAGGCGTGGAGAGATAAAGCCAGTCAACTATCTCACGTATCGATTGTTTCGTATAGTGGAGGCCTCAAAGACTTCCAAGTTCCTGATCATCTAGCAAGAGGATCGACTAAGGTATACTGTAGCTATAGTTGTTGCTGGGGTTACTGTAGCATATTGCTTCGTATGAGAGAAAAGCTGGAGATAATGTGCACACTTTGAAGTGACTAGTAGAATGAACGTAGATGGGCACGATTGTATTCACCGTAGTTGGGTAGTTTACTGCAGAGAATTTTCAAGTTCTCACCTATGAGAATACTGTAGTATCTAGGAGGAGTAACGTAGTTTGTTACAGTATGAGGATATCGGTCATCGTGTCACGTTCCGTCCTTCGTGGTCCATTCGAGATGTCGGATTGCATGTGGATCACTTGTGTCTGTTGTGGTGCAACCAACTCATACGGTAAGTGGTGCGGTGTGGGATGCGTTGGATACTGTACTGCGGTGTATGCACGATCACGATCTTTTGTTCAGACACGTTTCTCGGCTGGTCATGGCCTACGGTAGGGCCTACTCGAGTGGGGATACGGTAAACGCACGACAGGTATACTGTAACGATTCTCATCAACATGACTGAATTTATTCATAGATAAGGTTCTCATTCTAGGATTTTTTCTTCATATATTCGTAATTTGGTTTACAGCAAAAAGGCAGTGTCCTAATTATGCTAAAAGTGACGTAGTACATGATCCACGGTTACGGTAGACTTTAGACGGGAGGGGTACGGTAGCCTGCAGATCACTTCCTCGTTCTACAAGGCTTACGTCGCTCCCGAGAGACGGACTAAGGTGGAGGAGGGAGAGAGGATGCTGTTTAACTATTCCACTGCTGGCTTCACTTCTGCAGATTGGAGGCGACTCAAGTTCACAAACGACGTAAGCACAATTCATGTTTCGATAAATATGCTTCACTGATTTTAGTGGCGAAAATGATGTATGAAACATAAGCATCAACGCGCTTGATTGCATATCTCTAATTTAGATTTCTCTTACGATGTAGCCTCTCCTTGTAGCCTACCCTTGAATTCGCTTTTGAATGTATGACGTTATAGATAGCTACGATAATATGGACGATTCCTTCAGAAGCCCTACTGGGCACTTCCCTTGAACCTGGACTGGGGTCATGCTGTCATCAAAATGAAGGCCGTCGCTGTCAACTGTCCCCTCGGGGTTCATCGTGAGTACCGTGTGCCCTCATGTATACCGTAACCCCCTCGCAGCCTATGACGAGTATCTCACTCGAATATGAGGTAGAGATATTGTGTGTGTGAGAAGCGCGAAAGCAATAATTTCACGAGACCGTAACCTACCTTAATCCGTGTTTTGCAGCATTCCCGGCAGATATGAGTTTTCGATCGAGCGAGAACCTGACATCGTTTAGTGCGAATGAGGTGAGTCGGTGTTTATTTCTCATATTACTAGCATTCTCATACCCGTAATATTGTGAAACTGGTCAACTCTCTTGCCAGTAACGAAGATCTCTCTATTAAGGGGGAGGAGTCGTTCCTCCAACTGTTCAACACGTTTCCCGAGACCCATCGACTGAAGGGAGTGGTGGTGATTGGAGGAACTCCGGGTTGCGAATACGAAGTAGAAACCAAGATGGACGTGATCGCGTCGTTCTACAAGGTACCGTACTCGCAATTGGTTAGGGGACTCTATAGTACCCCGTTGAGGGTATTTTTGGACCAACTGAAGTTACTATATTTTTATCCTCATCTAAACCGTATAGACAGAGTTGTTAGCGCAGGCTAAATATATATATATATATATATATATATATATATATATATATTTATCCGTGATGGATTGAGACACGGGGTGGGGAGAGGAGAGTGGGAATGAGTGGGAAATTGATCGCGAAATGCCATCTCTCTCACTACCATCAGTTTCTCAATAGAGCCTTAATACTCGCGCGATACTCTCTAATATCAGTTGGCAAATATTGTAAATAGAAGGCTTAAAGGTGCTCCATTCGGAACCATAATCTATTCAAATTCCTGACGGCATCCTAACGGATCCGATTAGTTTCTCTTCTATACTCTCCCCTCTGTCGCTATACAAATTAGTGCCCGTTAATACGACTACGGTACCGAATGGTCCTCTCATTTTTCGTCAATAATAGCGTGCATCTCTCAGCGTCTCCTCTTCAACCTGCCCGTACCTACCGTAGTCTTCTTCTGTCTCTTCATCTCTTCCTTCATTCCGATGATCACCACCATGAAGCGCCCTCCTACAGTAAGAATGTGCATGGATGCGATGACTGATCAGGTTTTGTTTCCTATCTTTTTTCCCTTTTACAATATTTCCTTCAGATGTATACCATGATCAAGCTGCTGGGCCTGACAATTGGACTGTAAGTGCAGCATTCCTTTGGTTTAGCGTCGATTAGTTGTAGAACGCAAAACAGACTATGAATAACAAACTTTTTTTTGCAGGGTACTATTGATCATGTTCACGCAAACCATTCTCCACTACGGTACCATCTTCTTCTTCGTTCGGCTGATTTCATTCCTCGCCGCGCTTCCTCTACAGATTCTCGTTGGTTGGATGTGAGTCACTTCTTTTTTCATAATTATCCATCTGGTACACAATAAACCGACTAAGCTTTGATTTTTTTAGAACATAAAAAGTTGAGATTTAGTACAGCCCGGCCCATAAGCGCCTAATTCCCACATTGTCAATCCTCGTCCTTGCAGTAATTCGCGTATCGTCCGTCTGTCGTTGTCCACGCGTAAGAGTGTCCGTCACAACCTCTCACTCGCTCTCATCGCCGTCTCCCTCTACAGTATCGACTATGCCTATGCCGTACTGGTCGCCTTGTTCATCTTCGTGAGTTCCTTCCATTCATTGCGGGTCCTCTGAGTTGGCAAACCAGACACTTCTTTGGGCTGGGTTTCAGAACGTTCAAAAGAACGAGAGGTTTGATGGCTGATCCATCGTGAGGTATCAACCATGAACAGTAGCTAACAATAGAACCAAAAGAAGAAAAATAAATAAATCTCTTATTGCATTCGGTAGTTCAGTATCGCCCAAGATTAATAATCAACAGTTATTAACTAGCCCTTCAGAAGGCGGGTCTCAAGTGTAACTATGCCCTCGTCCTGTGCGCCTACACAAGTGCCCTGTTGATACTGTACGGGTCGGCTGCCGGAATCAGAGATGATCTTGGAGGTGGGTTACGGTAGTCTGCAGAATAGGGTTATGCAGAAAAGTGGTAAACGTGTTTCAAGCTTTGGTCGCGGTTATGAATGATGTATGAAACATATACAATCAAAAAGACCCGAATGGAATGCTCTGCTGAAAATATGAGCTACCGTACTCTTCCAGGACTGTTCTCGATTCTGCTGAAGCGACAGAGTGAGGGCGGTCTGCTCACGTCACTCTACTGCCTCTTCTTCGATCCCCATCCACTGGCATGCACCTTCTTCGTGAGTTTCCCTTACTTTATCGAACTCCTCCAACGATTCCCCTCCACTGACCTCCTCTTCAGACTCTTCTCTTCGCCTATGCTATCGATGCCTCGATTCTCATGCAGCAAATGACGCAGAAGAAGCGGATCACACTCTTCTGTGAGTTACAGTAATCGAGTTACCGTAAGATTATGTTAGTAATTGCTGTCTCAGATACGTGTCTCACATAATTAGAGTAAATCAAAATATGCACCAAAAATGTGTACTGCAGACGAAGATCCTAACGTCCCATTGGACAATCAACGAAAAAAAGTGCGAACTGTATCATATTGCAGACCTTCTGCTCTTCTGTATGTGCTGCTCGTTGTCCTCTCAATGGATGGTAGAGGGTCTCGTGACCTTGACGGGCCTCTTCCTCCTCTGCTTCGAAATCCACATCCTCGAGATGGACGTGGTCGGCTATTCCGATATCGACATCGACATCCTCACTCCCTATAAGTATAACTAAATGATAATTAATGGTTGTTTTAGCGCCCTTCCTAGTCACACCACTAATAAGCATAGTCACGTTTTAGCTCCAGTGTTGCTCTTATGAGAGTCCTCTCACAATATCTAATAGGTGTCAAATTGTGTTAAGTTATGCGTCGCTACTTAATCGTTGTTATCTCTCCGGTTGCGTTGTCATAGTTGTCAATAATTGATGATGGTTACAACTTGGTTGTGATTTGCCTTCGCTACTTTCACTTATAACTGCGACATACATTTCTAGTCACGGTGAACTTATGACAAATTGTGCCTTAACCGCTGACAATAAATAAATGCCATACATTCTCGTGAATCACAGTTATTTGCTTACCATGAGTACGATAGGAATCACGAAGTTGACCCATCGATCTGCCAATCGCACCGGTTGTTGCGTCGCGGCTCACGTCGCGGCTGGCTTGTCTCACAAGCCAACTTTGTGTGTCTTCGTTTGGCTGTCGGTTGTTAGAGTGCCAAATGAGCTCAGAACAGGTGTGTAGGGTGTCAGGATCCGTATAGTACTTCCTCTACGCTGCCCACTTCTTATCTGTATCTTATACACATGATATTCTGACATTCCAGAGTGTCTACGATGTACTGCAGCGACTCGATGAAGAACTCGCGACGCAGAAGCGGAAATTCGAGAGTTGGAAGACTGAGAACAGGTTGGGAATGATAAGAATTACATAAATAAGTGGTTTGTTTGTCAGGCAACTCGTGGGAACGGTGAGTTACATCGAATATGAGACGAGTTTCACGAATTGGGAAAAGGGAATCCTTGCACAACGACAGGCTCTCATTGCTGCGCTTCCCGCAGCGTCGACTGACATTCAGTTCAGTGAGTCACCATCCTATTTAGGAGAGGAGAAGGTACGTTTAAGGAGAATCGCTAGATAAGGTCAAACCTATGGAGTTTCTCATGGCAATGATGACGATGAGCATGAAAGTAAGTCATTTTCTTGCAATATTTATCTCTGTCTACCAGAGTGATTTCTGATCTCGATAAGAAAATGTTCAGGATGCGTCGTTCCTCAAAGCAGTCCTCACCTCGCACAAGCAAGTGACCACGCAGAGTTCGTTTTCCTTCCTTACCGTACATCAGGATCATCTTCTAGGCCACTATATAGTTAACGAATTAGAAAGTTTTTTTTTCAAATAATGACTTAATGATGGTATTGCAGATGAGATGAAGCAAATGATCCTGGCGAATGCCCAGCCCGTACAGGGACCGGCCCCCGCTCCCGTTGGATTCAACGCAGCCATTCCCCCACCCAATTTCCGGCCACTCACTATCAGTGAGCCTCCTCTTTATCTGTTCGAGTTTCAGGAAAACTCACTTTTCTGTTTCAAAAATTTCTGGTAAACTTATCTTTTACTTACAAATCGTGAAAGTGGCGGTTTCAGACAACACAGCCTACGGCTACGGTGGAAGAGCAGATCTCACGGGAAAGCTACCCGGAGCAGGTACTATTCAGCTTATTTTGAACAAACTGGGGCATACGTGGGCACCGACCCGAAGCATGGGTGGTAGGCCCAAATTTCTTCGGAATTTCACTTTGGTAGGCCTACATTTCCCACAAACTTTCAGTTGATAGGCTTGATTTCGAACACTGGTAGGCCAGTTTCCCAAAATATCGCGGGGAACGTTGCCCACGTATGAACTGGGTCTCTCTATGGGATAAATACTCATATTTGAAACTTGAAACTCAAAACACTATAGGTAATTTACCAGTTGCGCAAGGGTAGCCATATAAATCGAGAATTTTCCCTGCTTATGGGGCATTATCTAATCAAAGATCATTTGCAGCGGGAGGGGCCCCACCCCGAAAAGTGTAATCAAATACATTATACAGTTCTCGGCTTTGAATTAGTATAACTGAATATTTCTGGATTTATATGATACGTGAAAGTTATCCATGGAAAAGGCCACTGCTCTAGTAGTTAGTAGGGTTTGAAAAGCAAGCAATTCAATCACATCGAGAAATCGAGAAACAGCAGGAAGGAATACAGAGATTATTGTTCATAAATAGACTATTTTTGAAGTTTACTACCTTCGCAATCTACTAAATATGCACAGTGCAGTTTAGACTGGACCTCTGAACCGGCAATCAAACGGGCCTTCCGACCGCCCTCGCCAGTATCCGACTACAAGAAAGGCTCTCCCCTACCCTTCCGAGACTTTTCCCAATAACCCTCCTCATTCCCTCTAGAGCATTCCATTCGAGTCTTTTTGATTGTTATGCTTCACCCACTTCTGGATGGATAACGCATCGTCATAACTTTATCGTGAATCATATACATCGAAAAGACCTGAATGGAATTCTCTAATTCCCTTCGTGCCTTATCAAGTGTCTGTCTGTCTGTCCTCTCACCACTCGTCTGTGTGTGTCTTATCTCATACCCTTTCCGTGTTCATTGCGGGTATTAACCATGTGTAGCCTTCCTTCATTAGCTGATTCTCGCTCTTACTGTTAACTTTTGTTAACTTTGTTGTTATCGATGAATAATTCATACTTAGCGACTCGGCTTCCTCTTTAACGGCAATCCAATCTATTTTACCACGATTTAGACAGTAACAGTTAGATTTGGTTAGCTTAAATTGTTAGTCGTTTTATACGGTAGTTCGCGTGAAATAGAGTACTGTAGCATGTCGTGGTGGACGTCGGAATCGTCGTTTACCGTACTCTCGTGGTCGATGATCGTCACGGGAGCCGGAGCCGGCTTCGCGCTACTATCCGGACTCAAGGCATTCTACGGACGATACTCGATTGCGTCGTGGGTTGGTCCTAGGATTCCACTAATGAGGATCTCTATCCAAAATACAGAGGTTATATACTAAAACCGGGATCAAAGAAATCTAGGAGAATACCGGTGGATACAAGTGATGTCATCATCAACTGGACATCAATTATTGTATTTATATGGGGATACGGTAGGGGTACGGTACTTGCAGACGGCGATTCCGGCCCGTGCCGCATGGATGATCCAGGAGTCGCCCTCCTTCTTCCTCCCCCTCCTTGCCTTGCCCTCCGCTCCCTGGCAAGGCCGCCTAGTCCTTCTCTTCTTCCTCATCCACTACACCAATCGGTAGCCCCTGGTTACGGTAGCTTTGGGCAGTCCCGTTGCAGTACCTTCATCTACCCGTGCCAACTCAAGAATCCCAAGCCCACGGCCATTGTTCTCGTTGCGAGCGCTTTCGCCTTTTGCCTGTGGAATGGATACATCCAAGTCAGTCTTGCTGATTTTTTTCCGTCCATATAAGACCCGCTGGGAGATAAAAAGTCAGGATGGACCCTCGCTGCAAAGCAAATGTCGGAAATCCATGGTGGAATTCCTACACTTCGCTTTGTGGGTGAACATTTATCTTAGTGAGTCTTATATTCCCCACCAAATAGGGCTTCTATTAGCTTAATAATGACTTAAATAGGGTTTCTACCATGCGTGGTACTTTCATCCGTCGGCTGACCACTTCTCCAGTCCGATTACTGTCATCGGTTGGCCTTCTCCTCGTTGAGTGTAGTCTATTCCTTCAGGAGTCATTCTCTTCTTCACGGGAATGGCGATAAACCTGCACTCCGACCACATTCTTCGTAATCTTCGAAAGGAGGGGGAGACGGAGTACAAGATTCCTCGAGGTACTGTAGTTTTGGGTGTGCTAGAAGAGCGTGGACTGTAATCCGCGCTGAGCAATCTCATACTTAGTGATACTGATTGATTAGTCAGTCAAGTTATGTACCTTGTTCGTCAAACGTTATCGACCGCAAAAATCTGTGATGGCTTTCTTCAGGAGGAATGTTTGACTACGTTTCGGGAGCCAATTTCTTCGGGGAAATAGTCGAGTGGTTTGGCTACGCATTGATAGCAAGGTGTGCATCGTTTTGATAATGATCCTCGTTTGGATCTTAAGTTAATGTAGATCTGTGCTTTCCAGAACGCTGCCCTCGTTTTCCTTCTTCTTCTTCACGATAGCCAATATAGGTCCGCGTGCCATACACCATCATCAGTAAGTCGGACATAATAATTACCGATCGTATTCTCTTTAAGGTGGTACAAGGAGAAATTCGATGACTATCCCAAGGACAGAAAGGCGCTCATTCCCTTCGTTTTGTAAATACTGTACAATTAGTTCATCTAGAATTGATGTATACATTCCATGTGATAATTACGTGCTGTTCAATACATATGCTACTTAAAACACATCAATTAATCAACTCTTCATTACTTTGTAATAAAACAGCTTGAATAAATACATTAAATTTGAAAGTAAAACAACCAGGTTACTGTATGATAATCAGTCGATATTTTGCACTCGGTGCACCGAGCTACTGCTCGCTGGCCTATTCCCCGGGCGGTTGTTCGAATTAAAGTTTTAAACTTTTCACTTGAAGACGCAAAAACTATTGTATTTGGGCAGTGAAAATTAGGCTGACGATTGTAGCAACTAGTGAACTCGAGCTTGATGCCATGACTTTCATTTGCGTGTCTGCTCATACTTGTTTTCTTTTTTAGAATCAATCTTTTCAAAGGAAACTTTTACACCTTTTTGTTGAGAATGACGACGTACGATGACTTCGACCACTCAAGGGCTCGTGATCTGTGTCACATCAAGATCGATGGGAAGGTCTTTCCCGCGTCGACCACGGTATGACCTTACCATACTGGAACTTTTTTACTTTTTTACCCACCATGCTTGATCACCTACCCAAATATCGGAGACATACGGGGGCAACGTTCCCAGTTATATTCTGAAAAACGGGTCTACAATTGTACACAATCATAAATTGGTTTTAGTTACCAATTGAGCTTCCCAATTGAGTCAGTGCCTGCATATTATTATCGGATACCACGATTTTATAAATGAGCGCAGTTTATTTCAGCTGCTGAGCATGAGTACAACGTACTTCAATACGATGTTCACCGACTTTAAGGAGAGCGAAACGGTGAGCTTTCGCTGAGGTTGAGATGTTATTAGTTTGTCGTTCCGTTCGATTCGTGGTTGATGCGATCCATACGTGTGCGCAATTGTCCAATCGGACGTTAGGATGGATGCCTACACCCGTGAATGTTAAGAAGCCTTGTTAGGACCGCTGCTTTTAATTTCCCGTAATTATGTAAGGACGCCTTTGAAAATATTCGGACAACATTAGCCCATGTATGGATTCAGCTCGTATGCGAGATTGGGGCAACGGAGAACATGTCGGCTGAACGAGTACTGTGCTTCCTTCGCTACATCTACCCCAAGCATGAGCCTGTCAATGGTAATTGGGACTGGGAAAGGAAGCAGTCAATGCAGTCTTCCATTCATTTTCTTCTTCCTTTCAATGAACGGAAGACTACGTTTATTGCTTCCTTCATACGTGGGCAACCTTCCCCGCAATATTTTGAGAAATGATGCTACCAGTGTACGAAATTAAGCCTACCAATTGAAATTTTGTAGAAAATATAGGCCTACCAAAGTAAAATTTCCAAGAAATTTGGGCCTGCCACCCATACTTCGGGTCGGTGCCCACGTATGGCTTCCTTGCCAACCCTAATGGTAATCCCGCCTTTCTCACCACTGGCATGCTCCATTGCAATTTCACTAGTGAGATGCTAAATGTACTCGAATGGTGTATGTTGAGCGGAGAACTACGAAAACCTTCTTCACACGGGAATGTTCTTCAACGCGCAACTGCTCATAGATGACGTCGAAGAGTTCATCATCAAGCACTGTGACCCATCCAAGTGGCTGGCAAAGTTAGCCTTTTCCTCAAATCCTTTCCTTTAAAGAAGGAGTCCGCCGAACTGTAAGCTCATCAAGATCAAGATTGGTTAATTTGCAATTTGCGAGAGTGAAAGGGATAGAAGAGAAACTAATCGATTCGATCAGGATCGCGCATGAATTCAAACTCGGCGGAGTCCTCCTTTAACAAGCTAGCACAACGCTTGTAGTGAGTGATTTTAGCTCGTAAAGTTTCGTTATGATAGGCGGTTTTTCCTAAATTCAAAAAAGTAATATTAATTGCAGCAAGAAGAACCCGAAGCATCCGTTCTGTATTCCATTTATCAAGGGAATCGAGTTGTCTCATCACTACCACATGAAGAAGGCTTTGGTAAGTCGTTTTTTGGCTAATGTAAGCACTTTGCGAGAATACGTGGACACCGACCCATGGTATGGGTGGTAGGCTCAAATTTGTTTTGGAATTTTACTTTGGTAGGGTCGATTTTGATAGAAACCTTCAACTGGTAGGCTTGATAATTGATGATTATGTACAATGGCAGTCCCGTTTTTCAAAATATAATTGAAAAAATATTTTAAATGTTACCCACGTATGATTGCGATCACGGAATCGGTCGTGTTTTATGTAGTGCGAAAGATTGCGCAACCAGCTGCCGGTTAGTCTATTCTTAAAGTGGTTAGGAGTTATCATACGTGGGCACGGACCCGAGGTATGCGTGGTATGCCCTAAAGTTTTGGAAAATCTTACTTTGGTAGGCTCATGTTTCCTAGGAAATTTCAATTAGTAGGCTTGCTAATTTGCGATTTTGTATATTTTTAGGCCCGTTTCTTATTGTTTATTGCTCAGAAGGTTACCCACGTATAGGAGTTATGTTCAGGAAAAGATGAAGAAAAATCTGCTGACGATGAGACTGCACACGTTCCTCAAGAACTACCCGGAAGCGAAAGTACTCGACGACGACATGGTCACTTTCCATCTCATAATATTATATTACCTCATTATTTAGATACATATCTATCTATTTGGAGCATAGATTAAGCGGCAATGCCCGAGAAACTTTCACAAACCGAGAGGGGTAATTGTCAGAAAGACCCGAATGCTCTGTTTACGTTATAAGTCGCTGGAAAAATGGCTAGAATTACTCCGATTCGCCTTAAGAAGCTCAAAATGTGGTAACCTTTTCTACGTTGGTATACTGAATAGCTCCATAAAGCTAATATTCTAATATTCTGCCGCCATATTAACCTTTTATCACAATATTCATCTTCAGAGACTGTTCATCTACGACACCTTTTGCAATGATATAATGGAGAAGCAGAAGGCTTAGCCGACCGTTCCTTCACTTCTCTCTTCTTATTTGCCTTTCTTGCGTCTTTATGCATGTTCATCAGGTTTTTGTATTACTCACGTTGAATTACATTTCGTCCATGAACTACATACTTGTTTGTTTGTCATTTTCATGATCTGTTCAATTTTCGTCTACGCGGGTGAACACTTGTTGGCTAATAATTTAGTTATAGTCGCTTGATAAATTCTTTAAGATCTTTAAGATTATCTGATTTAGTTTAAGTGCGGTTCGCTACCGTGGAAATACCTTCTGTAAGTGATGTGGGATGGAAGGATTACTGTAGCTTGAAGGGGTGAATGATTCGTTCTTCGTGTCGGCTCCTGTCGAGAATTTCGCGGCGTACGGTTGCCAATCGTGAGTATTTCCTTTGTCTAGAGGGAACACATGCAAGTAAAAAATATGATAGGTGCATATTATGATTGAGGGATGGAGAGATAATCGGAGGGAGGGGGAGAGATACGGTCTAGCTTCAGCGGGTGGTTTTAAAGTACAGAGGAGTAGCTGTTTTATTCATCATCACTGCCCTAGTCAGAGAATTGGTGATAAGGAGATACTGGAATATGAACATAACTGTTCTATCTTCCTGATTATGCTTTGGAATTCCAGTGTACAAAATCGATTTCAAGCCTACCAAGCCCACAGAAGAAACGATTCAGAGTCGGTAGCTTCATCCTCTTCTTCCTCTGCGACTGAAGACAAGCCCTGGGAGAACCCTTGGAAGCACGCGGCTCCTGAGAAGAGTGAGGGGGAGGGGGTTACGAGTTCTTTCGATTGCTAGACTTCATTATCCTCCCCAGCGGGGAGATGGTTATAAAGTGGAGATATGAATTGGTGTAAGTGGGATTATTAGTGAAGATAATAATACCGACACTCGTTATATTGAAGTATTGCTTGCTGTCTGGTATACTCTTATAACACTTCTTTTTTACAAGTAAGTTATCGACAATTAACGAAGAGGAGCAACCAGCTCAAGGTGATTGATCTCTTTTAATGTAGTGTAATTTATCTACGCTGTATTGGAGTAGGAGTGGAAGTCTTTTGCAGAGGAGACGCTGACTTCGTACGAAGAATTGCCGATCGATTGGAAGCTGATCGAGCGAATTCTCCCTCGGGACATCGTCCCCGATCTACCCAAACACGCGTCCTACCCGACTCCCTCGGGATGGAGACCACCTCTTGGTCAGAACACTCTCAGTCTTACGGTTACAAACTTGGAGTTTAATACAGTTTTATTTATCGATGCATTTGCCCCCTAGGGAGTATTACTGTAATGAGCCCGAAACGAAAAAAAATATCTTTCTGATAATGCCAGTGCAGTTCAGGGGTATTTTTATTGCATCGTTTATTGATGTGCATGTACTAGTTATACATTTAGATCCGCCTCCCAATCTACCATACTACATCGCTAGGAAACGCGACCACACGCTGCCCCTGTATCTTGAGCGGAAAAGGTGGGTATACGGTAGCTGATAGGAAGGGTTGGAAAGCATCCGTTTCACCACCTTTTTAACAAAACTGATTGCATGCTAATTAAAGTTGATGAAATGGCTGATCTTTCAAGACTTTGGTAGCCTTCTTTAGGAATGCATTGGGTAACAAAGTGTTGGACAGGTTGTTTACGGTTGCTATCTTATTGTTCTTCTGATAAGGAGAATATAAAGGGACACAATAAACGGTACAATATGCAGAGATCAGCTGAATGAGAAGACGCTGGACTTTGACTACGTGGAGTTGGTCACTCTGAGGAAGATCGAGGGAGACGCTTTCGTGAGTTATTTTAGGGGGGGGGGGGTTGTTTTGGTAAAGATTTAGTAATGCTACTAAAACTATACACGCACAGTGAGGTGTAGTATTATTAGCTTTAAAGTTCTCTCGCAATCAGTCTATCTACTTTATTGCAAGCTAAGAGCAGTAGGTAGGCACTAGCGAACTGCCACCTACGGCTCTTTATCTCCTGTTTTGTTTAGCAAGATCTGCATTGATGCTCTACGAGGTTCATTTTGTCCGATAAACACAGTATGATCCAAAATGCCCACAACGGGGTACTGTAGAGTCCCGTAACCAACTAAGAATTCGGTTCATTTTTGGCTAGTAATAATATACTTATCGACTGGTAATATGCTTATAGTCTGCAAATAATAATATCCTTATGCCCTAGGCGTGTGAGGCAGATCTGCGTGAGTTCGTGGAGAGGGAAGTCGGGCACAAGATTGCTACGCACGTTGACGAGTTGAAGGGACGCATCAAGGTTAATCTTCTTTGCCCCTTACCTCTTATCGTTTACAGCTTGAACTAGTTAAGTATTAGTCGACTATTTCATTTCTTTGATTCTTCTTGTCCATGGGGAAAGGGGACATGATAGTAACGGCGAGGAATATGCGTAGTTGGTCGAGAGATTGGAGTTGAGATGTGTTAGTTGATTATTGTTCGGGTTGATTAGGTTAAGAACTTTGGAAATACATAGACATTGCTGATATCATCCCTTTCAGGTAAAAGGAGCCGATCGGACGGTTCTTGAGAAGTTTCTCTTCGAAAAGGGCTTCTGATCCCTTTTTCGCCTCTCTTCATAGGATAATCCCTAGTTGTTCCATTTGTTTGCTCCGTGTTCTTGTTATGAAATTCACGAAAGAAGGACGAACTGACGAAAGAAGTGCCGATATCTATGGGATAAAGACTGAGTGCACACCCTACTGTCTACTCCGATCAACAGATGGGGTTATCATCCCCTCTTACTGTCTTCCTTCCTCTTCACTTCTCTCTTTCTCTGCGCTTTCTCCATCCTCCCACTCTCTCATCATCCTCTCACTGTCTGCCCTCTCCTTGTTCTCTGCACTCTCTCTCCTCTGCTCTTTTTCCCTTCCCATGTTCTCCCTTTAGTGTGTATGTGTGTGTATGTGTCCAGTAGCCTTTCATAGTGACTCATCCTCGGCCCTCTAACCTCCCCTTTCCCTCTCATTCTCTCATTCCCTCCCATCCCCCTCTTCAGTCCCCATGCCCATGCCCTCATGGGATGCGGTCGCTCCTCTTCTCTTCATCAAGCGTTCCCTCTCCAAGAAGCGGTATTCCTCCAAGGACAAGAGCCGCTCCTCTCCCCCGCCTTCCCTCCCTTCCTCTGCTTCCCAATCTCCCTCCCAATCCCCCTCCCCCTCGTCAACTCGCTTCACCCGTCGTGACCAAGCACCCCTCCGGTCCCTCCGCCTGCTACAGTACCCTCATCAACCTACCGTACCCTCCTCCCATCCTACCGTACCCTCGACGCAAGCATGGCCCTCGCCCTCGGTCCTGCTCTCCCAAGTGGAGTCGTCGCTTCGCAGTGCCCGTCACCGTTCAGTTACTCCCTCTCGTACCGTTGCCGCTCCCCCTTCCCATTCTACCATAAGGGGTACGGTAGCGATCGGACAGGGAGTGACTCCCGTCGCACCTTCACGACGAAGACGTCTATCAGAGGGCAGTTTGAGAGGGAAGGAAAGGGGAGAAGAGGAAGAGGAGGTGATAGTAGTCATAAGGAGGGGACGGGATGAGAGGAGTACGGGCGAGAAGCTGGCCAGTTGGATGAGGAACAAGTCGAGGGAGCGGAGTAGGGAGGGATACAGGTGAGACGACTGTCTGTCTTTTACTGATCATCTATTAGCCGGTCTCCAGTCTGGAACATGTCTCTATGCCCCCCTTTTTATTGTTCGTGTACGATTGGCAGGCTGTTGGCGGCGATTTGAAGTGGGTGTGAAGTGGAGGGGGGAGAAGGGAAGGATGGGGAGTAGCTGTCCGCCCGATAACCATAGTAGAAAACGCGGTCTCTCAGTTGCCTTGCTTAGAATGTTTCTAATTATCGTTTTTCTTTGTTGATAATTGACCTTCGTCTACAAGCGATTTGCTCGTTATGAATTGATCGTGAAGCATAACCAGGAAAAGAGCCGAACTTTGAGGAGGAGATGAGAGAAAGAGTTGTATTATTGACGGAGATGTTCCGCCAGTAAACTCGTTCCTACTTGGTCTGGTCCCTCTTAGTAACAATGTTGCAGGGAGCGAAGGATCATGCCGGCGGCTGCGGGTTGCACTGGCTGTATGACCAAGTATTCGATGATGAATAGAGAGGTACGAAATTTGACTCTTACTTTTGGAGATCAATCGTCGTTATCTTTGATACCATACATGGCTGAGATTGTCAGGAGATACGTTAGAATCTGTGCGTACACCGGTGAATCATAGTGTAATAAAACACGTGTAAGCATGGCTGTTTTTGATTTTTCCTAATTATCTAGGACAGGCCGCAAAATGGTAAGGATGAAACTAGCCCATGTATGTTTGATACTTTTGTGTTTCTTTGAGGTTGAATCCATGCAAGAGTAAAAGTGTACGGTAGCCTACAGTAACCTCCCCTTCAGGAAGGCTGTTCTGGCTGTGCCCTGTCCTTCTGCAAGAAGTGCCTTTCCCACAAGGCGCTCATTCCTGCTCTCTGTGACAAACCCGTCTCTGGTTAGTCATTCATTGATTGGTCATCTGATGAATGCCAAGTATTAGTCAGCCCGCTTTTCCTGATTTGAATGGAGGATGGGGTGAATAATGGTAGAGGAGTGATCGATGGCTGTCCTATGGCTGATTACAGTATGCCGGTCGTGCTACGAGAGAATCGAGAAGAAACGGCAGCAGGAGGCAGCGGTGGTCAGTCGATCTTTTGGGGGTTGAAGCATTTGCTGGAGGTTGTCATGCTATTCAGGCAACTAAATGGGTAGCTAGGATCTAAGATACAGCTTAGCACTGCTATCCTGTCGAAGTAGAATTTAAAAACGGACTGATTATAAGGTATCCTTGCAGATAACCCGCTCGACCCTTCTGTCCTCGTCGACCCCCTCTCCCTCTGTCTATCCCCACCTCTCCACCTCCCATGCCCCCACCATTCCCTTCACCCCTTCCCCCTCCTCCTCCATCCCCCCTAATGCACCCCCGTCGTATTCCTCCCCTTCCCCGTCTCATCCCTCCATGTATCCTTCTGTCTCCTCTTCCTCCTCCTCTTCTTCGTCAATTCGTCCCTGGTGGCAATCGACTGATCTGCCTCCACCCTCGATGCGAGCTGATTTCGCACGGAAACAACAGCAAACGAGGAGTACGGTAGGTTGGGTTACGGTAGTTGGGTATTGCATTTCTGAACGGGTTTAGGTAGCTTTGCTGAAGGTATCATGAGGGTGCAATATAGATTCTGACTAGCTTCTAGTGCTTTATGGCTCGACTAACCCGAAATTGAGCCATGTACGCCTATCATTTGTGTATCCTGTCTGTGAGTATAATATGGTACTCTTCTGTTTAGCCAGCTGCTCCCCTTCCGCCATCGACCACCGTATCCGGTGGTGTGCCATCGCACCACGACGTGGACGACCTTTCGGAGATTGAAGAACGGGCGAGGAAGCTGAAGGATGACAGGGAACCTGAGGGTACGTTGTCTTACTTTCGGGTTGCCTGAAAATTAGAGATGTGCGTGCGAGTTCCGAGTTCTTTTGGACAATATGTTTCAATGCTTTGGTGACGCGACACGTCACAGTTATCAATGATGTATGAAACATAGACATCAATAGAACTCTCACGCACAACTCTGCTGAAAATATGCCGCATTTTATTATAATAATTTCTTCTAAAAGAAAAGTGTACTTTTTGAATACAATGCCAAATACTCTATTGTAGGAGTTTTTTTCCAACAGAGAATGGCTTGATAGATATTAGTGTTGGCAAAGCCGATAACGAGAACCTCGGTCAGGAATGATCCCCCTCCCATTCCTCACCCGAGAAAAGAGTTTCGTATGCAATGAGATAAAGTGCAACGATATTCTCGGGTCTCTCATTCTCTCGCTCAGAACGAGATTCATTCCTAGTGCTTCTCCTGTTGAAGTGCGGCTTAATTCAATTATTGCTAGAAAATACAAGCGAGTGGTGATGGAAAAAATAGACCGACCGACAGGTACGAGGTAAGAATGAGATAGCGAGGTTCTCGCAATGAGCGAGAATATCGGGTCCAGTATTTGAATGAAAAAAGGTCAACTATGTTGTGTCCCTCGATACTGTAGTTGGACTTGTCAGTAATAAGCTATTTATTGTTAACATGTGTACACTTGCAGGGGAAGGTGAGGGGAATGGCTTACAATTAGGAGCCGTCAACAGAGACGGGGGAATGGCCTAGGAATAGGGTACTTCTAGGGACCATAACCTCTACACAACAAACTATATTCTCGGGTTTGCCAACACTAATAGATATTCCCGATTTAGCTCCTATCTAATGGGTCTAAAATGAATTATAAATCATGCTACTCTTCCCTCACCACGTATTATTGCACGCTTCGGCGTAATAAATAAATAATTAAGATTATAATAAATTAAATAAATAACTACCAAATTATTAGTAATAATGTATGGTATCGTACTCAGCCCCCCTTCCCTCGGTGGAGACAATCGAGGAGCGACTGGCGGCCCTCCGTGGTTGCGACGTCGAACTCGTCCGCAATCCCCGCTCTTTCTTCGCCCGGTCCCACCACGAACCGGAAGGGGATACGGTAGCCCGGCTGGTGGAGGAGGCCACGGCCATGGCTGAGTGAGTGCGAGGGGTACGGTAGGAGGGGGGTGGTTACTGTAGACGATGAGGGTTGGAGGGAGGGGGGTTACTGTAGACGATAGTTAGGTATACTGGAATAAACCGATCCGTCCGTTTCTTTCGTTCCAAAATGAGTCTAATTCTCTCACTTTTGCACGCTCTATCGCCTTATATTCGGAATGATTTTCCGACGGATCTTTTTAATCCACTATATATTGTGAAATGGAGGGTAGCATAACGGGAAGTTTATTGTAGATTGGAAGAGCGGTTCCATCCTGATAAGGTGTTGGAAGAACGAGCGAAGCGGCTGATGGATAGGAATGAAGAGGAGAAGAAGGGAGACGAGGAAGGAGAAGATAGGGAGGAAGGGGAGGACGAGGGGGTGAGTACTGTAGTGGAAGTGATGTGCAGGCATAGCTTCAATTCCCGCGTTCTTGCTTTTATCAACAAAAATAATGTATTTTGTTGAGTATAAGGTGAGAGTGCGCCGGTTTAACTATCTCCATGTACAGACATGGGAAGGAGACCGTTACAGCTTTATGATAAGCTCGACGTTTAGGATAGGGTTTGAAAACCAAGCTCGATTTGCGTATTTATCGTCTGGCTCTCTTCATTCTTCCCTGATCCTGATCCCTCTCGGTCTCGTAATGCGATTAAAAGGCTTGGTTTTCAAACCCTAGTTTAGGATATTTTGCATATTTGTGACAATTTACTCCGGAATTCTCGCTCTTCAGGTTCGCCTCTCCGTCGCTCCTTCGCTCTCTTCTCGAATGTCCGATATGAGTGAAGCCACCAAGCAGGTTTGTTCACTGATTCACCCTCCCTAACTTCCGTGTTATCAGAGGGTTTGAGAACTCAACTCAACGGAGCAGTAGTCACTTGCATAGACACACATCACTAGGATAACTGCTCAAAAGTGAGAGACTGTGCAAGAATGTCAGAGGACGTGCACATAGGCATGCACATAGGTTCACTTGCTAGGGAGTAGGCTCTAGAGCTGCTCCTCTTTTCGCAATCCTCCCTTATGGGAAAGCTAGCTGTTTGTTTGTCTGTATGACTCACCACTTCGGCACTTCGCACTTCTATTGACTTGATATTCAGGAACTATCGGACATGGATCAATTGATGGACGACGCGAAGAGAAAGGTGGAAGAGGAGAAGAAGAAGAAGGAAGGAAGGAGAAGGGACGAGGAGGAGACGAGTCGGCAATTGGATAAGGAGATGGGAGAGGCCGACAAGTTGTGTGGGTTTTATTTATCTTCTTGAGATTTTAGAGGATTAGAGGACCGTATTCAATGAACTTATTATTGAATTAGTGAAAACGTACCTGTTGATAGATCAAATGGTTGCTTTGCCTTTTTGACAGTGCCTTGATCCTCAAAATGTACTAGAAAAGTGATTCGGACACTATTTGACATGTAAATATATTATCCCTAGTCAGAAGAAGGGAAGGGATCCATACATTGTGGAGCATCCAGCTCTCAAAAACTTCTGTAGGATTTCGGTAACCCTTCGAAGGAATGAAATTTTGCAGCAAAGCAAGTATCGCTGGACGTCGAAAAGGTGAATGCAGAGCTCTCCGACTTTTGGCAGAGACAGAACGACAAATCGAGCAAATCCAAGGTTCTTTTAGCACTTTAAAAAGCTGTTCTTGGCTGTTTTCGGTGAACCTTCGTATGCGAACGGGATGTTTGCGAACCGCCCACATGCGAACCAAAAGAATGAATGAGGAGAGAGGGAAAGAATTAGGGAGCGGGAAACGGACCAAATTTTCGAAATGGATGGTTCGCAAACGTCCCATTCTTCATTCTTGGTTCGCAAGCGTCCGGTTGTCAAACGGCGGTTCGCAAATGAACCATCACAGCTGTTTTCGTTTACTGCGCGGTACATATTTTCTAGTGATTCACAAAATTATTCAAAAGATATAGATTAGATGAGCTATCGGAGTTGTGATTACTGTAATCGTTGAAGGATGGTTCATCGTCTGACGAGGAATTGGACGACGAGACATTGAGGAATATCATCAGAGAAGCGGAGAATGCACCGGACATTGTAAGTATACTTTCGGGTTTTTTTTCTGTTTTACGGATTTGGATACGGTAAATTTACCGTATCCCCATCATGATAAACCATGAAGATAAAGGAATGGTTTAATGATAAGTTCAAAGCTGTTTCCGTTCAGGAGGAGCCTATCGCGCAGAAGAAAACTGTGGCCGAATCCTCCGCCATTCCACCTTCTTCACCCGAAAAGAAGAAGAACTTCCTGGGTCGACTATTCAAGAAGTGACATGTTTATATACCGACAGATGAGCTATTATATCTTGTACATACGCAGAGCTAACACATGTTCTATGGGTATGATTCATAACCGAAGTGATGATAAATGATTGTACGAGCAACGAGCAAGAGAAATGAGAAACGAGGTTCGATTCCTATGCATTACACATGCATGCGGTGACTAATGGAAGTGGGGAGTGACATGTTAACCGAGTCTTTTGAATGTCTACAGTAATGCTACCGTAATCCAGATGAGTGGGTTATCTCCGTTGGTCGAGGGAAGGATAGAGCAAGTTCGAAGACGATATTGGACGACCGAGGAGGGACTCCCTCCGGGCGCTAGGATATTCTCTCATTCTCTCCAAGCTATCGCCCAGAATGGACCCCAGTGAGTGATGAGAAATGAGAAATGAAAGACAACGAAGGAACATGACAGATGTGGGCTGGTTGCGCTGACGATGGGATTACGGTATCTGAAGGGAGGAGAGGGTACGGTAGGAGAGGAGGTTACGGTGGAGGGACTGATGGACGAAGCCAAGAGGAGGGGTTACACGAAGCAAGGAGAAATATTCGACGGTTGGTTAGGTTTCAACTGCTCTATATAAGGCATTACTTATAGTCGACGTGAAACATAACCCAACCGGTACTTTCAGCCTCCGATCTGCGTTCCCTCGCCTCTTCCTCCTGTCCCTCCATCCACTCTTCCCTCGTCTCTCCCCTTCCCCCGCCCTCTTCCCTTCTTCGTCTCCTCCTCTCTGGTGGTCTTCTGCTCATTCCATACGATTGCGATCGCAACCACGAACCGTCCAATAGAAAAGGACACGCAGCTCACTGGGCAATCGTTGTTGGTCGTTGATCTTTTGAGCCTTGTTTCGTGATCTTTCATCTTTCTGACTTTCAGGTGGGAATGGTAGTGGTGGACGACAACGTGGAGGGTTTGGTGAGATTAGAAGATGTCGAGGACTCGGAGGAGGATCGGGTCTACGTCATGTGCTATCATGGAAAGAGCAAGTGAGTAGTGGGTCGTATAGTTGACACTCTGTGGACGACCTAATAGAATGACCCAATCAACGACCCGAGACACTACGGAGACAAGTGCATATACGCTTATTAGAACGGGAGGGGGATTAGGGGCTGGGAAGGGGGGGCATAACCTCTTGGAATACAATTGCGGGGATACTGTAGCTTGGCAGATACAGTATCACGGTTGGCAATGTGAACCGATTGATGAACGTTCACATTTTGTAGATGTTTTTTCCCACTCGGTCAAACACGGCAATAGGGAAATGAACGTTCATAATCCGTTCATAGTTCGCACTTCCAACCCTATACATTATGCCTACAGTAGTCCCTCCAGACACCTGGGAGTGTGGTTCTATCGTGATCTCGTGGGGTCGAACTCGCAACTGGTGGAAGTTGGCCCTCGAAGAGGCGAAGACTTCGTCATTCGAGACGATTCCCTGGGCGGATTGAGGAACCAGGCTGTGTCTCTCGAGAATAGTCAATACCTTTTTTAGCTTCGTATCCCTCAAAATAAGCTACATTCTTGTGCCCATAAGCTTTTTAAGCCGTCATACTGTAATTACAGCTATATTGGTACAATGCTCCGCGTCTTTCAATAACCACTGTTGCATAAAGTGACAAGTACGAAATCGTTCGCACTCCCTCAATCCAGGAAACACTTAGATGTCCGTGTGATCCCTTCCTTTATATCCTTTTCTCTTCCTCTCAATATCTCAGTTCCTCCCGTCCCATTTCTCTCCCCACCTCCTTCCCCCATTCTCTCTCCTCTCCCTCCTTCCATGAGTTAGAGAGGAAGAGGTCCCGTTGTGCTCTTCTCATATCATTTCGCGTGAAAAGCGAGTCTCAGTCTTCTTTTGGGATGTGGTTCGTCCCCAGAGTCTAACTTGTCTCTCTGAGTGGGGTGAGAGGGAGTGAGGGGGGAGTAGGAGGGAGAGGGGGAGTAAAGAGGGAGGGAATAGGGAGAGAGAGTTCGTTTTTGTCTCCGAGCCATCCCTCCCCCCTTCTTCCCATTTGGTGTCTCTCCAGTTCACGACTTATGATAGTGACGAGTCCCGTTTTCTCTCTTCGTTTTCTCCCTTCGTGGGGAGAATACGATATTACCATCGAGAGGCAACTCGAGATCTGATATCGCGCCCTTCTGGTCTTATCGCTTTTGCTAAGGAGACGTGTCGTGAATGGTGTATGAAACATAACCAAGAAAATGACTCGACTGCAGACCTCCTCTGTCAAGCCCATCTCACTATCTCTTACGGTATCCGATTTTAGCCGCCTACCACAAAGCTCTTCCTATCTCCACATCTTCAAGGATTCCCTTCCTCCTTAGTCCAAATGAAGTTATGCTCATAAGCTGTTCTGTCCCCCCCCCCCC
>LS936202.1:36663-76029 GCA_900490955.1 Micoletzkya japonica | reverse complement strand
AGCAGTCAGTTATTAGATAGGGTAGAACACATTCCTCGCGCATTTCTAGTTCTCTCCTCGTTTCCTTCAGATGTAGCCATGCTTCTGCTTCTCCTGTTCATCGCTCAATCACAAGGGAACACCGACTGTTCCTTCTGTACTACGGTACCATGCAGGATGGAGGGACGCTTGGAGATGGTATTTACGAGAGTTATCGATTAGGTTACATATAATGATTTGGCATACCTAAATTGGATATTAACTAGGACGCTTTGTGGATAAGCTGAGCGCAACTACCGACTGATACAGATCATACAGATGAGTCTCCCCCATCTCGTCTTCGATCACGACCTCAACACGTCGTTCACGCGTGTCGACTTCGTTCTCCACTTTGAAGGTGAAGTCAGTTCGCGATAGCCCGCTACAGTATGCCTTCAGAGGAGTACGGTAACCTGGACGAGGTGGAGGTGCAGAGGGCTCGTTTTCGGCTGACTCCGCTGCCCTCGTCCCCTCCCCCCTCTCCCTCTCCCTCCCCTACCCCCTCCACCCTGCCATCCATTGCCTCTCGACTTGTAGCCTCTTCTCACAGACACAAATTGGTATGTCCCTGGTTCATCTTCCCCTTCTTCTTCTTTCCTCCTTTTCCCCTTCTTCCCCCACAATAATGAGACAGAGAAGCATAAGACGAGTCTTCCCTTTAAGAGGAACAAGTCTCGAACCAAGTCCATTCTTCCCTTCTCTCTGCTCATTCTTCCCACAAATCTCGCTTGCCAGCGACTGCTATTCCAGGTCTGACGAAGCACAACGAAAACACTAAATCGTTCGAGAAATATTGCATTGCGGGTATCCGCAAGGCCCACTTATTACCAGCTCGTACAGCCAAAAAATAAGTAGAAGATTAACGGCACAGCACATAAACTAGACTACGCGACGGCGTTTTGTCTTGGGATGGAGTGAGTACACGAGCAATGTTCCACTCAGTGCCGCAATGTAATTAGGACGGGGGGAGGGGAGAATTATGCAGAGGGCAGAATGAGAAAGAACGTCTGGTATATGGAGGATGATGAGAGGATGAGGGCTATTCGTAGCGTCATATTGCATTCGAAAGAGTAAATAGACTCCCGACTTGACCGAATGGGGAATATTGCAGATTTCGTCGATTCCCCACCTGCGATGCAATGTGAATATGGAGATGGACGAGCGAATAGTCGTGGATTTGGAGGAGAAGGAGAGGAGAACGACCCAGCGAGCGAACATGAAGCATCTTGAGGGTATGGGATAAGGGAAGATGATCCGTCAGTCGTCTCATTTCTATTTTCGACGAGAGAGCGAAGCGGTATGAAGAGAGTGCAGAAAGGACTGGACTTGCTAACGGAACATTTTCGTGAATAATAATTATTTAGGGATTACAGGTCGACACGAGAAACCATTACCGTTCTCATCTATTTATGAAGCTTTTCTAGGGAATATGAAACGTAGCTGGTCATCCTAAACGGAAGTACTTGGATGGAGGTATGGGAATGAGTGACTTATTCAGTCAACGCAACTGTCCACGTTTCCTCTTTCTTCGACTGCAGTACGCCCTTTTCCCTGTCTTATGCAGTGGCTTCCGATCGAAATGGAGTAGCTGTTATCGATATTGAGGTATTTTTAGTCGTAGTATGTAACTGAACTATTATATCCTACGAATTAACTGATATTGTGTTTTAGTATAGATACCCTTCAGACGAACTTCACCTCCTCGCCCTCCTTCGCAGTCTACGCTCTCTTCTATTCCTTCTGTTCCGACTGTTACCAGTGTTATCTCAAGATGTCCGAGGTCGAGCTCGTTCGGTATTCATTCTTTATATTTCCCCGCTCTATTTCCTCACTTAGATACTGTCCTTCGGACGTTCCGCGACACGATTGTCAGGTATGTATAAATTCATATTATTTGCTTGTTCTGTGTATGAGCTGTTAGATGTTATATATTTTCGATATAAATATGTTTCAGCTTCCCTCCCACCACACTTTCATCCGTCATCCTCTCACCGACCTCACATGTCTCGGCTTCCTTCTGTGTGGATTCGTCCATCCTCTGGTCAGATAAAGAAGGGCCATTCGGTACCGTAGTCATGTTAAAGGGCACTAATTTGCATAGCGAGAGAAGAGAATAGAAGAGAAACTAATCGAATCCGTTAGGATGCCGTGGGGAATTTGAATAGATTACGGTTCCTAATGGAGCCTTTAAATAGTTCCCATCATTTCCCGGTTCAATATTCACCTTTAGTCCGACTTCGATCTCGACACTTCGCCTGTATATCACACTCCACTTTCAGCTTCCAGAATCATAGGTTCTCACTATCCTACAAACCAAAGTAATGCTCTTTTACAGCAATTGATCCACCTGTTCGTTCTCTCGGGTACACAATGCGCACTTATATCGGATACGGTAGGAATAGAGATTATTATTATTATTATTATTATTGTTATTATTATTATATTACTGTTTCAACGTTATATTCAGGGATACTTGTGGTCATTCTCTTCATTTTCACCTTCTTCTCGTTAATCAGTCGATGTCGTTATGGACCGGAGAATATGAAATTACTCGGGGGAAGGTAAGATGAAGAATGATGGAAAGAGCGAGAGATCACTTCAAGTAATACAGAAAACACTAGTAGATACGAGAATAGAACCAAGAGAATATTGTTGAAATGCAAGTTGAGTTATATTTAATAGAGGAGAGAAGAACTTTTTAATCGCATTATTTTACTGATGCGAAGCGTGAAGGATTGAAGAGGATCAGACGATAAATGCGCAAACGGCGCTGGGTTTTCAAATTCTAAATCTTAATGTATTTTAGAGACGGCTGGGAGATCGACAGTTGCGACATACAACTGTGTCGCGAGGGATTGTTGTCCGTGGGAGAATACTCTTCCGTTTATCTCGGTTCGGTTATTCCCCATTCACAGTAGGTACTTCGCTCATCACAGGAGTACTCACGACAACGGAAGCCTCAACGCACGACAAAGTGCCCCTCTTCAGTTCGTATCAGAAAGTCGTCGTCAAGGTCATACATCGGGTAAGTTCAATCTGAGCTCGGCGAGTAGAGCGTAAAATCCGTATTTCTATTCTCAAGAAGTAATACAGAAATTGGGTAACATTGCAATAATATCTCAACTCTTCTCAGGATGTTCCCGTCTGTGTTCATCGTCGTTTCCTCTACGAACTTCGTCTCATAAAGGGTCTCGGAGTGCATCCTCGATTCGTGCAGTTGATAGGTAGATTTACTCTCGTTACTTTATACACTCCCCTTCAGGGGCTGTAACCGTAGCAGAGCCAAAGTGTCTGGTCGTCCACTTTTATCCCCATGGAAATCTACTATCATTCATTCGCGAAAAGGCCGACTATATGCGAAAGGTAAGATTGCTATGCTTGTTAGGAGGATATGTTATTTTATTATTCATCTTACGATGTGCGTAAGGGAAGTTGTTTGTGTTTAGCTGAGAGCTGTGGGAATCGATTTGGAATCGTGTTCATCCGTGGATCTCGATAACTTCATCGCAGTGCAAGATCTATACAGATGGGCGATCGAGATCGCGGCTGGAATGGTATTGAGCTTTTAGGAATAATATTTTATAATTATTTTGAGGTTTCCGATTATTGTTAATAACTTACAACCTGGTTAGCTTCGAGACTGCATATCTCTACCTAATTCAGGAATATCTGTCCTCGCGAAGTATCGTTCATCGAAATTTGTGTGCCAAGAAGATAATGTTGGATGAGAATCGAGGGACGAGAATCGGGGGAATGGAATGCGCAAAGGGAGAGCATTGCGATGATAGGTACGGTAGGGTTGCTGTAAGTGAGAGGATTTTGAAGAATGTTATCTTGAAAAGCTCTACCAGTAAAATAATCGCGTTCATACTTTATAGTCTAGAAAATCGGAACGTATAATTCGTGATTACGCCGCTACGGTGTTTAGCGAATGTTTCGCGCTTTTAAACGGTGCCATTATATTCCAAGAACAGATATCAGGAACATGGATATGTTTTTGAGATCAGTAACACCTAGACTTTCTCATGATACATACTAGAAGTTGATTAGATCAATTTGAAAGGCACCGGAATCAGCGCTACAACCGGAACGATTATATCTTCCCTTTTTTTCTAATATATCTACAATCTCTTCGCACCACTCTCTACTCAAAATAAGAATGGCTTTATGAAGTTATAAAAATGATCTCTCAGACACACGACGCTCCCCATCAAATGGCAGTCTCCCGAGAACATTCGCTTCCTCGTCTTCTCTACGTACTCGGATGTGTGAGTGTGCTCTTTACAGTATTCCTCTATAGTATCCCCCAACAATATACCTACAGTAACCCCTACAGTACCCTCTCCCCTACCGTACCCCTCTTAGATGGTCCTTCGGTGTTTTGCTGTACGAGTTGTTCACCCTGGGCGCGGCTCCCTTTCCCTTCCTCCACCCCTCGCTCGTCCATCCCTTCCTGCTCAAGGGAAACCGCCTTCCGCGGCCCTCGCAGTGCTCACTTCACATGTAATATTTGTAATTTAAATTCAATTTATATAATTTACCTGTGCTGTATCGCACAAAGGGGCAGGTAGGGAATGGAATGGAATACGCAATACTTCGTCATCTAACTGATATTTATAATGCAATATTAAAATATATGTGTCTACTCCTTCCACCCGTAGGTATTCCCTGTTAACTTCGTGCTGGCGCTACGTGCCCACCCAACGACCGTCCTTCTCCCAGCTGAGAAGTGCCCTCACGGCCTTCGCCCTGAAAGACGCAGAAGATCCCACCACTCCCTTCTATGTCAATGTGGTAAGCGGATGATACGTACGATGATACACATTCAAAATACGCCTGATTGTCTTTTACACACCCTAATATGATGTACTGACGTACGGTTGATTTCTGTGCCGAGAGAGCGGAGCGGTATGAGGGGAGACCAGACGAAGTAGGAATGAGTTTACTGACGGAACTTTTTCGTCAATAACATCTTGTGCTTCATTATTCTAAGAGAGTATCACTAGAGTTCGGCAGATGACAAATGGCTTGGTCATGAGTCATCTGAATTCTAAGTGTCGCTATTGAGATGACGGATTCGGGAGTGTTCGATGATGCGGCGGAGAAGGAGAAGAATCTGTCGATTATCCTAGAAGACGACGAGATGGCACACGATAGGAAGTACGACGATTACTGACTAGTATAAAGAGACTATTCTATCTCGAGATGGTACAAAGGAATGAACTGGAAATCTACTTTAGTCAATATGCTTCATTGCTTTTGATGACGAGACGGTTAAGAATGATGCATAAAGCATAACCAATCTACTGATCAGCCTGGACATCTCTAGTATCAAGGCAAGGGAACTGTCTCAATTGTCCATACTTCTCTGCTCACTTCTCCTCCTCCTTCATTCTTGCTAAAACGATAGTGGGTCATAGGCTCGGACAATGTTGAGCGTTTCACTCGAATTGACGGCGGGATACGAAGTACTGGATAAGGGAGTCGAGAGTGAGATGAAGGAAAGGGAGAGGGATGGTAGGGAGGAGGGAGGGAGGGAGGAGGGAGGGAGGGGGGTAAAGGGGGAGAGGCGGTCTAGAGGGTGGACAGAGTGGATAACAGGAGATAGCCGTGGATCACAATAGAAGGACAGGTCCGTCCCATTAGCATTCTTGCGATATCCCCAAGGCAGGTCTTCTCGCCTCTCCCCTTCTTCTTCTTACTAGTGCCTTTCTTCGCAGCTCCAATTCTCCCCCTCCCCTTACCCCCTCCCGATCTCTATCCCTTCCATCCCTCATTGTCAGTCTCTGCTTAGCCTTCTCTTATTCATTCGGTAATCCGCCTTCGTTCTTCTCCTCCACTACACTACATTTGACTTGGTGAGAATAGCCAAGCCATAATGAGTCCTCTTCTTCTATTCCGACTGTCTCATTCGGCGGAGTCTCAAAAGAGTCGCTCCTCTTGACACCCGAAAGGGTGCACATTCCATAATGCTTTCTCTTTCCAACTCACTCCCTTCATATTCCAGCCCCCTCTCCCTCTCAATCTCTCCCTCCCTCTCGTACGTACTTTCTCCTCTTCTCACTCATTCCCCCTACAACGTTACTTAGACGGGCCTCTTTTTGTTAGATACGTGCGTAAATTGCGATGTGGTCACACGAACAAGTTGAGAAGAAGCACAAGAGAAGCGGCAGTAATACGGTATCCCGCCTATAGAGAGATTGGCTTCCAAGCCAGCTTTTGGGGGGGGCATGTAACATGCGAGTAAGAGGCTGATCCGTATTGAGAGTAGAACCGGGCACCTTCCGATTCCATCTCCCCCCCCCCTTCTCATCCAGTCATCCCATCTCTTCTCTCCTCCGATCACTCGCATTCCCTCCAGGCGGTGTTCCGAGAACAATATCGCATAATATCGGCCGTCTCCATCATGTTTGGGGTCTTGTGCAAGGGATGACCCCCGAGATAGCGCAAGGGGTCCTCTTCGTGTTCGATCGGGATAGAGATAGAGCACCCCCCCCTCTCATTCGGGTACTTCTCCCTCCCTCACCTTATTTCTCTTTCTCCTCTTTCCCCTCCTCGGGATGGATTCCTTCGGGGAGGTGATCACATCCTCCTTTTGACAGTATCACCAGGATAGCGGTCGACTCACTGTTTCGACCTATTTAGCCGGAGGGAAGAAGGGAGAGGGATGAGGAGAGGGGAGAGAGGGAGGGATGAAGGAGGGAAGGAGGAGGCGGTCTTTCCATCCCTCAGGCGTACAGAGTACTGCACATTACCTGTGCCCATCCGTATCTCCATTCTCCTTTTTCATATCCTTTCCCTCACCCTTCCCTTACCATCTCCTCCACCTTCGTCTCCACTCTGTTCTCTGTCGTATCTCCCGTGTCCATCGTATAGTTCTTCATCTCCTTATCCATCATATTCCACCCCTCGAACACCTTCTTCCCCTCATCTTCCCGTGTCAAGGCCATCACGACTTCCTTTCCTCTCGATCCTATCTCCCCCTCAGGGCAGTGTCGTCTGTCCCCCTCTCCGTCCCTTCCATTCCTTGATCTCCTCTCCCCTGTTCCCTCCTTAGCTATCAGTGTCCCCTCTCATCCTCCTCATTCGTGACTCTCTCGTGTCCCACTTTCGCTTTCTCTGCTCATCTAAGCATCTTCTCCTTCTCCGTTTACAGGAGACTCTACTCGAATGAGGCGCTCTATAGCGCTTCTCTTGACGGCTGCAGCTGTCGTAGCAGGTGAGAAGAGGGGGCCATTGAGGGGATCGGGAGAGGTTGTGGGGGGAAGTGACTAATCGAGAGCAGAAGCAGAAGTAGGCATGTAGTGTAGATGAGGGAGAAGATCAGAGGGATGTCGATGGCGTCGATGAAGTCGCTCTTCAGCCTCCTCCCAATTCCCCCTCCATTCAGCCACGCAAGTGGACCCGTGTGACCGTCAGCCCTTCCGCGGCCGTTGTCCCAATGCCAACGGCCCTCCCACGCGATCGCAGTTCGTCCTCCGCTACTACATGAGAAACAACGAATGCGTCTCGTATCCCTTCGGTCAGTCTCCTGTCCATGGGAGTCAGGAACGGTCATAGCAACCCTTCTCTCGTAGGTCACTGCGCAAACGACGACAGCGAGCCGCAACTGTTCCGGTACAAGGAAGAGTGCGAGGAGGCCTGTCTGGCTCCAGGTATTGGCTGCCCCCTCACCTAGTTCTAAGACGGCGATTCCAGGCAACCTCGGCTCCGCCGAAGACGGCTCCTTCGAGACGTACGGTACACTGTCCCCCGCCGAGAGGGAACGACTGAACCCGACCACTCGCGCAGTACCGACCACTACGACCGAAGAGGAGACGACGACGGTCGAGGAGACCACCACGAAGACAGCCACCACGACCCCTTCTACCTCGAAGGCCACGACCACTACGCCGAGAACCGGTGAGAGGGAAAGCGAGAGAGGGGAATGCAAGTACAATGTTTTGACTACCGTGCAAATGCTAAGCAAATGAGATGCCGAGACTCGCACGGAAAACGGTTGGTCCCAAGAATTTGTGGCTCGTTCGCATAACATTTAGAACATCGTGAAGGGAAATGTTGCAGAGTGCGAGCGACGCCGTGCCGCAGCCAGCTCGTCCCTCGTCAAAGGAGGATTCGTGCCCAAGTGCGAGGACAACGGTACGTTACTTCACTGTTAATACAGTCTTGTGTCTTCCTTTACAAGACTATATCCATGTTGAAATCATACAATAGCGATGATTAAGGTGCCTTCTCCCGCAACCAGTGCGAGCCGGACGGTCGTCAGTGCTTCTGCGTCGATGCGGCGGGAATCGAGGTGGCCAACTCGCGAACCCGCGACGGCTCCAAGCCCGACTGTGACGGTGAGTCACGAATTCCATGCTTTTCGTCGCTTTCCTCGCAATCTCCCATCTGCTCCTCTTTCTCGTTTGTCCACTGTGCTTACTCATCCTTCCGCGCCCATCTTGGAACGGAGATTGGCCCTTGCAGTACCTGCTTCCCATGACGCATTTCAATTTTCGTGCGTAAATGTCTTCAGTGTCACGGTAGCCCCCCGGTGATAGGGAAAGGCAGTGAAAGTGAGCAAGCCTCTAACAGAGACCCCCGTCTCCCCCCGCTGCTTGCCCTGTATTTCCTTTCGCTTTCCTCGAGCAGTCGCCGGCTGTCCCCTTCTTGCACAACTTTCACCCCCAAGACAATACGGGAATGGGGCTACTCAGCCTCCCTATTCGATTCCGTCTATCCCCTCATCACTCTCTCATCTCCTTCATCTCCCCCCTTCCTCTTCCTCTTGAATCATCTCCTCCTCGTCTCCATCTCTACCCCTTTTCTCCCTCTCTGGATTGTCCCCAATCGAAAGTGATTTCTAGGAGAGATACGACGAAGCTATATCTCTGCAGTAGGAAGGAAGAGGGGAATGAGATCCCGCGAGAGGAGACGGAAGAAATAAAAGGGGAACAATGCGCAAAGTGGTCAAACATACATGCGCACTCTTACGCAATCTTGCACTTTAGCTGGGTTGAACGTGTGATCCACAATGCATACGATACATGTTGTGAACGGGATCTCATAGTTATGATTAGAGCATTCCATTCGGGTCCTTGTGACGGTTATGCTTCGCCAGTCGCGGGATGACTAGACATAGACTCATTATCAAGATACACAATCATAAATAAATAGGGGTTGAATACTTACTCAGAGATAATGAGCAGGCGTGGGCGATTTATACACAAATCGGGTTTGCAAACCGTACTTTGGAATGGTATGATCTAGTTGTGATCCGATGCCGTTCAGGCATCGTCCGTGCCTCCGCCCCCCGTACGAACGAGTGCGTCGGCGTCCCGGAGACGGGCCCGTGCTCGTCGACTCTCCTTCGTTGGCACTACGACGAGGAGGCCCAGGAGTGCAAGCGATTCGCTTACTCGGGTAAGAGAACGACCACTATATCCACGCAGATCATATTGTGACGTCCGCCATAAACAATGATCTGATCCACATTCACTATGATAGGGATGAAGAGATGGTGATAGTGATATCCTTACATTCCTACTGATCTCAGGTTGCGGTGGAAACGGGAACAACTACGAGACGGAAGAGGCGTGCCGTGACCGGTGTGTGCCTGTCTCCGTCGAGTGCCCCCGGGGACAGCCGTTGAGGAACACTCAGGTAGGGGATGGGGGTTGATCCATCGTGGAATAGATACTCCAGTAGATCGTCACGAGTATCAGGCGAGAGTGAGCAACTGTTAAAAGCAACTGTTATTCATTCCGGGCGCCCATTTGGGCAATTGCGTGTCCTAACAATAGGAGACTCGGCAATCTCAGGGCTACTTCGTCAACTGCGCCAAGCAGACGTGCCCCTCTGGATACGAGTGCCACAACATCGGAGCCCAGGCCATCTGCTGCGCGGAGGAGAAGAAGACCGAAGGTAAGAACCAAACAAAAGCAATCAATGATCCCATAAGACTAAGTCATTATAAACTATATTGTCATTATCAACTATAAGTCATTATAAACTATATTGCCATTTCCAGTCGGAGATCTGACCTCTCCCGTCGAGGCGAAAGACGTGTGCAGTCTGCCCAAGGAACGGGGACCGTGCGACAAATACGAGCTGAGGTGAGACAGGGACAGAGTTCGGGTGAGGGGCTATTCCAGTAGAAAAGTGTATTGTTTCATTATGAATTACTAATTGTACGGAAATAAAAAAATAGCTAAACGTTTAGTAAAGGTTGTAGTAGAATCTATCTCTGGTCTAGATTCTACTACAACCCCGAGACGAAGGAGTGCAAGTACTTCTTCTTCGGCGGCTGCGAGGGCAACGGCAACAACTTTGCCCGTGTGGAGGACTGCGAGCAGCGATGCGGCGTCGTCAAGCGTGAGTGATACATCATTATCTTCTTTCCTGAGTCACCTGCTCAATTAGTCAAATGACTGATGCAGACCACACCACAGCATTCCAAGCGTTCTAATAGCCAATCGAGCGGTTTTCACGCATAAGATCGTGTAGACGAATTCGATAAGACGCATTATTCACGGCGTGGAATGCTGTGACAACCCTAGAGACGACTCACGTTCAGCCACTACGCGTCCCTCCACGACAGTCCCTCCTCCTCCCCCGACTACAACCACGACTACTCGTCAGACCACCACCACGACTACCCAGAGAGTGAGTCCCCCCATCCCCCATTTCCAACCATCTCCCCTTCAGCCCACTTCTCCCTCCACCACCCGCCGTCCTCCCCCTCCTCCCACCGCCCAACTCCCCACCACCTTCGCTCGTCCCATTGGTCAGGACACGCAGACCACGCTCTCCGAAGGTATCAATCATCTCATTGCCTGTTCATCCCCTTCTTCTTCTTCTTTGACTGGAATTGGTCCTCCTTTCGCTGAATGGAATGATTTGCATGGCTCAGTTTACGCATGATTAGCCTCTTCTTCTTCAGAGACGCGTTGTTCGCATCCAGTTGATGGAGGCAACTGTCAGGGACACTTTGTGAGGTGGTTCTGGAACGAGGAGAAGGCCACTTGCGAGGTAGGAATGCAAGAGATACGAGGGAAAGCTCGAAGCATGAGATATAAGTATTCGACGAAACAGTTCCGTCAGTAAACTCATTCCTACTTGGCCTGAACGCTCTTCATACCGCTTTGCTCTGTCGTTGGAAGTAGGAATGAGGCAACTGACGGAGCATTTTTGGCAACCCACAGCATTCCTACTGTACGATTAGTGAATGGCGGTTTCCGCCGTGATCTATCGCCGCTGCGGACATTACAAAGAGCGAAAATTCACCAATTTAAAAACTTAAGCGCCTCCCCACCAATCCAAAGAACTGCTAAAATTTGGTGAAGATTCATACAGCCGTATTGGAGTAAATTCAAAATTAGTTGTCAATTCGCTATTAGACACTTCCCCATTCGGCCGGAATGCTGTGAACCATGCATAGAGATAGCAAGGAAAGTTCAGGTCTTCACGTACACCGGCTGTCAAGGAAACGGCAACAACTTCGCTTCGCGCGAGGAGTGCCTCTCGATCTGCCATGGTGAAGGAAGAGTCCGTGGTGCATGTATGTCGCCGTCCGCTTTCTTCCCTTTCCTAATAGTCGACCACACGCTGCACACTAGGAACACACACGATTCACGTATACTTCTTTACTGTATGGGCATGGTATGTGCACGAACAGCACGATACGAACCACTTGCAAGTTGCATTATGTATTTGAGCTTAGTAAATGCGGGATTGAACACTGAATATTCAGTGGCGCCGACTGTCGCTGCGGCGATCAACGTATGTGCTCACGATGTCGATGCGGGAGAGTGCAACGGAGTATTCCAGGTAGGAGAGGAGATGGACTAGGCAATATAGGACACAAAGAGAGCATCGAATCGACGATCGGCAGTAAAAGGAGCGAATGGGTGGTTGACCAAGTTTCGTCTTGCAGCGATTCGCCTTCGACTCGGAGGCGGGAGAGTGCCGTGCCTTCACGTACGGAGGCTGTGGAGGCAACGGAAACAACTTTGCGACGATGATCGAGTGCAAGCAGCGATGCCAGCAGGGTTAGAGAGGCACGGTCATCTCACCATCTATCCAACTGCTGCAGATACTCTCGGCGGAGACGTGTGCACGGGTCTCATCGAGGCCGGCGAGTGCTCCGGCGTCTTCCAGCGATTCGCCTTCGACAGGAACGTCGGTGACTGCCGACCCTTTAACTACGGAGGATGCGGAGGTTGGTCATGGCTTTGGCCAGTAATGTAGGGAGCGGGAAGTTCGCTTCCCCTTGCAAACGGTCGTTGTCTATAAAAATAGACCACTTCCCATTCCCTACATTTAAGATACAATGATGATAGGCCTTCTATCGAGCGAGTCCCATTCAGGCAACGGAAACAACTTCGCCTCTCTGGGAGAGTGTCGCGGAGTGTGCTCTCAGCACCTCACCTCCTCGTGTCCCCCTCGTCCCTCGTGTGACTTGTCCCGTTGCCAACTTTTGCTCGACGTCCGAGGCTGTCCCTTCTGCAGTTGTCCTCCCTCGGAGGGCGAGAAGGTCGAGGCGCCCGGAGAGTGCCCCCTCTTCGATCCCTCTCGCTGCGTCGAGCCCTGCGTCAGCTTCACCAACAGGTATCTTGAAGTGTGCAACACGAATACGATAACTCGGTCAATAAAGGAAAAGGGCGAGACAGAACGATGAGAAAGCGGGATTGAGAACATGCTACTATACTCGTTTTTCGCATTCTCTCTTCAACGTTGAGTGGGTACCCGTTCCTTGCAGACTGGGCTGCATGGAGTGTTCGTGTCCCCGACAAGGCGAAGCCGCTCCGCCCCCTCCGACCTTCATGCCGCAGCCCACTCCTCCCCACGTCCAGCCCCAGCCCCATCCCCAGCCCGTCCACATTCCGCACCAAGGCTCCGTCCCGCATCCCTCGACCACCTCCACCTCCGCTCCCTCTACCACTACCCGTACGACTCCGCATGCGCCGGCCCCTCAGACCCGTGCCCCTGCTCCGCCTGCTCCTCGACGCGAACCCTCTCCGCCTGCCTCGCCCTCTGCTCCCTCTCCCAGACAGCGTACGTAGATAGATATTACAGATTGATTCGGGCATATAAAACAGGAACAAGGTCAAAATTTGCATAAGAACGCCGCAACGCCAACTTGCAATAGGCGACGAATCGCTCGTTGCAGAAGCAGTGCTTACACACGAGTCGCAGGACAAGCCCCTGCCTCCTCCCTCGTCCACTCCCAAATCGTCGCCTCTTCCCTCCGAGACCATCGAGAAGTGTCTGCAGCCGGTGGTAGGATATATGCCTCTAAACCGTAGAATTGGACGTTTTCAGGATGCCGGACCCTGTGACCGCTTTGTCGACCGCTTCTACTTCGACGCCAAGGACGGCCGTTGCCACGACTTCAAGTAAGATCGCTTTCAGTTTGCGATAATCCCACTCCGTTCCAGGTACGGAGGCTGTGCGGGCAACCGCAACCACTTCTTCTCGATGAGGGAGTGCGAGATCCACTGTGCGCGCTTCTCGAGTAAGTCAACGTGTGCGTTCAGGGTGATCTTCGTCTCGTCGTCCTCCTCTACCGCTACTAATGAGTGATTCCCTCTCCTAATCACTCGCATCCTGGGTTCGGCTTCGCTTCAAAGCTTCTGGCTTTGTTCCCCTAACCCCATCCCCCCAACTAACTGTGTCGCTGTCCGCATGAACTCCCGTGCATGGCTTCATTCCAGGATTCCTCTCGGAGCAGGACCCGATGCTGGCGATCATCTCGCAGAGACTGTCCAAAAGCATGGACAAGTCGCTACCCTTCATCGAGCCTCCCGGACCCTCCACCACTCTTCCTCCCACCACGACTGCTCCGCTTCGACCCGGCGAGTTCCGTCCGCGTACGTTCAAGCCGATTCCGATGGACGAGATCATGAACTGGGCAATGGAACACGAGGGAGACGTGGCCACGGCGAGACCGGGACAGGTGACGCGTCCCCATACGACGAGAAGACCGACCACCACTCCGAGACCGACTACTACTACTACTACCACGACGAGGAGAACGACGACGACCCCGCGACCGAGACCCACTGAGACGAGGAAAGTAGCCACGACGACGACGGCAACAACAACAACAACAACGAAGCAGACGACCACGCCTCCCACCGAGTGGAAGGAGGTGCACCGACAGGACGGCCGTACCTCGCAAGGCCGTCCGCTCGTCTCGCACTCGCTCGACTCGACGGCCCCCAAGCAGCCGGTCGACGGCAGTGTCCGCGTGCCCAACCCTCCTCGGGTCATCGTCCCCACCGACCAAGCCCTACCCAAGGAAGTCTTCGACCGATTCATCCACGACGTCGACTCCTTCCACCACCAGTTCGAGAAGCAGCCCAAGGAAACCGTAGGCGGTGAGATTCCCCCTCCCCTCCCCCACCACTCTCACTCCACTCCACATCGACATCTGCCACCTCTTGTGACGGTCGAGTCACAGCCCACACCTCTTCTGCATACTCAGAAGCACATGGTTGAAGGAACACAACTGCACATGATAACTCCCGAACAGATAGACCAAGCACCACCGCACCTCCAGAGTCACATGCTGCACATGATGAAAGTTGGAGAGCACTTTATGCACGAAGCGAACCGAGAGCACATGAACATGAAAGCTGTTGAAGCGAAGACGACGATACCCGAGACCAAGAAGACATCTTCCAGAATATTTGCACACCCGACAAAGAATAACACACGGCCTCTTATTCCTCTTCCGATTATAGAAGAAGAAGAAAAGAAGGAGAAGGAGGAGGCCGTTACAGTGAAGGCTGCCGAAGAAGAGACGCTAGCTGTGACCCTGAAGGTGAAAGTGAGACCACTGCCGAAGACTAATGAGATGTCTTCCACAACTGTGTCCACCACGGAAAGGCCGACAACTACCACAATGAAGACGACTAAAAAGATCACGAAATCGACCGCGAAGAGCACAACGATGAAGGAAACCACATCGCATAGCCCCACAACAACGGCAGCCAAGAAGCTTGAAGCTAAGAAGATGGAGACCAAGAAGGAAGAAACGACAGCAAAGCCCACGACCACAATCACCACGAAGGCAACTTCATCCAAAGTCTCAACCACGGAAGCGGCAACGGCTGCCGCTCACAAGACATTCGAAGAACTGGAGACGATGAATGCGGCGACGACACACGAGTCAACTGTTAGTGTGAACACCACGACGACAGCGTCGACAACGAAGATGACTACACCGGCGGAAACGACGACGGTCATGTCTTCGAAGACTACAATGCCCCAGGGTACGACAAAGAGACCACTGAACGCAACAAAGCTTTTTGTTTCTGAGTTCGCGAATGTCTCTGCTACGTTGATGCCTTCGATGCAGACTTCAACCGGAGTGCCTTCCATCTCCCTCAAAGAGTTCATGGACGCACTGTCGATAGACGCACGCTCTCCCGCACCCACTCCCACGCCTCGTCCTCAGTTGTCCACTTCCGTTCCTTCAGTTGTCCCTCCGTCGTCTCCGATCTCATCGGACGACGACACTCCTCGGTTCCTGCTGCCGCCTCCCGCCCACGCCGACCCCGCCTCGGCCCGGTCCAGTCCTCCCGATAACTTCCTGCCCGAGATGCACCGATTGAACGAGACCCTCCGCGAGGATTCCTCCGCGACACTGGGTGTGCACTCTTTCTCCTCAGTTGCACCCTCCACTCATGCCGTCCCCTTCCCTTCCGTTTCCTCAGTTGAGCTATCCTCTTCAGGAACCCAGTCCGTGCATGATGCCTCCAAAGCGCCTTCCACAGCCTCTTCCACTGCCGCTGCCGAGACCACAACAGTTGCAGCTGAAGAGGTGTCGACCGAGGCCACGCCCACTCCCGTGCCCCTCAAGAAGCTGCCGCTGCACAGAATCGTCGGCGGAACGAAGGCCCGGCCGCTGGCGCCGAAGGCAGTGGAGACGTCGAGTGAAGAGGAGGAGCTATCGATCGAGGAGATGGACGGACTGCTTCCCCACGAGACCGCCGACGCCGTCCAGATTGCACCCGAACAGGCCATCCAGGGAGGACTCGAGGTGAACCTCGGATCTGCCGAAGACATCACCTCGGATGAGGCGGACGACGACGAGGACATCCCCGACGAGTCCCCTGCCATGGCGAAGATCGGCGACGGCATTGTCGATCTGTTCACGGAGAACGAGAACGAAGTGACGGACGAGACCGCCGCTCCGACGACTACGGTAACGAAGAAGGAGGCCTCGACGACCACCGCCGCCCCCTCGACCACCACAAGTGAGATTCCCCGTCCTCCCTCCACTTTCACACCCTTCCCCGTCGCTGACTCCACCTTCACCCCGTTCCCCGAGGCCGATTCCACGTTCACGCCTTTCCCGCAAGCTGAGAGCACGTTTGTTCCGTTCCCCAAGGCCGAGAGCACGTTCGGTCCCTTCCCTAAGGCAGAGAGCACCCTGCATCCCTTCCCGAAGGCTGAGAGCACGTTCAGTCCCTTCCCGGAAGCGGAGACCACCTTCACTCCGTTCCCCGAGGCCCAGTCCACCTTCACGCCCTTCCCTAGAGCGGAGAGCACCTTCTCTCCCTTCCCCGTGGCCGAATCCACTTTCGTTCCGTTCCCCGCGGCTGAGAGCACCTTCTCCGCTTTCCCCACGGCTGCCACCACTTTCACGCCCTTCCCTGAAGCGCATAGCACCTTCGAGCCATTCCCAGAGCCTGCCAAGATGCCCACGCATGAGGGTCCCAAGGTTGAGGATATAGGAAAGGAGGCGAAGGAGGCCGCGGAGGAGGAAGAGTACGACGACGAGGATCCCCTCGAGGCCGAGTCGAAGGGTTCGCTTGACGAGAAGTCTTCAGGTGTGCCGGTAGACCCTCTGCCGGTGGAGGCGGACGGGGCTGGTCGGCAGCCGATTCCCTCTTCTCCCGTCGGAATCGCCGCGTCGTCGCCTGCTGAAGTGGACTTCCGTGCGGTCTGTGGACAGCCCGCCGAGGCCGGACCCTGCTTCGACTACTCGCCGAGATGGTACGGTATAAACTATTTTAGTTGACTGACTTAATTTTTTATCCTACTTTTCAATATTCAATAAACGCTCTGAACAGGATATTCAATACCCTAATATTCATTCTTCCTAGGTACTTCAACCCCGAGACGTCGCAGTGCGAGCAGTTCTCATACGGAGGCTGTGGAGGCAACCAGAACAACTTTGCCGAGAAGAAGGCGTGCGAACTGCGATGCAACACTGGTTAGTCCTGCGAAATTCATCGCAATATACCATTATTCTCACTGATGACGACATGATGTCGCAACGTCTGAGTCGGCATCAACATCGCCTTCCCTCACACCCCATCGCAATCTGACCTCACCAAGACTTGTCGATCATTCGAAATGCGCTCCATTTAAGGTGACAGCGCGGGTCTGGGCCAAGTCGCTGAGCGGTGTACTCTGGAGAAGGACGTGGGGACGGGAGGCGGATTCGCCGCCAAGTGGTTCTTTGACTTCAAGTCGCTCCAGTGCGAGCAGTTCGTCTTCGAGGGCGAGGGCGGCAATGCCAACCAGTTCGACTCGCTGTCCGAGTGCGAACGCATCTGCACAAGTAAGCACTACGGTTATAGGCGAAGAGTAGACCAATAATGCAGAATACAGTAGATTTGGTAATAAAGAAACCCTTTTTATGATTAATTCTTAGCTAACAATTCTAGTGTCCGACATGCTGGAAGGAGGCAACATCCCGGTGTCCGAGGAATCCGACGACTACGAGGACCCCGTTACCGGATCTGACGGAGGAGAGACCGCGCCTCTTCTGGAGGTTGCCGACAGTAAGTTACCATCGACGACAAGGTTCCGTCAGTGAACTCGTTCCTACTTCGCTTGCACTCTCTTCATACTCTCTCGTCGGAAGTAGGCACAGCTTTCCAAGCATCATAATAGCGAACAGCGGTTTTCGCGCATAGAATCCGATCCTGTAGGCGATCCAGTGAACGAAAAATTATGAATTTAAAAGCGTAAGCTCGCCGCTATGATTTCAATAAGTTCTGAAAATTTGGTTTTGATTGGTTTAGCCTGAGAGAAAAAAAGCTAGTCCTGAGAAAATTAAAAAAATAGTGGTCATTTCGCTATTAGCCGGGCGGAATACTGTGTAGGAATGAGACGACGGATGGAACATGTTCCTTATCCATACGATGGCATAATCCAGAAACACTTTGTTCGGGGACCCCAAATTCCCTCGTCTAATCTCTGCCTTCCCAGAGCAACTTCCCTTCTCGAGCATCGACGACGCGACGGACTTCGAGGACAAGGCGAAGGCGAACATCGGAGCCGCAGCTCATGCCTCGAAGACCGTCCAGAAGTAAGCTGACGAATGGCTGGCCGGGCAACGTATTATGATCAAATCCTTTGCAGAATATTCTAAATCTTAAGCGAACGGGCCAAAATGTTTGGGGGCCAAAAACGTTTTCTATGCGAGAGTTCCTACCAAAAATTACGCTGCTGTTCGAACACTGTGTTTAGGAACTACAACTCGGTGCCCATTCGCACGGTAGTAGATGAGAACGGGGAGGAACTGCCCATTGTCGCTCCCTCACCGCCCGAGACCATCAACTACCAGACTGGATCGGTAGGGACACGCAACATGCATGGAATACATTATTTTGCTTTAGGTCAAGATCAGTGGAATCAAGACTTTCGATGAGAGCAACGGACGCATTCCTATTGACAATGCTGATGGTGAGTTGCTGTTCCCCACCGTCGACGCTTTGCGGCGCTCTTCTTCCCGTAAGACACGAAAACTTGTATCATTCGCGAATAAGTTCCGTCAGTAATCTCATTCCTACTTTGTCTGGACTCATACCGCTTCGCGCTCTCGTCGGAAGTAGGAATGAGGAAACTGACGGAACCTTATTCTAATAGATAAAAGAGGCTTTGCAGACGTAGAGGAGTCGTCGACGATCGCCATGCCGTCGTGCCCCAATGACATGCAGGAACTGCGGTACAAGGACGGCCGACCGGTTGGTTACTCTTGCAATAATTGTGAAGCGAGATAGAATAGGCGAAATAGCCAGAACAAATGATGAGAATCTGACAACAGACTCCAATTTCCGCCCCCAATCACTGGAGTCCTGCAGGTGATGTGCCTTCCGGGCAAGAACCAGTGTCCCGAGAAGTCGGTGTGCTTCTTCAACGGCGTCGACTACTTCTGCTGTCCCGAGGAGGAGGACCCATATGACAAGCACGTATTCGGAGGTACGACCAACGACGACCTTAGAGACCTTTCTCGCTTCTGAACTTACGTGTGCTCCAGAGTAGACACTAGAGTAGACACTAGTGTACACTAAAAGTGTCCCACGAAAGCCTTTCTGCCAATGTCGCACTCATTCTTCTCCGTTTACCGTATTATTGAAGGCTACAACGGAGAGGAGATCAAGCACGGCTACAAGCGATTCGGACCCCTGAACATCCGACGACTGAGGGATGACTACCCCGTTCAGAGGAGGAAGAGACAGGCCGACTTCTCCATTGACTCCATCACCGCGCCCCTGCGATTTGATGGTGAGAACGAAGAGAGCCAGGGAGCGAGTAACTGGCGATTTTGTGGTTTTCATAACCCTGCCTGCGTAGAAAAAGTGATGTGACACTTACCGTAGTAGCCCCAGTTTTCTAGAATGAATAATAAGCGAGCTTTTGCAGACAAGCCAATCACGCGTATCTACGCCGCACGACCGATCACTGCACGAAGACATCCGGGATCGAAGAGGAAGACGCCCTGTGACTATCCCCTTGAGAAGGGAGAGTGTGCGGAGCAGCATCTGAGGTATGCGTTTGAACCTTTTCGTCCCCATTACTGATAAATAGATGGGAATGAGCGTATTCTCAGGTATTTCTACGACAAGTCGTCCGACTCGTGCCGTATGTTCCATTACACCGGTTGCAACGGAAACGCCAACAACTTCGGCTCTGAACGCGACTGCCAGGAGATGTGCGTCAAGGGATTCAAGAGTAAGTGATCGTCTCATTCCTATTCCCGCCGAAAGAGCAAAGTGGTATGGAGTGAAAGATAGCGGGACGATAAGATAATATGTATCATTTCAGCGGCGAAGGCTCAGCAGGAGAAGCTGGCGGCCCAACTTCCCCCCGGCCAGTGTCCCAACGGCGAGCCCCTCGGGGGAGCCGCGCCCGTTCTGTGCGGAAACAGCACCGAGAGCATCGGATGCCCGAGGGGATACTTCTGCCGGCAGGGCCCTCCTGATGTCTGCTGCCAGGACATCCGTGAGTCTTCACTCTTTGAGTACATGATCAGGAACTTTCCACCACACCTTTGCTTAGCATAATATATACTTAATACTCTAAGAGTGTAAAAGTGAGCAATAAATGAAGTCAATAATCCCTTCTGTTTCAGCAATCGACCAAATACTGGCGGCCTCTCCCGATCAGCGCGACGTGATCGTAAACAAGCAGCAGACCAAGTGTAAGTCAACTTTACCCATTCAGTCGTCGAATGCCTGTCTTCAGCCGTCCCCACCACGACCACCACTCGGGCGCCCGTCTACTGTCCCGACGCATCGGACCCTCTTCTGACCAAGTCTGGCGAGGTGAGAATTGTACATTAGTAATACAGTAGAGGAAAATGCTCCTTCAGTTGTCTCATTCCTAAGAAGCGCCGACGAAGTAGGAATGGCGTTTAGGAACTTTTTCGCCATTCATAATATCTCGAACAATAGCGTTCGCAGATCCGTCAGTGCGGTTCCGGCTTCGACGGGTTGAAGATGTGCCCCCGCGGCTTCTACTGCGCCATCAACGCTGAGGCCAACAGTGAGTCGCCCACTTTGCTACTTCCTATCTATGTAGGGAGGGAGAGCCTTTATGGGGGTTCCACAAGGAGGGAAATTCCTATGTAGGTACTCAAGTGAAGTGTGAGTACCAACTTCGGTCCCCCCTTCACCGCCCCCCATTGCAGCCCGCCTGTGCTGTCCCCTGCTCGGCTCGTCCTCCCGTCTTCCCTACCAACACGGCGTCATCCCTCCCTACTTCGGCCGTCGTTCTCCCAATTCGGGCGAGATCATCGAGCGGGGATCGCTGCCCTCGGACGTAGTGAAGGACGAGACGGAGATGGAGGCCAAGGCCCTCGATGACTTCATCGTTCCCAGTGAAGAGCGGTCGAGGGGACCGAAGAGCTCGCTTGAACGGTTCGCTTTTGCCACATCTTTTGAAAGTCCATTGTCCGGAAAGTCGTATTCTTCATTATCCAGAAAATATAATATTCAATATTATTTTCAGATTCGTCGACGACGCGACAGTCGAGAGCGAAGAGGTGTTCGAAGATGAGGACCAACTAGCCAGAAGCATGCTCAGAGCCGACTCCAAGACTCTCGCTCAAGGTAGAGGAGAGGGTGGTGAATGAGTGATCAAGTGGGGCCTTTGCAGCACAAGGAGAACTACTGGCTGAAGTCGAAGAAGAGAAGGAGATTCCCCGGCCGACTCCCGTTCTCGACACCGAGACTGTACAGGAGACGAAGAAAACCAACGACAAGAGTCGCTGTCTGCTGAGGCCGGATGAGGGTGAGCATAATTGACGAAAAATGAGATGAGCCTAGGAACGACTTGGAGAGTCCTCCGTAACCAGAGTCGCTAAACCAACATATTGTCTCATCAAAGCTCCCATTTCCAGGCCGAGCGTGCACCAGTGAGGAGATGGCCCCGCGCACGAACCTCCACTACTTCTACTCGAGTCTGGACGGGCGCTGCAAGCTCTACTTCTTCAAGGCAAGTCCAGTCCGTGTTGATCCCCGTGTTCGGGACTCGTATTTAGTATATAGTGGTCCAAACGAGACAGGAGAGGTTTATGACATCAAATCATCTTCGAAAACACTCTGTCCGAGATGGCGAGATATCTGGAGTATTCTTTTGATTCTCCCCAACCTTTCCAATCCCCTCAATCCAACCGACCCATTCAGGGCTGCGGAGGCAATGCCAATCGATTCGATAAGAAGAGCGAGTGCGAGAGTGCGTGCATGACTGTCTAATCGTCGCCCTCTTCTCTCTTCTCTCCCCTCTCTTTCACACACGAGTCCTTTCCTGCTTTCCTTTGACACAGACATTCCGTTATTACCTAGTTACCGCAGCATTGTTCGCTAGTTACTCCCGTTTTTCCTAATAATTGTGCCTAATAATGTCTTTTCTTTCCTTGTTCCTTACGTCTTTCCTCCCTTCAGGCAGTGCAATAGCCAGTCTCGAGACCGAGATTGCAATTCACACACATTCACTCATTTCTGTCCAAATTCGTTGTCCGAGTCTGCTCATGAACTCGATAAATCATTGCCAAACGTATTTCACCTAAGCTGAGACGAAACAGACAAGATCAGGGGGTAGCTCGTTAATTGTGGCTCCATTTTAATGCAAGAATGGCGTGAGCTACGTTGTAGGGCGAATAGGCTGTCATTGGGACAGCTGCCGGAGCGGACATCACATCCACTCAGGGGAAAGCATCCGAACTGCGCCCAGAGAACGAGCAGATATTCAGATTCTGTTTCTATGACTTCGACCAGAGTACGCAGTATTCTACCAGACGGTACACAAGGTCACAGGATGAAAACGTGAGAGGAAGGAGAAGTTGTCGATGTCCAAATGTTTGCCGTTCCTACAGAGAGACTTTCACAAACTGTTTTGCGCCCCTTCCAGATTCTTCTCTTCTCGCTTAGTGGGGTGGTGGTTATTCTTGACGGGAAGAGTAGAAAAGGAGATGGAGGAAGGGGGGGGGAAACGGGGCAACATGAGGGTTTGGTCCATAAATACTATTGTTTCAACTCTTCTCCTACCGATTCCCTTCTCTACGACTTGTTTCCCTCTGACTCTTTGATGTTACAGAAGTCTGTCACCCTTCATCTCCGTACTACAATCCATGTGTTATGTACTTCTCTGCCCGTCTAAGTCTCTCCAGCTCCCTGCACTCTCTCTGCAATCCCTGCCCACCCTCTACTCTCAAATATTTGAGTATCTTCGAGTCATCAGTGACTCTCTCTCTCTCACTCCCTCTCAGCCAACTTCACACTTGATCGTCGCCTTTCATCTTCGTTTGCTTACTCATATTCTCCTTGTTGTCTTGATCAGTTCCTCCCTCTCACCATCCATGCCCGTATCCATAACTGTAGTCATCTCCGTCTAGTTTGTGTCTCTATTCTATTTCCGGGAGTCGGTCCTCTTCCTTCTTCGTGTGTGTATCTCTCGTATCCTAGTGATCTCACGAGGATAGTCAAAGTTGAGAGAGGAAAGAGAAGGGAAGGGAAGGGGAAGAGTGACGTCTTGTGATGAAGAAGGACATCGGGTGTTCTATGGCGACCGACAAGTCAGAGACGAGAAGAAGCTAGACGGGTCGCGGTGATGGGAGAAGGAAGATCATCTCTTTTCGATTTATGTATATATTTCTCATCGGCAAGCCGAAATGAGAATTACAAGTGTAGTAAGTAATGTTGAATGAAAACTCCAATATTACATTTGTATGTTATCTCCAATATATTGCGCATTAGTTTGCGCATTAGGAAAGGACGATTGTTCCCAGTGCAGAAAGCAAGAAGTCAGGAGGACCAAGTGTGACTTATGATTTATATGTCTGTCTTAGATTGTAATATTCTCTCGAAGGACTACGAAATCACGCTTGTTCCGAGTGCAGAAAGGACGAGGTGCGTGATGTCGCGCACTTGTTGCCTCTCGTGTGCATGCTTTCGTTTGACGAAGAGATCGAAGCTGTGCGAAGCAGATGATGGGGGGAAGGAGGAGGAGAAGAAAGAGGAGGAAGAGGGTGGGAGAGAGTTAAGAGAGGGAATCAAGGAGGGAAGCGAGGGGGGATGAGAAGGGACCGAAGACTAACTGAAGGCACCGGATGGCTACTGTAGTCTGGGAATGGGAGGACGGACTAGACTGCTTGCCCAGTCTGCGTAGTCTGTATCCATTTCAGTCACCGCCATGACTCACTTCGTCATTGTGCGTTATGCATAGCATAACAGCGGAGATGAGTGTACCTTATCGACCGTCTTCGCATTCCTTTGCCAATCATGCAAAATAGCAAATAGTATTAGCTCTTCAATTTAGTCCAATTAGAAGCCGTCGTCCTTTACCGGGGGGTTTCACTTCTCAACCCGTTGGCCATTGGTCATGAGGGGTGCTTCCATAGAAACGGGACTGGATATAGGGGGGTCCATGTCATCCCGTGCCTCTCACAGCTCTATACCCCTGTAAACTTCCCTATGGGATCGGTCCAATCTCTCATCCCTGTCGATCTGCGTGATTCTTTCGTTGCTTTCTGTGTGTACGTCTCCATTGACTGTTCCTCTAACTCCCTCGCCTCCCTACCATTCTCTCCCTCTCTACCTCTTCCCCCCTCGCACCTCTCCTCCACTGTCCTTTCACTCCGTGAACCTTCCCTTCCTTCCATTTCCTACCCTCACCCGTGTACCTTCTGTGCTCTTCTATTCCTCGATAAGTTCACTACATGCCATTCGTACTTTTCCTCCTCTTCCCTTTCAATTTCCGTGCTTTCCCCATAGAGCATAGCCAGTAATGTATGACCAGTCTCACCTTTCGATCTGCATTTTTTGTTCATCACAACACCGATATCATTGTCTAAAGTTCCGTCAGTACTCTCATGCCTACTTTTGTCTATACTCCCCTCCGCTCTCACATTGCAAAATAGGAATGGCGACAACTGGCCCAGCCCTTTCCTCAACCATCTCCCTCCTTGAAGGGTGAAGTGCGATGGATGCAATACGAATGGAGCTGAAGGCAGCCGCCCCGCGGAAGGCCAACGCCTTCCGCATCTTCCACAAGCTTCCCTTCAAGATGCACTCGACCAAGGCGCCCCGGTCGGAGAAGGACAAGTGGGTTACTGGCATGCATTCGTCCCTCTGCACCAACCCGGGAGGATTACCGTAGAGGCACAAGTCGTAAAAACCTCCAACGGTTGCATAGCCCTCGGTTGCCAGCCACACACATCACACTAACGTGCAAGAGCGGGATTGCGCACTATTGTAGATGTTGTACATAGGTTGCCGAGTCTTGGCTTACTTCAATGATGGCACTTATTCTGACCAGCAGTTTCTTGCAAGTGACCCTGCCGCGCACTTTATCATAACGTTGTACTAAGCGCGTAGTCGATATGCCATTTGTTCCACTGAACCAACCGAGAGAAGTCGCTATAGAGCAAACAGAGGCACCTCCCCTTCCCCCTCGCTCTCTCCTTTCCCTCTCTCTATCCCTCCCTCTCCTTTGCTTCTCCTCCCCTTCTCTTATCTTCATTTTGCCTGAGGCTTCGCAAGGGAGTCCATAGTCCGCGCGCGTTCTGCCCTATTTTGATGTAATCAGGTGAGCTGATAATGTGACTGAAGGGGTGCAGATGGTTCGAGTTGCAAGGGGGTGGGGTATATGAATAGCCGCGGTGGAGAAAGTTCCGATAGGGCGGGCTCTTAGATGGGTACCTACAGTGGTTGGATGGCTTGCTGCACATGTTTTTAAAGTATTGATTAGCTTGCTGCAGAGATTAATTTGACTTAATTGCCCTCTCTTTATGTACGGGTCCACTGCAGCCGACAAACGACAGACCTTGCCCACGTATGGGCGGTCCCCTCTCGCCTAGTAACCAGACTCGTTGATAAGACGCGGGTTCATACCCGGTCCGCCCTTAGTCATCCTCCTGTTATTCTTCCATTCTGTGTCCCCCCTCGAGTACCTCTCTCAGACTCGAAACGATGCCACCCCACGAGAACCTCGAAATGCTCAAGAAGTACGATCCCTTGGCTGATCTGGACTGTCTGCCCTCCGTAAGATTTTGTTCACTCCCTACTTTTATCATATCTTATGAAGATAATACACAGAAATAGGCTGAATCTTTTGAAAAAAAAATAAAAAAACCTATGCACTGGTCTCCACCAAAACAGATTGAAAATGAGCAGTCTCCTTTTAGGGACTGGCCGAAGGTTGTCCAAACGACGATAACGACAACAAAAAAAGACCGGAGAACGAATTCGAAGAGGTGTGAAATAGGTTGGAATATGTATTTTCAACTAAGCATTCAGGCTAATATCTTTGTGAAGCACTCTGTGTACATCTCATGGCTCATCCTTCTCTTGTTCGGTTACATACGGTCAGTGAAAATAAAGTTAACTCGGATATATATATATATATATATATATATATATATATATATATATATATATATATATTTATTTATCCACGCTTACAGGAAAAGAAAGTGAAGAGACTAGGGTATGGTACAAGGTATAAACAATAAGCAGGCTAAGAGAGCTTAACTTGAAGCTCAATTACTTTGGCTGGAAAGGCAATTAGTAATGAAATTTCGAAAATACAAAGGAGTGAAATCAAGTACATTGCTAGGGAGAGAGTTCCAAGCAGATATATTACGGTAACCGAAGGAATGTTTAAACTGAGCTATTCTAACCAAGGGAACAGAAAGCTTAAAACGGTGTCCCCTAGTGACTCTAACTGAAGAAGATTGCTCGAAAACAGCTGAAATTGGGACTTCGATGAGACCATGATGAATTTTCTACATTACAACCAAGTAATTTACATTCCTACGAAGCTGGAGACTGTGAACAATTAACATTGACAATCGATTGTTATACGGAACATCAAAAAGACCTCAACGTCGGAATATCAAGCGAGTGTACAATCTCTGAACATATTCTACCTTATTACTAAGGATACTACCAGTGGGGGGAGACCATAATTCTGAATAGGTTTCAAGAAGAGGTCTGACATAACATATCAGAAAAGCCTAGTTAGTAGAGATAAATTGGATGTCTTGAATGTTCGTAATATATACATACATCTATTTCTAGCCTTAGTTGTGATAGAATCTACATGATCATCAAAACGGAGTCTATAAGAATAGGTTAAGCCGAGGTCTTTGTACGAGGAAACAATGGGAAGGGGAGAGGTAGAGAGAGTGAAGTGAAAGGGGGGATCACATCATTCCTAGCGTTCGAATAGCGAATCGCGATTTCCGCTGCGATCTAGCATCACTGCGTCCACAAAAATGAGTTGAAATTCGCGAATTTAAAAACTTAAGCTCATCCTAATCAGTCCAAAGAGCTGCCAAAATTTGGTGAAGATTCATTCAGCCGTTGTGAAGTAAACTCAAAATTAGTTGCCAATTCACTATTAGACACTTCCCCTTTCGGTCGGAATGCTGTGGGATGAGTTGGGCCGACCAGACAGCGACAGCATCGATGGCCTCTAGCTGCGGGTTGTCCCTCGAGTATATCTTGATGTCGTCTACATAGAGAGTCACGTGAACCGACGGGGGCAAGCATCGAGGCAGCGTGTCGATGTACATTATGAAAAGAAGGGGGCCCAGAACGGACCCCTGAGGGACACCGCTCTGGACCGTATACGCCCTAGAGTCACTCTCACCCACTCTTACACTTTGTGTTATACCGACTAAGAATGACTCGAACCAACTATGGAGAGACCCAGTTATTCCGAAATTTGACAAAGTAACAAGGAGAGATGAGTGAGGAATTGCATCAAAGGCCTTTGATAGGTCTAGGAAGCAGACACTGGCATGAGAGCCCGAATTGAGAGCAGAGAAGAGGCCAGACAGAGATTGAAGCTAGGCAGAGGAACAAGACCGCTTGCTACGGAATCCGTGTTGAGCGGCATGCAACAAACTATTAGAGTCAAGATATTCAATTAGCACATCAGATACAATTCTCTCAAAGACCTTGCTAGAAGAGCACGCAAGAGAGATTGGTCGGAAATTATTAGGGTCATGTTTGGAGCCTTTGTTCTTATATATGGGCTTGATTATTGCATGTTTCCAAATGTTAGGACATGTCCCATACATCAGAACTCGGTTAAATAGAATGCACAAAGGGAGAGACAAAGAATCGGCGCAGCACCTAAGAAAGTAATAGGGAATCGAGTCGGGAGATGTCGAACAACGCTTGGGCAATCTACTACAAATACGATGAACAGAGGAAGGGGTGATATCAATGAAGTCAATCGAACAATCGATGTTGTTAGAACGATTAATCGTAGGAGAGGGGTGACAATTGATAGACGATGAGAAGCAATCAGCGAGAATATTGGACATCTCTAAATTATCAGTAATGGGTTCACCAGCAGTTGAGAAGGGCGATGTGATATTATCATTGGGCCTAATCCTACACGAAGCGAAACAATAGAATGAACGGAGATTGGGATTAGTTGAGAGTCGTTTCTCTCGCAACCGGTTATCACTTCTCGTAGAGCTTCTGAGAAGGCGGGACACACGATTAAATGGGGAACTACCGAGAATAGGGATACGTTTATAAAGGGAACGAGACTTACTAAGTAGCCTACGGGTTCGAGAGCTATAAGACATTGAAGAATTCTTAATGTTGATAGTAGGAACAACCTCGTACATAACAGAATGGACCCTATCGACAAAGACGCTGTACAAGATATAAAGAGGCTGTACAAGATATGAGAGGCTGTACAAGATATAAGAGGCTGTACAAGATATGAAGAGGCTGTACCAGATATAAAGAGGCTGTACAAGATACAAGATATCGTAAATTCAGAGAATTCATGAGATCAGTTGGCCTCGAGTCGAATGCAAAAGTATCCAAGGAGTTGGACAAGCAAAGGGTAGGTTAGATGACCTTGATAAAACTGAGATTATACTTATTTGTGACACTTATTTATCTATTGTGAAAGCGCTAATACAATCTATGCCAAAGGATATCTCCGTATGGACATCGTATGTATCACCTTTTAGTCGTTTGCTCCACTGTACAACAACTTCGAAGGAGTGTACATTCGTAATTGCTACATGCGAGTGAGAGACGTCTTCGAAAGACCGATCGGTTCCTGTCCAGGAGCTACGGTAAGCGGATACTGTAGATGTGAAATGCTTTTTATATGATGTTCGGAGTTTTCACCTAAGAAATAGCTTCAATTTTTAAATCTTTTAACATAAAGTTTTAGCATGTTTTAACAGCGTAATAACTGCCTAGTTATGTTGATGCAAAATTTTCCGCACGTAAATCGGCCGGGCAGATGTGTTCCTTTGATCCCTCATCGGAACACATCAAGCGCAAGCAAACAATTCGTTTCTTTTTGCAGAAACAGATGAGCAAACTCTCTCATCTGGACGTAGCACAAGCAGTGATCTTTCGCTCTTTATCCTTTGGATATGCTTTAAATTATCTTGTAAAAAAACAAACTGCAGGTGAACGTGCTCGATCGTTATTCAGATGACTACAATTGGTCATTCAAGTGAGTATTGAATACGGTATCCGCACAACTTTTGACATTCTGCTGCACGCTTATCGATGTACAAAAGACTATGAGGCTGAAAACGAGCTACAGATCAGACCACACTACTCCGTTTTATGTGTCGAATTAGTCACAAGACCATGTTTATCACTGCATAGTTAGCGCTATCTCGAAAAGATAAGCGTTTTCACAACAGTGGATTATGTCACTTCTAGCGCATTGTCAAAACTATACTATTGTTTGCAGTTATCCCGGAACTCAGACGAAGGTAATCAACACGGGATCGTACAACTATTTGGGATTTGCCGAAACAAAAGGTTACATTTTCATACCGTCTTATATATTTTGTAAAAGTTGGCCACAGAAGACTAAATTTTTTTGCCATAATATAACTAGAAGTTGAAACCTTGCTAAAGCCATTTTATCAGGTCCTTGTTCAAACTCGGCAGCAAAAGCCATTGATCGAGAGGGAATATCTACGGCGGCAAGCGAGCTTGTTGCAAGTGATATTTATTTACTTCGTTTTAGTGATATTTACCTGAAGACGATTCTTCATGAAATATTATAAATACTGTTCAATTTTTTTATTCAGTTCCCAGCACTCAAAAACGACTCGAAAGTCTCGTTGCGGAGTTTCTCGGAGTAGAGGAATCAATCGTGTTCCCCATGGGATTCGCCACAAATGCTCTCCATGGAGCTGCCTTTGCTGATAAGGTTACTGTGCTGAATCTATGAGAATAGTTGTTTGTTATAGGATACGTTTATTGTATCCGATCAGTATAATCACACGTCTCTGAGGCTCGGGTCAAGACTATCACACGCGACAGTAAAGGGATTCAAGCACAATGGTTAGCTTACACCCCCCTCCCCCCGCTTTGTACCGTTGCACTAAGTCATTATGTTGCTTATAAATATTCTTCACATTTTCAAACAATTTTGTCTAATAAATACTTGCAGATATGAAGGATCTTGAGAGAATTCTACGGGATGCGATAGTGTATGGTAACAAGAAGACGTGTAGGCCATACAAAAAGGTGATACGAGTCAAATAATGTCTCGTCCATGATTGCTGTAGATCATCATCATCGTCGAGGGTATTTATTCAATGGAAGGATCTATATGCTCCCTTCCCGAAATTATCGCTTTGAAGAAGAAATACAAGGCTTATTTGTATCTTGATGAAGCCCATTCCATCGGTTGGTCACCACAACATTCCGCGCGGTGAAGAATGTGTCTAATAGCGAATTACCCACCACTTTTGAATTATCTCAGCAATCGATAAACGAATCTGTACCAAATTTTTAGCACTTCTTGAGATTATAAGTACGAACTTAAGATTTTAAATTCATGAATTTTTGTTCATTGGCTCGCTCACAGGATCGGATCCTATGCGCGGAAACCGCTATTCGCTATTAGAAGAACGCTTGGAATGCTGTGTCACGCTTGTTCGACTTTACCCGTATACATTGTACAGGAGCTATGGGCAAGACCGGGCGAGGAGTAGTTGAGTACTGGAATTGCGATCCAAAGGACGTCGATGTTCTTATGGGAACCTTTACGAAAAGCTTCGGCAGTTCTGGAGGATACATTGCGGGAACGAAGGTACATCTTCAGCTTTTATTTTATAAGTTGCACATGAATTCGCTTTAGAAACTCTGCTCGCACATCCGCGCCTTCTCTCCCTCGGTATTCTATGCGAAATCCATGTCTCCTCCTATCGCAGAACAAATCATCAGTAGCATGAGTATCATCATGGGAAAGGATGGATCTAACGATGGTAACTTTGACTTTTCTTTTAGGAAATATACGTTCAACTAACCAACAATGACTACAAGATTATCTTCAGGAGCCCTTCGTCTCGAACGATTGCATCGAAACGCCCGCTACTTCCGACTGAAATTGAAGCAGATGGGTTTTATCATCTACGGAAGCGACGACTCGCCCGTTGTTCCCCTTCTCATGTATTATCCGACTCATTGCGGGTGAGATACAGCAGATAACTTACGTCCTATGTATTACACGAAGACTGTAGAGTGGATCTACTCTTGCGTTTATGGTGTTAAGTATTTCTTTTTTGGCCGTTTCATGCTTATGTTTCAAGATGGAATAGTCACTATGCCCGTCCTTCTTCTGTATAGTGTAAAACCTAACCCAGGAAACTGATCCGGTTTGTCAACCCAAGTATTTATTTGTCCTTGCAGTAACTACGGAAGAGCGATGCTGGACAAGAAGATCGCCGTGTGCGTAGTCTCATTCCCGGCTACGGACATGACCGAGAGCCGGGTGCGATTTTGTTTATCGGCTGCCCATACGAAGGAAATGCTGGACAAGGTGAGAGATCAACGAACAACTTGTAGAAGTCAAAATGAACGTCTTCGCAGGTATTGCAAGCAGTGGATGCAGTGGGCGACAACACGTATTCGAAGCACTCGAAGCGGACTCATCTCTACAAGGACTTGAACATCGAATGGTAGCCTCACGATACTATCCAACCCTCTAAACAGTGCATATGGGTCCCGGCAGATCGTCTACTCAATTCTTAGCATTCAATTGATTTTTAATCCGTGCCTACCAATTACGATCGCAATAAGGGTCGTAGCGTTTAGTTAATCACTATTGTGTATAGGAGTGTATCGATGCCGTATATCACCTTCACTAACCCTCGTTATTTACCCTTATCATTTGCCTTCTCTGTCTTCGTTCAATTCGGGTTTTCCCTCTAATGTCTCGCTTATCTTTCCGTGCATTCCAGTTCACTTTGTTAGTAAAGTCATTTGAAAAGTTGTAAGAAATTGAAATTCAGCAAAATGATACGGTAAAAGGAAACTTTAATTAGCCCAATATTTTTAGAACAAAAATAGCGCGCATTAGAGCGCGCAAGCGTGCACAGTTTCCAATAAGGGAAAAAAATAAGAAAAATCTTTAAAAATTATTGCGAAACGCAAAACTTCTCAAAATTTCCCCGAATACTTACGCATGGTGGATATAATAAAAACGGGAAAACAAACCTGTCAATGATCACGGGAGAGTAGTACTGTAGGTAGGTAGACGCATGTACCATCACGTCCAAAACTCTTGACAGCACCGCAACCAACAATCGTACGTCTCCCCATCCTGCATAAGCAAAGCATCATAGCATTTATAAAGACACCTTCTAAGCAGGAAAATACCAGAACGCAAATTGAAAGTGCGTGAAAAGCGTTAGATTGAGTCGGCCACTTCCCAGGGAGGGAAGCGAGTCTCTGGCTCGCAAAGGCGAGAGGAAGGGCCATGTTTGCATCGCCTACTTTGATCTCTCAAAATTGATCTCCCGAAATGGGGAGATACTCATTCCTTCTCTCCAACTTTCCCTATGAATGACGTGAGGCATGCGAAGGCCGGTCAAGGACACGCTGTCTCATCACATATCACGGTCTTCCCAATGCATTACGATCAAGCTGCGGTCGTTGTGGCTTCGGCCCCTAGCACAATAGTTATTCCTCTGGAACGTCAAAATCGCCTTACTGATGCAGACAGAGAGCGAGGGCTATCGAGTGATGGGAAGGCCGAAGGCAAGAAGGAAGGACACGATTGCACTGGACATGAAGATTGCGAAGTTGAAGGAGGCTGACAGATTCCAGTGAACGTGCGGCTTCGACATCGTTGAGGAAGAAGAAGAAGAAGAAACGTGTCCTGTGCAGAAGTGCCGAGAAAGTGCAGCAGATTCCCTAACCCCTTCCAAAAAGTCCCCTGCACACTGCCATTTATAATATTCACCCGCGCATATCCCTCCCCTGCTTCTCGTCTTCCTTTCCCCGATAAACACATTAATCCCTCCCACTTGCGGTAGCTTCACTAACAGCTGTACCATTGCATACTATTCGAATATGACAGAGTATCGTGGATATGCCTAATTCCGCAATAAACTCTATGCACGTACCGTAACCATACAATATTCGGAACCTGTTTGTTATAAAAGCTAATTGAGGAAACGAGTAAAGATATTATTAAAAGCAATGCAGTTTTCAGAATGAGGATGAAAACGGAAAGAGTAATATCCTAAATATCTTTAGGGCTTTGAAAATGATACAGTATCCTGAAAAGCGTTGTGAGAGGAAAATGTCTATGGAGCGGAGCGCGAACGAATCCTGCCCGAATTCGGGAACATTTTATTCTGTATTTCTTCTTCTTCTCATCATCCAAAAGCAGTGACACGGTACTTAAATTCTAGGGCTTGAAAACCAAGCGCGATTAGCGTATTTATCGCCTGACTCTCTTCATTCTTACATGCTCGTCCTCACTCCCTCGGTCTGATAATGCAATTAAAAGGTTTGGTTTTCAAACCCTACTAAATGCTCTTAAAAGGTTAATTGGAATACTTTCTTGTCAGTCTCTTGAGAGTTTGCTCCCTTCCCCCATTTCTCTCCTCAATCCCTCTCCCTTCGTCCGTTCTGATTAGTCGGCTGTCCCTTCGCTCCGATGACAACTCCGAAGAAGAACAGCAAGGGGACAAAGGGTACGGTAACTTTGTCAGATTCTGTAGGAGATGCTTTAACTACTGTGAGCTACTGTACTGAATAAAGAGATACTGTTGATATTTTAAGATGCTCTCCTGAATGTTCAGATAATGTATTATAGAAATCTATTGTGAGATACGGTACCGAATGTTTAGATTTTCTTTTACACCCGCAACAAACAGTTTCAGCCTTCATAGACGACCTTATCGTACGTCTTCTCTCACGCGGACCGGATTTCCAGAATATTATGCTGGAATCGGAAGCGATTCGACTGTGAAAGGAGGCCGCGTCAGTCACTAATCTTATTACAAATGGATTGCAACGAAACTCTAGTTTCCGTAGTCCAGCACCTAGGCGTAGGATGCACTTCTATTCTAGAAATACAAAAATAACTAATATCAAAACATAGCACACCGTATACCTGCACGATAAGTTGGAGATAAGTTGAGAAGTGGATAATTCCCATTTCCAGTCTCGTATTCTCGAAACAACCCTCAATGGTGGAGATCGAACCGCCCGTCAGCATTTGCGGGGTATTTACACGGACAGTATCACGGTGAGGGGTACTGTCCGTGTAAAGGGGATACTGTAAGGAGCTATTCATGTCCCGAAATACGTGGTTCAGTAATTTTTCATCCTATGCTTACCTAGCAATCGGTTTTACTAATGAACATTTTCGGTCACTAATAAATAAATAATATTTTTGACCCGATAGACCATTTTTCGATCTTCTCCGTATCTTCGATCGAATCGGCTTTCTTCCCCTCGCCAACTACCTCTTCCTCGGCGATTACGTTGATCGAGGAAGTCAGAGTATCGATACGATATCCTTGCTGTTTGCTATAAAGTCATTTTCTGGCTCTTAAATATCTGTTGCAGATTAGCTTCCCGAAGAACATTTTGCTACTACGAGGCAACCACGAATGCAATGCAATCAACAACATCTACGGATTCGCAAAGGTTTTTTTTTCTTTATCAATATTTTTTAAATAGTTTAGGAGCAATTACGTATACTAAAGCAAAGAACGATGATTTGCACAAGCAAACATTTACACTTTAGGAATGCAGAAGACGGCTCGGACCGAACGCATGGAGAGCATATCAGGTAAATTGCTCTTATTTTCTTATATTCTAAATTCTGATAAGTTTTTTTCTATTAATTTTTCTTTATTTTATTAAAATGCAGAAGAAAAGATTAGCATTCATGATTGAGAAGAACAATGAAGGAACATTGAAAATGAAGCTAGCGATTTTACCAAGACCCTTGACTGCCAGGACGTCTTCGACGTGATGCCTCTCACGGGTCTTATCGGGGGTCGCATACTGTGCATGCACGGAGGTCTATCGCCCCAGTTGAAGAGTCTCGAACAGGTATCCTTACATTGCTTTTATGTTGTCGATTAACCGCAATTCTGTCCTATCATATGAAGATCAGAGCGTCATACCCTTATTTATCCTTGAGAAATTCGTCCCTATCTACAACTAACCAATGTTCTTGATATATGCAGCTTCGTTCAATCTCGCGACCCCTCGATCCTCCCAATCCCTCGCTGCATCTCTACCTTCTCTGGGCGGATCCCAGTGCCACCGACGATGTGGGGATTCCGTTTATCCACCTATCGAAATATGAAATAAGAATAAAAATAACTGGAGTAGATAGTGCAAAATCCATGCACTTGTTTGACTTAATTCAGAAATTCGAGCACAACACGCGTGGATGCTCGTATACGTTTGGTGCAGATGGGAATTAAATTTGTTGTTAATTGGGCTTTTAGCAGCAATAATATTTATATGCAACAAAAAAAGAAAAAAAAGTAACCGGTTTTTCAGACGTCGTGGCAGAGTACTGTAAGATGCTGGACATTGACTTGATCGTGAGGGCGCATCAGGTAAGATCACAAATCAATGATCATGAATCTGAGAATTGCATTGTATTATTACATTGTTTTACTTATTACAAGCTTAGCTTTCTTTACCATACCTGGACCACCTTTCTAAATCTGGAAAAGAAAGAGATGGTATGCAATGTTCAAACGATCAAGAAGCACAAGAACAGTGATAAGTGCAATATAACAGTTTAGCCAAAAGTTCAAAAAATCTTAAAGCAATTATTGCCTGCATTCAGGTAGTGCAAGACGGGCACGAGTTCTTCGCCGACCGAAAACTGGTACCATTCTCTCCATTCCGACTTAATTCAACACTCTGTTTTTTTCCAGAGTCTCGGAATTCTGGCTCGATAGCATTTCTCCTGACGTAATCCATTTTCACCATTAATTGCAAGGTGACCCTCTTCTCGGCTCCCCACTATCTACTGTCAACAATTCGACAACGCCGCGGCAGTCCTCAACGTCGATACGAACATGGGATGCTCCTTCACGGTCAGTATTAGAATTCGCCAATTGACCGACGTCTGAATGGATCGAGATACGAAGAAACTTGAGATGTGCAGATCGGTTAGTACAGTGATTGCGTGTCATGCATCATTCTTAACCGCGACGCGTCTCATCACGAAAAATAATGAAACATCCAAAATGGCCGGTCTGCACAATTCTAGAAGAAACATGAAGAGCACATCTGCTATCCTTTGAATTTTAGGCAGCGTGAAGCTTCTTCCATGTATTTCAATCGCCTTTCAGATTCTCCGTCCGGTTCGCATGAGGGAGAAGTCGGACGAGTGATGAAGATGCGTCGAGCGAATCGTCGATTTTTTGAATAAACAGATCTTGCGCGCACTTCGACGCCGACAAATTCTTGTGACGGCTAGAGCTAGCTGTTTACATCAGCTAGCGGCAAAAGATAGAACGTTTCAACCTTTTCGTAAATGCCAGATTTATAGCTTCGAGGAAGTCAAACTTTTATATAGCTTCGAGGAAGTCAAACCTTTATCAAAATGCATAAACATACAGAAACGCTTACAACGAAATTAACACGACCCGTAAGCCACGCTTGTTGTTAGAATGCTGCAGACATTTATGAAACACAATCTCAACCAGAAAGATCAATGACGCGCAACAAAGCATAACGACGTAACCGACGAGTATAGGAAGCAGCACGACTAATCTGAATACTACTCTAGCTTTGCATACGGTTGGCTAATGGGCTATGGCTTTTTTCCGGACCATTTTTCTGCCTACATTTGATGACAACGTGGTCATTATGCCCCTCATTCTTCTATGAAATGTGAAATTTAAGTCGATTTGCCAACCTTACTTCTATACTCAGACAGCATAACTATTTATGAATGCAATAAAGACAAAGATTTCTCTCACGGTAAGGGACGGTATCTTGCTACGGGAGGGGAATAGGCTCTTAATAAACGACCGACGTTGCGAATACTCAGAAATCGCAGGGTGTTGAGGGATTCATGCAAGGTTTTGTATAGAGAATATATCGTATCTTTAGATTTTACCAGGAAAGCTTTTGCCAAGTGTTCGTTTTGCGATATAAATAGTGAATTAAAAAGATATAGATATACCTGGTCTGGCTGGTAGAATCTGAGAATGACCTGGTCCACTGCTTCGATTTGGGCCTTGGTTGCCCGCACGAACATTAGTGCATAGTACCGTTCCATGAACACTTCGCCAAGCGTAGCTTTTAAATCAGTCGGTGCCGGATCCGCAATGCTGCAGCAACATTCTTATCTAGCTGAGCGATCATGCCTTTTTATTTATTGCCTCTCAAAAATACGCGAAGTAATTGTTTTGAGTACAGCGAACGAAAAAAAGAACTTAAAAAATCCTATTTATATTTCGATTGATTTTAGGAAAATAAGGCACTTACTTCCAGGTGATGCAGGCATCTTCAAATTCTGTAGTTGCTAAAATGTCGGCTTCTGTCATAATCATCAGCGCGGATTTATCCGAGCACACACGGCGCAGTACGAATGAGATGTCCAAGGAGTATTCCAGAGATTTGTTGCCGAAATCTTCGGCAAATATCGAGTTTAACTGAAATTAGCGCGTCTTTCGATAATTTATACTATGTAGCGAGAAGACTCGATCGAAAAAGTATTCTGAGATGAAATGCTCTGTTCTATATCATTTGCTATATATACAAGAAAGAGAAGATGTACGTCCTCATATTCTAGCGATTCAATGTAGAGCGTGCGTGTGCCTTTGCGAAGACCCTCGATTGCGGTTTGGAAGGGAGTAGGGGGAACGGGGACGGAGACGAGATTAGCGCCTTGAAATCCCGATGAATACCAGAGCACGAGAAAGGTCAGCGAAAGGCTGTAGGCCGTAGAGGAAATACAAAGGAGAGCTGCGGTTTCTGAAGAAGATGATATTCTGGAGGTGAGTGGTCGGAGTGATGAAATATACTTAGCTAACAAGACTTCTGTTACGTACCGGGCAAGCGAGGGTGCCTAGTATAAATTATATTTTTGATTATAGGTAAGATGAGTTCATGTATCGCAAGGGTGATTATTATTAGTATGACAACGGCATGCGAGAACACGAGAAAAGAACTGGCTACAAATTGCTCCTCGTAGATTTTATCCCGACGTTCGCGGAGGGACAACTAAATATAATTACTCCGATTCACTTTGTGGGACGACTAAATGTAATTACTATGATTTTCTCAGGTAATGATATGAAACCTCTGACCAGACATGTAATAAAAAAAACTATCATACATGGCATAGAGCAGACAAACCTTATCGACCAACAACGCACTTGAAAACTTGAAATCTTTCGGATAGATTCCAAATACACCATATGGCATAATATCAAGGACAGCGAAGTATGAACTCGCATTGAGCTGATCTTTAAATTTAATATAAACGCAGGAAGTGAAGGTAAACAGATTACCGTTTACATAAAAATTAATGTTACCATTTGCATCGTCGTAAAACACAACAAATTCCGTGCGGAGAAATTGTGAAATCGTTTTCCACATTTCAATGTATGATCCAGTTTGAATTCCCGCAGCGTTGAAATAGTGAAAGGGATAGCTATTCACAGGAGGCGATCCTTGGAGATACAGATGAGAAGTGTCCATGATTAATAATTTTACTACCTAAACCTTTCTACAAATGAGTTTTTTAAACCATATAATTTCCGTACCTTTCTAGAGAAAGTATGCCATATAATATATTATTAACAGAAAAAAACTTTGCAAAATAGAAACAAAGACAAACAGAAGCAAACAACTATAACATGCTTCTTGAGAGCGTGCAGTGAAGTCTGTCGATTGCTCGTGTTTGTGTAACACTTCGCACCTCTAACACAAATTGTGTTAGAGGTGCGACATGAAAATGTATCCATGATGTGTAGGCTTACTCGCTCGTAAATTAAATAATTGCGATGAAAAACCAACAATAGTGACGCTCATATCTGGTTTGAGTCATGCACAACTTCCATATGATAAAAGTTCAACAGCCGCAAGTTTAATCTGGGGATAATGATGATCAGCTATTTGCTCAATTCCTCATAAATTGGGCAATTTATCAGCAAATAATCTGGATCTATTTTTGGCCTCACCATCCGCAAAGATTTTGCAGCAACGGGGATGAGAACCCGCCGCTGCTGCACGCAATACAAACCTGTTACCTCTATACTATCAAGACACACAGTCTCTGTTCTCATTCCTCAATCATAAACCAAAGATGACGCTCGCTGAACTC
>LS936202.1:4735-33503 GCA_900490955.1 Micoletzkya japonica | reverse complement strand
AGTCTTACGGCGTTTAGCGCATAGGAACAAGGTAAACGGCATCGACGTATTCCCGGAACAAATAAATATCTCTCGCCGCAGAAATTTTTTAAAAATATTTTTCAAACACTATTATCTTTATTATCGTCTCAGAAACATATTCTAGAAGTATGGTCATGTTCGGTTTCACAAAATTTCTCGCTTCCATGTCCCTTTAAATCCGAAGGGGATTCATAACCGCAGTGATTGTGGAGGAGGACGGGGACGGGAATGAGAGGAGGAGAATGCCCAACCTACTGCAATGAACGAATCATTGCGACATACGCAGACGATCTACGTACATTTTTTGAATAGGTTTATTAGTAAAGAATTCAGACGTATCATGGCAAAGTATAGCAAAGTATGTAGTCCTATTCTGTCTCGAAAACAGCGCTCCATTCATACTCATATCGATACTATTATATAATTCGCTAAACGTCTGTGAGCCACTCCAAAGAACGATCAATCCCAGTGTTCAGAATGTGCGGGACTCCTCATAGAAAGGGTCGGTTCATTGTGGGTGAAGGGTGTAAGAAATGCGAAGGGGGTGAGGTGGGGAAGCATCTAGAAGGTTCTAGAACGTTCTCGAAGTTTCTCGAAAGTTCCAGGAAAAAGAATAGAATTTGTTTGAGATTTTGGAAAGGTGCCAGCTGTACTATCAATACTATTATATAATTCGCGAAATTCTTCAGATAATGGATATTGAAAGGTATTATACATCTTTCAGATCGATGTGATGTATTCACTTATTTAACAGGTGGTTGTACTGCATTCGGGTAAAGAGGGGAAGCTTTGAGCAAAGAAAATGGTGGCGGGAATAGTTTCTACAACTGAAAGTTGAAGCAAAATAACTATCTAACTGCCTGATCGAAAGAGGGGCAGCTTTTAGAAGGGTTCAGAATGTGGGGTACATAGGCTCCGATCCCATAGGAGAACTCTATAATCTCTGAAAATTTATTGTAGATTGTTTGAGCTTTTGAGAGAAAGGAGAATAGTTTTCAATTCGCTATTAGTCACATTCTGAACCGGGTGAAATGTTGCGGTCAGATATTTTTTTTACGAAAACCAAAGCGATATAAAGGAAGTGCAAAAGAATTAGGAAGGAGAGAACTGACGCTTTAGCATTTCTGAAGGCTTACAATTAGGAAATGTGAATGGGAAAGGAGCGGGAAGCTTAAAAAAACGTTTTAACATTCAGTGTAAATGAATTTCGCTGTACTAAAGGATAGCAAGGCAGATAAGAAGTTCTAAAAGATTCCAAGAGTGTAGAGCAGTTAAATTAATCTTAGCAGCATTTTAAAAAATAGAAAGATGGAGAGTATGTTGATGTGATGTTGTGAAGAAGAGGGAAGGGATCAAAACGTCAGTTTTTTCAGTTTTTTTTGGCATTTTGATATTATTTCATTTTTCACTTTAGTCAGTCCTTAATACAGGGCTAGGCAGATAATGCACTTGGGACACGCCAGTCGGGCGAAGCGGCGCGTAGCCTGGCTGGACCACTATAAATCACAAGAATCTTTGTAATCTGTGCCATCCCCGTCTATCCTGTGCGGTGATCTGAACCTTAACGTAGATTGGTCTTCCCCTTCTCTATCTTCTGGCCAATCAGTTGCTCTCGCAGATCTTATTGATTCACTTGACTTCATTCGGCTTGTTACTCAACCTACTCGTGGTGATCACATTCTAGACGTTGTTGCGGTTTCTCGTGGCCTAGTTTCAAATTGTAGTGTATGTGCCCCATTCTCTTCTTCCGATCACAACTCCGTCATATTTGATGTTGCCTTTTCGATAATTCCCCCTATTCTGGTACCTTCTTTCAACTTTCGAAAAGGCAATTTGCTGTTTCTCGATAATGCCATTTTCTTCTCTGATTGGCACATCATCTTATCTGGCATTTCCTCCATTGATGACATGTACAATCGTTTTGCATCTCATCTCAAGTCCCTTTCCCCCGCTTTATTCCCCTTCGTCGTGCCAAGTTGCCCTTTGAGGAGTATCCCCCTCATATTAGAGCCCTCTTGAAACATAAGATCAACTTGTTCCTAAAAAACTAAACTTGACAAAGAGATTAAGAAGTTTGTTCGTACTCGCAATAATTCCCTTCTCTCTGGCAACAAATCCCGCTCATTCTTCTCCTTTGTTGGTGCAAGACTCAAATCTAAGTATTCTATCGATTCATTTGTTGATCCTTCGGGTAGACTCTTGACAGTTGATAATGACTGTTGTGAAGCTCTTGCTAGCTTTTTCCATTCTGTCTTTGTCGATGATGACTGTATCCTCCCGTCCTTCCATCACAATATTACCCAGTCTATGCCCTTCTCTGTAATATTTTTCCAAGAAGTTCGTTCTTCCCTCCGTAAGGTCAAGACATCATGCACTGTTCCTTCTGATGGCATTCCCCCGATTGTATATAGAATGTGCTTGTCTCTCTGAGCCTCTGTCCTATATCTTTAATTATTCTATAAGCCTCGGATCCGTCCCTTCTCTGTGGAAAGAAGCCATCGTTGTTCCCATTCCCAAGGTCCCTTTCCCTATTTCTGTCTCTGACTTCCGCCCTATTTCATTAACTCCCACACCTTGCAAGCTCTTAGAACGATTCGTTAAAGGTGGTGTAAACAGAACAACATTAGATACTCCCGCCACGAAGAGCCTGTACAGACTCAAAAGATTACGGTAATGACAGCCAAGCCAAACATTCGATAAAACGCAATTTTCCGCAAACTATTCTACGGATCGCATACTGTATCGGGTCTAAATAATTGTTCGCGCCGTTATTTTTTGAATTCCTGTACATCAAGCAACTTTTCGCTCACGTTTTCTCAGCAATTTGCGAATGTTTTTCATTTTGCTGTTATTTTGTTTAGAATTAGCACCCTGAAATCACAAAAAGCATGCCTGATTAGTGCCTCAAAAATTCTGTTTGCACCACCTTTAAGACCCGTCTTGAACGTTGATGTAATCATCACTCTGTTATCCCTCCTGAGCAGTTTGGCATTGTTCGCGGAAAGTCTACCGTAACCCAGCTCCTTGAGTGTACTCAGGGTTGGCGTTGGACTCCCGTCTCTCCACTGATGCTGTATATATTGATCTAGCAAAGGCATTTGATACTGTTATAGTAGAGAAAAGCGGAACGTATAATTCGAAAATACGGTCTGGTAAAAGTTACTGGCCTTAGCGAGAAGTGGAATTTATGCGTCATCTTCGGAACGATTTATTTTCGATTTTACTGCTATCGATTTATTCTGGATGTTTGGTGCTGCGTGCGTGCTTGCAGCTTCTTTTATGTTTTCTTTTTCAGTTTTTGCTCATTATTGAGTTTATGATCTTGCATCTGAAAACCGAGCTGTGATCAGACAAAATAATGCATCAAATGTGGTCTATTTCGTTCATGAGTGTGATACTATCAAGAAATACTCAAATTGAAAAAAAGAAAACAAGAAATAACACGAAATTACAACAAGAGACCGCTGTAGTCGCTTCAACAGTTTCGCGAAATTCCCGGGAAGGATAAATCGTTCCGCGCATAAATACTTCCGTGTTTTATCTAGAGGGCCTGGCATCGGGGGATCCCTGGACCGATTATATCTTCCTTTTTTCTCTACTATAGCCATTCCAAGCTCTTGTATAAGTTGCAATTCATAGGTGTCAGGCATAATATCTCATCGTGGTTCACTTCGTTTCTTGAATCTCGTTCATTTTGGGTACGAGTTAACTCCACTCTCTCTACTGCAAGGTCTGTTTCTAGCGGGTGCCTCAGGGCAGGGTTATCGGGCCTTTCCTCTTTCTCATTTATCTCTCTGATCTTCCCCGGGTGTTTACTGATCTTCCACTAGTTGGCTTTCGTCTGTTTGCTGATGATATCAAAATCTTCTCGAGTTTCGACAATTCCAATCCTTTCCCCTCATTCTCAACTTCAACATGGGCTTAATGGGATATCTAGCTATTGCACAAATTGGCAGTTAACGGTAGCCACCAAAAAGTGCACCGTATTATAGTAGAGAAAAATGGAAGATATAATCGTTCCGGTCGTAGCGCCGATTCCGGTACCTTTCAAACTGATCTTATCAAATTCTAATTTGTACTATGCGAAGCTCTAGGAAATACTGATCTCAAAGAGCTATCCATGTTCCTGATATCTTGTCTCGGATCGGAATGGTATCCCCGTTATGAAGTATGCTTCGCCTGTCTGGTCCCCTTCCGCTGTTGTTGCTATCCGCAAATTAGAGAAGGTTCAGCATCTCTTTACCAGATTGTTATACTCTCGCTGTCAACTATCGCTTCATTTTGTCTATCCGCCATATTCTGATCGCTTGTCTAGCCTAAATATCAACTCCCTTGTACATAGGAGAGTGGTTAGTGCTGAAATTTCGTTTCCTCTTAGCTCTTTTTATGTTCTTCGCCACACTCTCGGTAGACTTTCCTCATTCTCCTTTTTTGTTGCTCTAGCTCGAACTGAGAACTTTAGATCTTCTTTCACGCATCGCACAATCAAGTATATGATGAAGCTTAATTGTATTGTAGATGAGAAGCTTTGCACAGTCACTATTCGCAGCAAATTATCATCTTATTCTAATTTGTTGCCCACGTTGTCTATTCATATCAATAACTTAAAATAATATGTTCTTTTGACCCTTATTATTCCCCCCCCTCCCATCCCCTCCAGATCTGTATCTCCTCTCACCCTCTAGCCGTATCGGGTCCAGCCTTTAGGCCCATCCATGTGTCCCTCCCACATGAGAAGAAGGACTTAGTCCACCCTTCTTAGCTATACGGTTAACTATGGTATTAGTGAGATCCCCTATCCCTGTCCCTACTTCCCCAATTGTCGTTCCATATATTTACTCGTATATGATAAAATTATTATTATTATTATTTTTATTATTATTATTATTATTATTATTATTATTATTATTATTATTATTATTATACATAATCATCATACATCTTTATACATAGAAAATCCATGACAACGCGCTTGCCTTACCTTATCCCCGTAAAAATGCAATGATATTCAAATACTCACTTGTCAACCCGTAGACATGGGATGTTTATTTATTTTTCCGATATTTATGACACATAATCTCGATTAGAAGAACCACCGGCATGCAGCTAACTATTAGAACATATGCAGCCAGTATAGGAAGAACCAACTGCAATCTGCAAATTAGAAATATTAAAGATATATCTGACAATGAGTGAGTTTGGCCGCTTTCCGACAATTTACGAAACATTATCATTTACAATGCTTCTACTGTGTTTAGTATGATCTGCCTTATTAATCAATTAAGTTTTGGCCAATTATATGATTACACGAGGATTCAGGGCGTAACAGAGATTGAAAAAGTCTTACGGCAGAGAGCGGTATCTGGGTACTGGCATAGTGTAGGCGCTTATAAATCGACCCGCATTGCGCACGTTGAGAAACCGGATGACGTTGGAGGACTCATGAAAATGTTTGAATACCAACATAGTTTGGGATTTTCTTTGCAAAGCAACTGTTAGATACATCCATATCCTATCGGTTTATTACACTACGTTTATGAAGAACAAAACCTGTTTCACTAATTGTAAGCACTACCTGATCCGGCTGGTAGAGTCTCAGAATGACCTGGTTCACTGCTTCGATTTGCGCTTTTGTAGCTCGTGGAAACATTATCGCATAGTAGCGTTTCATGAACAATGCACCGATCAAGGGAGTTAGAACAGAAGGCGGGGGATCGGCAACGCTGAACGCATTCGTACGAAAACATCAATTAATATCTGGAGAAATCTCGGTAAATATCGATCGCACGGATCGAGGATTCGTGCCAAAGCTCAACTAAAGTTTAGGATTTCAAGGTTGACCATGAGATCCTGAGATTCATACTAGGATTTATCGGGGCTTTCGAAATCAATGATCTGTTTTACAAATCAAAAATCAAGCCTATACCCAAACGATCAGAATTATCACACGAGAATTTATAAATTATAAAAGATAAAGGCATTACTTCGCTATGGTGCAGGCATCTGCAAATTGTGTTGCAGAATAGATTCCAGTCGCTGTCATTATGAGCAATGCAGAATTATCCGAGCACACGTGATCTAGCAAGAAGAAATAGTCCAACGAATAGACAAGGGACTTGTTGCCAAACTGTTCGAATAAGATTGCGTTTACCTGGAAAGTGACCTCACAAGAATTAAATAGGTACAACACATCTTTTTATACTGAAGAGTTTCAAATAGTTCTATATGCCTGTTTGCTAGAAGAAAGCGTATGAAAGAGAGAACTCTGAGATAGCGTAAAATTGAAACATGTTTTGAAAATTAAAAAGAGGGACGGTCATAATTTACCGATTCATCTTCAACCGTTGGCACGTAAAGTGTTCGCGTGCCTTTGAGAAGGCCGTTCATAGCGGATGTAAACGGAGTGGGAGGGATGGGGGCGGAGACTAGGTTTGAGCCTTGAAACCCCGCCGAATACCAAAACGCAAGAAGTGCTAGCGAAAGCAGCACCGGAGTTGTGGATATGCGCAGAAGGCTGGCGATTTCTGAAGATTTCATCTTTAAAAGCTTTCAGTCGGAAGGTTTTTTGTGAACAAAAAATAACAATAAAAGGCATGGATAAAATGTTGATTGTATACCCTTCCCACGTAAATATGTCTATCCCTCTTGGAGTTTACTAATTGTAAGCCTTTTGGAGGAATATGCTTACAATCACTATGCCTAAAATAAAACTCAATACCGGACATGCGACGGCGCCCTGCGCGAATTCGCTTTGAGACTTCAAGCAAGATGAATCGATGTATTGCGAGGGTGGTGACAATGAGGATGACAACGCTATGGGAGAAAACGAGGAATGAGCTGGCGATAAATTTGTCCTCATACATTTTATTCCGATGCTCGAAGAGACTCATCTGCAGAATTTGTTTGGCTATTATTATTTAAATAAAATGCCCTTCAAAATGTAAGAGACAGCAGCAAGTAGTCCGGTCCGGAAAGCGAGAAATGAATTAATTAAAACGGGCTATATCGGGAATATTGTTCGGCATATTGTAGAATATTGTTGTCATATTATTCATAGTTCAGTTCATAACTTCATTAGATTCGTGTATTATTCTGCGAGACTTCCCAGTCAAACACAAACCTTGTCAGTTGTAAGCGCGCTCGAAAACCTCGCAGCCGTTGGATACACTTCAAATACGCCATAGGGTATGACACCAAAAATAGCAAAATACAGACTTTCATTGAACGCACCTGAAAGTCGTAAGAAAGTACAGATGAGAAACGCAGATTTTGTAAGCATAATGACTATTAATCTTACCGTTTGCGTCGTCGTAAAGCACAACAAAATCCGTGCGGAGAAATCGTGAAATCGTCTTCCACATTTCAATGTACGTTCCAATTTGTATTCCAGCAGCGTTGAAGTAGTGAAAGGGATAGCTATTCACAGGGGGCGATCCTTGGAGATACAGAGGAGCCGCAACCATTTCTATCTAATAAGACCTTATTTTCACAATTTTTTAAAATTTGTTTTCCAATACATAGACATATTTAGAATTGAAAAAGGAAGACCGGAGAATGCTTTGAATTCACACAATGAAGCTTTTCTATGTTTGTGTTAGAAGTATGTAAGTGTATCCGCACTTTCATGATAATTACCGTTGAATGCAAATAATGCCCACGCGCATGTCTATTGCGTTTATTAATCTTCCGGATATCGAACGGTATTTCACAAATGAACAGAGTAAATTATTTATTCAACTGTATTATCGGGATGTTTAGCGTTCAGGTATTCGTCAAAATTATCCGCAAGCTTTTTGAAGACCGGCTGAATCCTCTTTAGTCCATATGTGGTGTAGTGCTTCGAACGGTCAAAGTACAGCAAGTGGGTGATGGGATGTACAACCTTCAAATAGCGCCATTTTGAACTTCAGCTACAATTCAACATAAGTTCAATAATGTAAATAGTACGTCGACATTTCTAGCTTATTATACAGTTTACCCACAGAAAACTGTCCGTCAGCAGTCAAATGCCGTTGATATCCGTCGATAAGAACGCAATTCTGGCACAGTTTTGATAGCTGAAGTGGGTATGCGATTCAAAATATGCGAAAAAGAGTCACCTCAGTTATGCGTTTTCTCATGGGAGTAGCGTCTTCTTCAAGCGCCTCCTACAATTCTCGTGAATAAAATTATTTTCCTTTGTATGTATATTTTTTTCTCTTACGCTCATTCGATGGTCAATACTTTCATTCCTTGATATTCGCTCCTGGATCACAGGCAGAAGTGATGCATACTTTGGAAGAGCTTGAAAGATGAAGATCTTAAAACACAACTTATGGGAAAATAATTTTTTTCATCACAGAGTACTTTGCCTCCATTGCAAGTCATTCGTCTCACCTTTTTCACATGTTTTTCATACTCAGCCAATTCGGATTGCATATGACGAAAGGTCGGGTCATCTATTATGTGTTCGGTGCTTATGTTCAATCCGGGCGTTATCCATCTAAATGTCACGCAAAAATGCGTATACCCCTTGTCATGTATGGCCTGAACTCCGGGTAATAAAAATCAAACTATCGTGCCTGTTGAGAATGAATAGTACATCGGGCTTGAGCGATCGAATATCCTCGAGAAACAACTCGCGAGTATCCTTGTGACATTGCTCTGGGCTGGTTCGGAGAAGCACTTCGCAATCTTGGAAAAGATTTAGTTTCATAGTTATCCACCACTTGGCATAGGTAGAAAGAGTACAAATGGTGTAGAGAGTTTAAGAAACGTAAGATGTTCCTCACTTGTAGCTGAGTCAGTGTACAGAACAGAGTAAATGCCTCCGAATAAAGCGCTAATCAACGGGTAAAGATTGGGCACGTAACTGTTGCCGATAACCAGAAAACGATAGGATCCTGTTCCCTTCTGAAACAACAACGTGGAAATACTCTTAGTCACAATTATGTTAGTAGTAAAATCGTACAGGAAAACCGCAGAGTCCAAAGGGATGCTGTTCTCTTCCTCGCAGCATGTTACAACCTGGCATGTTTAGGCGGTGAAACCAGCCTCTCTCCATTTTCTGATTAAGCGCCAGTGACTCCTCTGTAAAGTTGTGAGCAGAAATCAAAAATTATCTCAAACCTATCGTCAAATCTCGCGTCTCTTCATTCCGCCAAAACTCAGTAAGATCTTGTTGAAACTCTGAATAATCATTTATAAGACAAATGTGAACGTCCTACCTGAAACATTATAAATTTGCACCATTCCCCCGGAGCGGTGTTGGAAAATAGAGATAGGCGACATTAGAACTACAGTGAAAGAGGCAGCGTACAAGATGCCGATTAGTATGAATGTTTCCCGCTCTTGCAGTGTAAGGTACCTAAAATATCATATAATGTTGAAATAGGCAATCTTACCATTTCTCGAACAACTCGTAGCTTATTATTGCTAAGGCTAGGGAGAGAGATATTGCCAAAATGCTATCTGTAGGGAAAAATTAGTGAGATATGAGATATTATAAATATTTTCAAAACGCTCACACGATGTTCCCTCGAGCCTACTTTCATTGAATAAGCATGCGATGGGCCAGTGAATGAGATAGAGTGAATATGACACATCGCCGATGTATACGAGAGATGGATAGCAGAGGAGGGGAGATGAGGAATGGATGTGGATGGTGATAGAGGCGACAAGTGTGATCGATAAGCGACAGAGCATAGCCTGCAATTCGCCTGAGGACATTTGATAGCGAGAGACTACTAGGTGCACGAATGAAGCAACACATATCTTCTTATGGAATTCTAACTTACTGATGTGAGTCGTAGTACGACAAGTGGAAGTGGAATCAGAAGAATTGCGAGAGAGATCTCTGTAGATAGAAAAATGCATGGAATGCTGATTTCTTGTGATTTACTTCCAATCCGCATGCTCCTCGAGCGCCTAGGCCGATCAGTGTCTTCTGTGCTATCTGAAGCTGGGACATCTTCCTGAATGTTCTGTTCTTCTTGTGCTTTGTTAATGTTTCATTTCTTGGAGGATGTTTAGAAGAGCAAATTACCCGAAGCTGAAAGACCATGGCTCCAAACATGAACTGCCAGATGCGTGCTACTGTAGAGTAGAAGGCTATATTTGGAGGAAGAAGAAGATGACAGATGAAGGACATCGAAGTTACAGATGCGAGAAATGGTAAGAAATATTTTCCAGTTAGAGTCTGTAATAATGGTTTTATGCACAAAGATAGATCGAAGTCAGCGAGATGCACACTTTCGGATGCATTAAAATAAACCAAGTTTGGCAAAACGATCGGCCGCTCAAATACCTTCGCCCCCAGGAGGATAAGCGGAGCTATGGCGTAGAACTGCATTTCCACGCACAGCGACCACGTGTGAAGGAACAGATCCTTCGCTGATTCGAGCTGTCAACAATGTGCCTATTTTCTGGTTCCTATGCCATCTTATGTTTTTAGAGTCAAGGGGAGAGAATATGATCTCACCGTTCTGAAATACTGTTCGTTGTCGTCACTCTGCATCAAGTTCGTAGAGAGAGTCAGAGCTCTAAGGGCGGACTTCGAGTTGAAGTAGATGTACTCAAGTTGGTCGGAGAGAACTGATACATATTTTTTGTTTTGATATTTCCTAATATGAAGATCATATCATAACATACTTACAGTCATACTCCTCATAGTCGAATGCATGAATAACAGCGAGAAATGATAATACAATCTACAAATTGGGGTTACGTTTGTGAAACTTTCAATTATCGAATTTAAGAAATATGCATAGTCCAGCTTACCATTAAAAACAGAGGCATAATTCTTCGAAACCGCTTGAAATAGAACATTGCAATAGAGGAACGACTCCATATCTGTTTGTCAAGCACAAGAGTTATGAGATACCCGGAGAGCACAAAGAACCTATAAAACATCATTTTAAACTTTTAAAGGTTAGAGTGTTTAAAATGCTTCTATAGCATAGCTTACACATCCACCCCAAGGAATCCATATGGGAGCAACTTCGGAAAGAAGTGGAATATTACAACTGAGATGACAGCTAGAGCACGTAGACCCTGAGAAAAGAAAGACGTATTCTTATGACACAACATTTGTTATAAACATAAGATGATAGAATAAAAAGATAGCATTAAACCTGCAGATCCGATCGCATGCCACTGTGTTGCATTCAATATCAGTGGGATGTATAAAGATGCAAACGTGTCGATTGAGTACATTTCAATGGAACCACAACGTGTGTGTAATTGATCCACAAAATTTCCGGACCCACTCCAGTTGGGATCCTGCATGGACTGACTCCGCGCTTTCTCTGCATGTGCATCATACCATTCTCCTGGTTTGCAAAAGTTGAACGAACGGTTATCGAGTATTTTATCCTCGCAAGTGTCATTGCATCACAATGGAATCAACAATATAATTAGTATGTACATCAGATCAGTTCGATGACATCATCCGAGCAAGCCGAGCAGTCCCATGCCCATATTGCCCATGCCCATACCCATGCCGGGATACATTCCCATTCCTCCCATGCCCGGGTATCCCATGCCTCCCATGCCTCCCATGCCTCCCATTCCTCCGTAGCCTCCATATCCGTTCATTCCGCCCATGCCCATACCGTGGTGATGACGGTGTCGTCCTGAAAGCGAATAATCCTATTAACTAAATCCTGGACTTGTATTTTCGACAAAACAACAGACATAATTAGCACAAGGTTCGTGCTCAAGCTGTCAAAACTGGATAGGTTGAAGATGGATCAGTTCCACTTTTTCACCGAGCTGCCCCTATCAATGAAACACGCGATCTGCGCTTGACCACACTACATTAAATAGTTTAGTTTTATATTTCTTTTTTGTATCATCGCTAGTAGAAATAGATACTATAATTACAAGCGCCAGTGAGTTTGGCATTCTTGTAGGATATTTCGAAAATGTACATATATCACAGACCTTCATTATTTGTTTGAAAACATTTTTGCTTTGAAATTAATATTTCTTTGAAAGAGGTCCGGGACGACCGAAAAACTACTTTTTCTCAGAGGTGATGAGAGCATAATAGGTAGGAATTAGGGTTGCGTGTTGCGATAGCGATAGCGACAATATCGCATCCACTGGCAGTGTTCTCTCCCCAATGCGATAGTATCGCATGCCCCTTCCCCCCTTTTACGAGGGGCATGCGATAGTGTCGCATTCCCCCCTCCCCAAGCGACACTATCGCATACTTTGCCACTGGGTGCGATACTATCGCATCCAGTGGCAAGGTATGCGACACTGCTGCTCTGTGAGAGAAGGGAGGACAAAAGGAAGGGGTTGTGAGAAAGGATTAAGTTATACGGGTTATCTGGGCAATCGCCAGGTCGTTCGTATGTGCTTGGTTGGCCGAGTGGCTAAGGGCTTGGCTTAGAGATCTTTTGCGGGTGGTTGGAATCCGACCGCCGCCATTACGTTTTTCAGATTCTGCATTATTTTTAATGTCATGTATGGTGAAGAAGAGGGTGACCACGAAGAAATGGAAGTTGACTAACTGGAAACTGAGTCCGAAGAGGAGAACTATAGGAGAACACGTATTTCATGATTATGTAATTTTATCTTTAATAATCTTTATTTGCTTCTGCTAACGATTGCTTAGGATTGTCAGTGTAGTTGTGATAGATGTAAAGTGTCTGCATTTGAATATGGGGCCAGACAATGGCAACGGAACAAGCAAAAGAAAACGGCTTTAGGCGGATTCGAACCACAAGCAAAAGATCTCTAAACCAAGCCCTTAACCACTCGGCTAATCAAGATAGCCGAGTTGTTAAGGGCTTGGTTTAGAGATCTTTTGCAACTGAGTGCGATACATGCGATAGTATCGCACCCAGTGGCAAAGTATGCGATAGTGTCGCATTGGGGAAAGGGTAATGCGACACTATCGCATGCCCTTCTCACCTTTTATGAGGGGTATGCGATACTATCGCATTGCCAGGGGAGTTTAGCCACTGGCTGCGATACTATCGCTATCGCAACGCGCAACCCTAGTAGGAATCGAGAAAACTCGGAACGGAAATAATATGTTTTTGTCGCTTGTAATTATCAAAAAAGACATATTGACTGACGAAGAGACGTACCCATTCCCATGCCTCCCATTCCCATGCCTCCCATTCCCATGCCTCCCATTCCATTGCCTCCCATGCCCATGCCACCAAACTGGGCTTCAGAGATGAGGGCCAGACAGAGAACGAGAAGAGCAGCGAGGAGGTGGTTCATTTCTGAAATACTAAAGACCAATAAAATCGGCTTACAACAAATAATACACGCGATGTAAGACTGAACTAAAGTGACAAAGAAAAGAAAACATTAAGCTGGAATGGAATTGATGGAGGTAGCGAAACAAGAGCGGTGCTATTCGGTTATATACCCGATTCATCTCGCGGTGAGAGGGTGGATGGAGTAGAGACCGAGAGACTGCGAGGTAAGGGTGCATAGACAGTATATCAGAGAAGCAGAGAGAGTGACCTCTTCCTCTTCCTACGTCGTCATATATGTCTCTTCTCTCTGGGTTGTTCCCGATCAAATTGAGAGGGTGAAAGGGTGGAAGTTGGCCAAACCACGGCGTCCTCTCGTTAGACTCTGTCCATGTTTGACGGAAGCCACCCCCGCTTGGTGGAATGCACTGGAGACGGTTCGATGATAGCGAACAACATGGAGAAGAAACTCATCTCGTTGACTATTTATGCAATCTCACCTGCATGTCCACCTTATTTGAAGATTCAGTTACGTTGATTGATTGACATATTTTTATACATTATGCAAGTCCTGTGTTGATTTTTGTAGATGTTTTAGCTTGGCACTTATTGATATGTTGTATTGACCTCTGTAATTACATTCAGCAAGCGAATAATATATTTCAACTTTTCTTGTGCTACGAAATGTCTCGTATCTTGTTAGTATCTTGCCCAGCAAAATCCCTTTAATCTTACATTTTGCACGGTCGCTCACCAAGCACAAATACTTTTCAGCGATATTCACCAACGTGTTTTGGCACCAATGAACCACCACCACCGTCCAATTTGATCAATTCTTTTATCATGCGATCAGTGAGAGATGAGTGGATGAGAGAACATCCGAACCTCTCTTTATTCTACTCATCAAACAACTCTTGAAGTTGTATGTACATGAGGAAACCGGTAGCTTTAGAGTAACCGTTTCAATGTCACAGGAGAAAAGAGATTGATTGGAATATGGTATTTGAAGGTCTACTGTATGGAGCAGACGTGCGACTTCTTCGTCTTTCCGCCTCCGATGAGCGATTTGAATCGCGTGACAGCCGCCGTAACTGCACCCAGGTTGCGCACGTCGAACACGTCCTCCATTTGCGATTCGCCGTACTGCAAATGCAGAATGCCCCGAGAAGCTTCGTACTTTTCAGTACTTTTCCACGTATTTCATCATTTTATCTACTCCTGGTAATCTATTAGCTATTCTGACTAAAACACACTTCAACCGTTCTGAGTGAACGGCCTCGCAAGGATCGAAACTTGATTACGAGTTATGATTCATTTTAAGCGATCTTTCGACTAGACATGCGGAAGCAAATATTGTTCGCGCTCCCGTTCCAAACCTCTTCATGCTGTACCTAGAGAAACTTGAATGGACGTTAGCAAACTGGTTCTTAAGATTATGGTTTCAATTAACTAATTGGCGATAGCAACTTGAGACATAATAAAGTTTCAAGGCCATGAACCCAGGTTAATGTGTGCACCACTTATCTCTTTTCGGCAAGGAAAATGGAGCAGAGTCAATCTGTGGCCACACCGTCGAACGGCCGTATGATCAGGTGCTTTTCGATTTTCGTTCTAATTAGTTCCTCGGTTGGAACTCGATCAATTCCGATCTCGAGTAAAGTGAACCTACCGGAACATGGAGATAGTCGGCCAAGTGCTTTCGGCTGGGCAGCTGGGCCAGTTTCAGCTTCACCTTCAATGATCAGATTATACCCGTTTTAATATAAATGCTCTTGGCAGTATCCAGCATTACAAGTGTTTGGAACTGTTAGTGGAATTATCTAGGAAAAAACTTGCCTCATCGTAGACCAGATCATCGTAGAGAATGCAACACAGCAGACTTCCATCCTGGCCTCCTAGATATAGAAAATGAGAACTGTGGACATACTCATATTGCTAACAGACCAGAAAACAGTCTCAAGTTCATAGCAGCTAGACGAGTTTTAGTATTGTCGGTCCTCGTATTAAATTTTTCGTTCAGCGAATTCTTGATTGGACTTACGTTATTTAGCATAAGTGCACAGCCGAAAGTACAAATAATAATAATAATAATAATAATAATAATAATAATAATAATAATGATAATAATAATAATAATAATAATAATAATAATAATAATAATAATAATAATAATAACTTTATTGCTATCTCACAAGGAAATGCGTAAATAGATAAGACAAGAAAAAGAGGAAAGTGAAAACTTATTATTAGGAAGGATTATATTTATGACACAGGCTGACGGATAGGCAAAGAGTTTTGACGAGAATTGAAAGCCCTTGCGCTTACAAAGAAGTTGTTCATGCGATAGTTCAGAGAAGAGGGTTTATAGGAAAGAATGAATCCAGGCCCACGGCAACGTGTGGGGTGGATATCAAAGTGATGCGAATTTGAGGTAGAAATTCGTTTCTTTTAACCAACGTAGGACGGAATCATTACCGTCGGAACACAAATTTAAATGTGAGGATCGACAATAACTGACCAATAACTATCGTACTGCCACTGTTGTCGACCGACCAACACTTTAGCTGCGCGTGAGGTCGGAATGTTCCGATTAGCGCACCATCGGAAACCCGAAAGCATCTGAACAGCAATTGATTATTTCGGTTATTGTTCACAGGCTTGTTCTTCGTAACGGTGCGTTTCTCATAAGTAACGGCAATCGATGGAAATGTGGTTTATACTAGGGAGCAGAACTATTTGAGAGAGATCAACTTTACTTGTTTTACCTTTTGGTGAAGTGTAACCGGCGGATATATACGACTTTCAATTTTTCACGTATTGTGAAAAACATTAAACAAAATATAGTTTTCAACCTCAACGTTTTGTGACCGTTGTGGTAGTACAGCACGTGGAGCGAGTTGGGAGTGAAGGCGGCAGTGACGTCGTTGACTCCCTCGGCCAGAGCAGCGATCAGCGTGCGAACCGTATTGCCCGTCTTCATGTCGATGATCTACATTTACATATTGAAATGCTCATAGATAATAACCTAAACTGATGATTTGCTTATTTTCATAAATTCTGCGTTTGTAGGAAGTTTACGTCGAGGAACGTACATGCAGTCCACCCTTGGTTGGCGCATACAGCCCGAGCTTTCCGTCGTGAGAGATGACTCCGTTGAAGTTGGCAAGAACTCTGAATCTTCCTTTTTATCTTATATTGCTACTGTGAGACAGAGCCCGCCTTAATGTCTAGTGTCATTAATGATTACCTGAGCAACTTTCTATTCTTGATGTCCCACACACAGCCGCGCGCATCTCCATCCATTACGACAATCTGAGGGCAGGATTGGATAGGAATACAAGCTCATAAATTAAAAATACGTTTACGCTTTCCATAGTAAAGACAATGATCTGGTTCGACGTCTGACTCTCAAGCAGGCAAGGATAGAACTAAGCATTAGATACATGATTGCTATTGGTCGGCATGCCGAGTACTCTGTGCACGATGACGTCCTTCTGCTTCTTCACCTGTCGGGGCCTGAAGGAGAGCGCGAAACTCAAGATATCATGGGAGAGTCAAACCTGAATTTGTGCTTGAAGAGCTTGTCGACGATATCGACGGTTTGGAGACTGTCGTGTCCCTTGAACAGGACGACGAGACACACCGTACGACCGTCCTGTAAGACGCGAATACTGCTATAGTGGAATAAACCGATCCGTCCGTTTCTTCCGTTCCAAAATGAGTCTAATTCTCTCACTTTCGCACGCTCTATCGTCTTATATTCGGAATGATTTTACGACGGATCTTTTTAATCCACTATATCTATCTTTTTACCTACTGCTATCTTTTTCTTTGTAAAATATGTCTAGGTTGGTTTTATTGCACCGTAACGTTAAAGGGTCCCTCCAACCATCTCATTCATTTCAAGAGATAACCAATTAAGAGCGGTTGATTGACTGTGAGAGACAAGAGAGGAATGAAGAGTGTGGCGACTTTCGTCACCGACGAGCATTCCCTTCCCTTCATTCTCCTTTAGAACCAGCAGTGATCTCTGATCACTCTTGCATCATGCTTACGCGCCCTCCCCTCCCCTCCCTCTAATCGATCGCGGACAGCGCTGGCTCCGCCCCCTTTGGGGGTATATAAGGGCGCCGCGCCGATCATTCCTTACTCTTCGGTCGTGCCCAACCGGTGGTCTACACTCTCTCCCCTGCTCTTCCTCATCTCCTCTCCTCTTCCCGTGCCCGTCCTCGCCTTCATCCCCGCCTACCGTACCCCTCCCTCATTCATTCATCCTCCACCCGAAAGGGTGTTTCCCCTGAAATCTCATTCATCTTCTCTCATACGTCTGGTGGCAAGACGTACCTCTGAAGACTCCCCGGTCCCCATTTCCCTTCATCCGTTCTTTTGTGTGATAAACTTTCTGTTTATCCCTCTTCTCCCCACACCTCATACCATACAAGGGAATTTGGCTTGCCAAATTCGCTACAAAGAGAATCTTTTCACAGCTTTTTTCAGCTACGGCAAAGTTTCAACTAAAAAGGAGAGAGCATGAGACTCAGGACATTGAAAGCCGTCCAATGATGTCAAAAATGCGTATGGTAGATATTGCCTGGAGGGGCCCTTTAATGACGAAAACGCTCCGCCAGTAAACTCATTCATACTTCGTCTGGATTCTCTTCACCCCGCTTCGCTCTCTCGTTCGGTATAGAAATGCGACTTCTACTTACTGACAACGATATTCCCTCATATATTTTCCGTAAAGAAAGCTGTCTCAATGACCTTCATAACAGCTGCGTCACGGAACATCCTACACGGGTACTCGTAGGAGAAGTGTGCTTCGAACGTGGGAAGGGAGTAGACGGTGAAGCGAGCTATCTTGTGCTCCGGAGTGTCGACTTGACGGTAAACCACTCCTAAACGAATACCTCACCTAGATCATTGTGACCGAGTTCTAAGAAATATATTATCTACATAGCTTTATATATATATATATATATATATATATATATATATATATATATATATATATATATATATATATATATATATATATATATATATATATATATATATATATATATATATATATATATATAGCTATATTTTATATAGCTCTTCCTTACCGAGGTAATGCTCCTTATGTAGATACAGTATCTGATGCACACCGGGAGAGGGAAGAGAGTGGACGACCGACTGGGTGCGCAGTTCCCAAACAAGAAGTGAATCCGATTCCACCTCAGACACTTCTACTGTTCACTCAGAAGGAAAAGTTGAATTTTCAATCAATAGTTTGATGATACCGCAATGATGGTTTTTCCATCGCCACTCAGCAAGCAATCAGTCACTACAGCTCCGTGTACGTTGGCAACGAGTGTTGTGATGAAGCGATGTGATCTGATTTAGTTACCTCCAACGTAAAAATAATATCCTTTTTTGTTGCTTGAAGAGTGAGTTAGAGTTATATCGAAACATAAGAAATCTCACCGAATGTCCCAGATTCCCAGGTACTTTCTCGTCTGCACTACGGCTAGACTCGGATTCGATCGGGCGATGTGGATACGCTCTATGGGTTGGTCCATCACAGGAATGGAATACGACTTCTCGAAGATGTTCTCCATGTTCCAGATCTGAGCAGGGACAATGAGCGGCATCACCTTTGGTTAAGAAATATTTGGTGCAATTCCAGAACACCTTGATAGAGTGATCGATGGACGACGATATCAACAGGTTCTGGTGAGCGCCAGAAATTGAGGATAGGTTGAGAATGCGTCCAAAGTGTGCATCCACGGCGCGCAGTAACTAAATCGATACTCTGCATTTTTTGATGCTATGCAAATTCTAAACTTTTCTTTCCGTAACAATTATGAAGTGCTCGAGGATACAACTATATACGTTACTGACCTGTTCACTGCCAATATTCCACAGGTAAAGATGTCGTCTCGTCCCAGCAACGAAGATTGTGTCATTCGAAGCGAATGTCAGCGCTGAAGTGGAGTGCATCGGTCTGTAATATCCTGTTGCCCGTGGTTCAGCTCTCGTATTCCCAAAATTCGCGCACCGAATCGGAACGTTTCGCACGTTGTAGGGCAACTTGAGGAAGAGCAACTGGCATCCGTCCATGTTCTGTAGCTTGCGGTAGAGGACGAATCCCTGATATTATGTTGCTTCGAAAGTTACTTTAGGTAGGTCTCACATCGATGGTCACGGCAACCAGCCAGTCGTACAGCACCTGTGGCCGGATACACTCGGAGAAGCGACGACTGGCTGGAAGGTCGGGAGCAATGGACACACTAATAGGAGATGATCCGGCTCTCTGTCTGCTAATTCTTCGTGATCTCAGCTAGTCTACCACAATATTACCAGGATCCGCCTCGATCTTCGAGTCACTTGGCCTTCGCGTCTTCTTCTGCTTGCTGAACAGGAACATTGCGTTCGCGCGTTCTTCCAGGCGGTTCGTAATCGTTTCCTGAAGTGGATACTGTTGCTAGGTGGAAGACACCTTTTCGAGTTACTCGGTGCTAACAAGAATGGTACGTTATATTAGGTTGGCAAGAAAGTTCTTGGGCAGGTTGAAACTTTTTATCAGATTAATAGGTTATGGTTTACAAATAAGTTTGATATGAAGTGAGGCAATAGAGGGTACCTCAAGCTATTTGCCTATATAAATATCATTGCGATTTGTGTTGCCGTTATTGAGTTATCGCATCAATCGATAAACGGTCCTTTCGGATCGCCATCTTCTACGATAGATAACACGGCTTCAATGCCTGCTCTGCCTACAATAATACCACCGTACCATTGTCCGAGGATGTCATAAGCCACTCCATTGTGGACAACTGATATGATCTCTTAAGCTGTGGAAACGGGCGTTCGGAAGACAAACCCCGTTTGGGGCTTCCTTCCACAGCGCATGACCTGGCCTTTCTCTCTATTCGCAAGGAGAAGCCAGATGCAACCAATCGGGGAATGTCGAGTACTGTTTGGGTTACCCATCCCACTATACAGAATGGCCATCAGTCACTTCGCTATAGAAGAGTACTCCCCCGATGGATACCCCATGCCCCACGGGCCACCCAGAGGGAGACCCGTGTGACCAGTGGTCAGTCTCATCTCTCCTGCTTCCACCAAACGAAGTTTCTGGAGGGACTAATGATAGGAAATGATAGTTGGAGACCCAACAATAACGTCACATTTAGAATGATCTGGATAGCTAAAGGAGAGGAGCTGCTAGTGGAACCCAAACCGGACTTGCATTACATGAGAATTTCATTGTTTCGCTTTTGGACCAGCAAAGAAATCGATTTCAATAGACTACTACCAAAAGGATGAATGATCACTCTATCCGTATATATACGGAAACTTAGACAACTTGCGTATTTAGTCATGGAAAACAGGCTCAGAAGGGCAAAAACCCCCTTCTCCCTGACAATGCACGACCTAATACTGCGGATGCGGCCTTGCTCTAAGCTAAGCGAACTGAGTTGAGAAACCGAAACCCACTCACCTTATTTAGCTGACAGTAGCCTCTTTCACTACCATTTATTGCTAGACCTTACTTCGTCTACAGCCCAGAAAAGCTTCCTTGAAATAGGTACCCGAAAATCACAGACAAATCAGTTCAGAGAGTCACAACTCCTTTCCTTCTTGATGGAAGGTATCACCGAGATACCCGAAAGAAGGGGATAGGTTGGTGATAGAATAGGTGGCAACATTGAAGATTGAAATTATTTTCTGTTGAAGATATGCAAAAATTAATTATTGCCGCCCAAGAACTTTCTTGCCAACCAATAGATGGTCAGCGTTCTACCTCTATCACGAAGGTATCGTTCTTCAGCTTGAACCGCACGATTCCGTAGTTGCCGCAGTGTTCATCTCCATCCGTTTTAAGTACAGCTGAAAAAAACTTAACTTTGACCGATCCTAGAGCAATGATTTCTTAGAGCAATGATTTCCTCAATTTTTGTTGAAGGAGCGCGCACCGTGCACATTGCCCATGGCCAAGTTGTCCGTGTACTCGACGCATACAAAGCCCTCAGTCAAATCCCCGTCGATGAAAGCCAGTGATGCCGTGAAGTGGAAGGGCTTGAGCTTGCGTGCTCCCGGACCTACGATAAATAATTGAGTTGCTGAAAATCATACACTGCTGTCGTTCGACTGTACTCTTATCGTAGTGAGAGTATTTATAGTAGAGAAAAAAACGAAGATATAATCGGTCCAGGGATCCCCCGAAGCCAACAAGGAAGTGTTTATCCGCGGAACGTTATATTCTTCCCGGGAATTTCGCGAAACTGTTGAAGCGGTTATAGCGGTCTCTTGTTGTAATTTCGTAGTATTTCTTGTTTTATTTTTTCAATTTGAGTATTTCTTCACAATATCACACTCATGAACGAAATAAACCACATTTGATGCATTATTTTGTCTGATCACAGCTCGGTTTTTAGATGCAAGATCGTAATCTCAATAATGAGCAAAACTGAAAAAGGAAACATAAAAGAAGCTGTAAGAACGCACGCAGCACCCAAGCGCACAGAATAAATCGATAGCTGTAAAATCGAAAATAAATCGTTCCGAAGATGACGCATAAATTCCACTTATCGCTAAGGCCAGTAACTGTAACCAGACCGTATTATCGAATTATACGTTCCGCTTTTCTCTACTATACAGTCGAACGATAGTAGTGTATAAAGTAGTGTATAAGAAAAGCACGAAGACATACCAAAAGGTTCGGTTCCGATGAGACTCAGTTCCCAGTCATCTCGTTCTCCCGTCCACGACACATACCGAGTGCGTTGCGGAGACACGTAGAAGACGTGCAGAAGCTTCTGATGCGTGATAAATAGGAAACTATCTATGTATGCCGTTGAGAGGAGCGCGAAAGCCCATTACAGTGGAACTCTGCTCAAAAATTCAAGTTGACGTGAAACCTTAGCTCCGACCACTTCGTTCGTGACTTGATGCAGCGGACGGCCGTCCGCTCCGTAGATGAGGAAATGTGTTCGGGACCAGACCAGAAGGGTGTTGGAGGCAGTCCACTCGATGTGCTCCACCTATCAAAACTCTTACAGTTATATTTTCAAAGATTTCTGCTTAGTGATTTATTCGGTAAACGATACCTCCATTTGGTTCTCCATCATATCCGGCTCGATGCTGATGAACTCTCCGGTGATGAGCGAGATGACTATTATCTGCGAATCATACCGTGTCCTTTCGAATCATATCCTTAGCCCGATACCTGATTGTTGTTCGTGTACGCAGCAGCGAACTTGTCGTCTACCGACAACGACAACCCGAAGAAGACGCCGTCGATGTTGGGATTGACGACGCGGGCCAGATCTCCCGTGAGCACGTCCCACACGATGATCTGTGGGGGTCACTCATACCATTTTTTGTTTATTGAAAATATTGAATGCGAAGAATTAGAATTTCTCTTCAATATCACCTGATTGGAGGTCGTGACGAGCATCTTCTTATCAGATGTCAACTGCATTCCGAATACGGCAAACATGTGCTCCTGTTGGTAACAGCATTGGATATTGGCAAAATTTATCACTTTTTCAATTCCTTCTTGTTTTGGAAGTTGGACAAGTGATGGTGAAAATCAAATCTACAAAGTTTTACTTCGAGCGAGAACTTGAGTGGACCACCGGGAGAGTGGAAACAGTGGTGGCCCGGAATGAAGGCGGACGTCTTGCTACCTAGGTACAATACAACATTTTCTTCTACTAGGAGAACTTTGATGGAGTTCCGTAACCGGCTAAACTTCATTGGAGGTAATAGGATACATGGTATTTTAACATACCTTCCAGGTCGCACTCTATGAGTAGCTTTGCTAGATGGGCATTGTTCGGTACAAGGGGAAGCAATCGACCGACGAGTTCGAACGAGAGCATGGAAGGGTGGCGACTGAAGGAGAACAATCCATTAGTACTCCCTGCACAGTTGCCATCATTGATCTTCTTGAGCACATAAGAGGTTGTAATAGAAATGATACCTTAACAAGCTCGCTGACAGTCTCAATCCATCGGCTACCAGACTTAGTTGTCTTCTAATATCTCCATCGTTCAGGTACGCAATCGCATCCTCGTAGTCTCCGATAACCGCTTGCAGAGGGAAGCTGCTGATCTGACATGCATTATGCCTCTTAGATTTAGCTGTCAGTGGGCATAGATGATTATTACACAACCACTAACTTTAGCTTGTAGAAAGTCGTAGTTGAAGAGACACAGACTGAGCAGCTCATCCGTCCTGCCCGCTCGCAGGAGGTGGTATGGAAGTTCGTTCAGCTTACGCGTATTGAAGCGAGTCTGAAATAGCATGGCATGGCCTGGCCTGTCAAGATTGAATACTGCGATAGACGGGTAAACGCGGTAAAGCGGTGATTACCGGTTTCCCGTCCTTTCCAACAAAGACGTTCGGCTGCTTCGGCACTTTGCGATCCGCTAGGCCTTCGTTCTCCACCACACCGAATCTGAAAACGTGAGATGTATCTTGGATCTGGTACTTCTTGGAATTTGGAAAACAGCCTCCTCAGCTAAAGGTAAAGCAATTTTGGACTCTCGTATGTTCTGAACGGGTCACCTCTGCTTCTGCATCTCCGTGTACTGGTAGGGCTTCGGCACGCCTCCCCATATGCCCAAGAAGTACTCGGCCATAGCCGAGTGACACGTCTCCAGGTGGTTGAGGTTCTTGAAGTACCGCTCGACCGTCGCCTGGCGGAACTGCTCGTGGTACCTGTAAGATGCATTATCAGAGAGATCTCCATAATAAGCCGACAACTATTGTCGATGAAAAGGCCTTTTCTGTTATAGTATTATATTTAACGGGACATGGAAGTGATTTTCAAGTGAAGCATATATGAAAGATCTTGTCAAAATTAGTATAGACACAAAAGGTTAGAGGCGGCTTCCTCCCTTTTTAAAGGCAATAAAAGAGGCAATAAAAGATGGCAATAAAAGATGTTATGATGCCTAAATCGCCGCACACGCTCCTCTCATACCAATTGAGTACGATAACTCCGTCGGCCGCCCGTTCACTGAGGTAGCCCGGCAGGTCAGCTCGTATCCTTGACCAGAGAAGGGGCGGAATGCGACGGACGGGCGGCAAGTGGTACTGGTAGATGTCATCGAGCACCTTGTCGTCTAGCGAGATCTGCGATTGCTTTCTCCATCGTACTTAGATGGATTTTATGTATTATCAACTACTAGTGTGGAAAAAGAATGAATGAATGAATGAATGGAGAAATCTATCGAGAAGCAGTCATTGTGGGGCTAGACATGTCCCCTTACTGGTTGTTAATAGCCTTGAGAAAATACGCACCAGATCTTCGACCTCGGAATCCGAAATGCCTGACCGGGCGGCAGTAATGTAGGAAAGAGCATGAGAGACGAGAAGTTTGCCTGAAACGATTAGCTATGGTGAAAAGGTCGCTGCTAATATATCTGGAAGTCAGTACTGTACCATGACTGCCTTCCGTGCGTTGTAGCAGTGCATGTATACTGTCCTGTACAGACTGAAAGAGGATCGTATCCTGTGGGCGAGAATATGACTTCCACCTGAAAGAATTAGTATTGGGGATGGAAGAATAAGGAGACTTGGATGGTCATGGAAACATGCCTTGCTATCGTAGCGAAGATGAGCTTGACGAAGAGGGGAAGGGTGCACTTGGAGAGGGCCTTCGTGACCAGTTCCCATCTCAAGCAAATATCTACAAGTTTAACATTTTCCAGAAACCGATATTGTCATCTTAGCATGTAGCACAAATGATAGTTTAGAATATTCAAATGAAGCTGATGCTACTCACTGCCTGTGTGATATCGTCCTCGCTGATGACTTGAGCCACTCGTTGATGACGTCGATTGCCAAGTCCTCAAGGATTGAACGCGATTCAGATTTTGCATATTTGCTTGATTTGTTTAAACTAGATTGATATAGCTAGGAGTCATTACTATCTGAATATGATAAGGCACGAAAAAGTGTGTCACCAAGTATAGCTCACCATTCCCAGCGAGGGTACTTCCACGTACTGCTCGTCCGCCTCAACCAATCTTCGCATCGTGCCCGCAATCGACGATGCGCCCGGGGTTATCGAGCAGAACATCTGGAAAGTAAAAGCGTATCTTGATAGACTTCACGATCCCATAGGTACCTTGACGTTCTGTGGAAGCGTAGGAGGAAACCACAGCAGCTCGTGGGCTCCGTCCATCTTCGATAGCAGATCGAGACTATCGAAAATGATGACCTGATAAGCACACTCTTAGAAAGTCAATACATTTGAACTTACGGTGAGGAAATCAGTTCTGCAAGACCAGCCAAAGAAAAAAGCACATAAATAGACTTCGACTACTCACTAACGGCCGTTCCCGGGTGGCGAGGGCTGACATGCGTTTGAAGTGCTGGAAGAGCTTCGACAGCTCCGTCGGGCTCGTTCCCCGCAGGTTCTCGTCGTAGTTGAAGGCGAGCTGGCAAATACGTCTCATTTATACATACCTATCTATCGCAAAAACGGGAAAAGGCACACAAAATGCTGAAAAAACCGTACCTGATCGCAGACGGATGTCAACAGAGGACTGATGGTCGACGAGTCGGGGGAAGTGCCCAGGAAGCGGAGGACGATCACCGGATCACAACTGTCGCCCAGCCACGACCGAATCGAGCACGCGATCTTCGCCAGGAGGGCTGTCTTGCCGCACCCGTTCTCGCCCTGCAGAGAACGAATAAAACCAATATCCCAGCGCCCAGAGAAAATATCATCGAAGCTATAACTATTCAGCTCACGGAGTTTAGTAAATAGATATTATTGACGAAAAGGCTCTCTCAGGCCGCTGTCATATACGCAATAGGAATGGAACGACTGACGGAGCATTTCAACCATAATTACACCTATTCATGCTAACAAAATAGCCTCGATGCAGTCATGCCATCGTATTCCGTAGATGTTTTGGCTAGCATGTATCCGTTAGGCATGCTATATCATCCTCTGACCTGCAGAATGATGGGTATGCTGCTGTCGGATCGAACGTAGTGCTCCGCAACCTTGAGCTGTTCCTCTCTTCCGAAGAAGTTGGCCGAGACGTTGCGCACGTTGTCGACGTGTTGCAGAACCTGGAAACGCACTTTTCGTTCACGAAACTATACCATAACATAGAAGACAGTGGCTGGAAAACGCTCATTTACCTCCGAAAAGAGAGCATCCCTCTGCTGCGCGTGCTTGGCCATCGCGGCGTCCACCTAAAATCAGCTCCTGTCGTGGTAGCGATTAAAATATGTCTCCGACCATCTTCGTGATCCTCTTGTAGAAGTCGGTGCAGAACTGCCGGATGTACTCCGCATGGTATTGCACGTCAATCCCGTCTCGGCCCACCCACTCCACCGTACTCCTGCGAAATGTACCGTTGCCAAAAGCATAGCTAACGTGATAGAAGACGACATACGGCGTTACATTCTCCTACATACGGTGCACAAATCAATGACCTTCGTATGTTATCAGCCGACAGCCGGGCAGGCACGCGTTCGTCCCGCAAATTCGCCAGGAACTTTTGCGCTTCAGTATTCACCTCAAAGATTGAAACTTCTGAAAAATTTCGCTACACTTCCGACATGTCTAAAGATTCCTTATACTCTTGCCATAGCCGAATCTTAGACGAGAGACAATTAAGCACCATTTTTTAGAGCAATTAGTTGCCATAGGTGCCATTTCATGTTAATTTTTAATTAAAATTGCCCCATATCCAACATGTCCAAAGATTGATCCTCACGTGATTGTGCGTGATATCGACGAATTTGCTGGCTGTTCTCGTCTGCGACACAACGATGTTGTTGATGTGTCGCACGTAGCACAGACAGTGCTCGTTCGGATTCTTCGCCTTCAGAATCCCGTGGATGACCTCGCGCTCCGTCACTGGAAAAGATCAAAGATCACATTTCAAAGATCAAAGATCAAAGACCAAAGCTCACCGTACCCGACATGAAGTAGTTGTGCATGGCCTCGTGTGACAGGAAGCCTTTTTCATAGCAGATGCGGGCGGCCTGCAATTTGTCTACGAGTTTTTTGTCTACGATTTGTCTCGATTTGCCTACGAGTATACACGTTTTCAAGTGAAGGCATTAAGTAGCTAGATATATAACGACTTTATTTTTTTGTGTTATTTCGCCTTTTTCGAATCTTTTTTCTCAGTATTTCAGTGTGCAAACGAAATCTGCCGTTCCACAGCCGCTTGCCTTCCTCAGCAACTGCTGCATCTTCTCCTCAGTTTCCCACCACGTAGCTGCGTCCTGCTCTTGCAGCTTCGGAATGCGCTGAAATCAATATAATTCAAGGTTTAAATATTTGAAATATTCAAATTGTGCGATATTTGTAGCGATAGCAGAAGTCCAGCAGAAGTATATAGGAATGAGATTACGCTAATAAATAATATCTATTTCTGGCCTTGTTGTTGAAGTTGACGAGTATACTCGAGATTGGCTGCAGGACGTAGAGGGACGGGACTGCATTCGCGTCCTCGATGTACCACGTGTCCAGCAGCGTTGTGTCCTGACAGTTAACTATTGGAGTAGAATGCCCAAGCAGGTTACTGTGATTGCAACCGCTGGTTGCATCACTACAGACTGTCGTGCCCGTTGTTATATCCAGATATAAGAGAATCAGACCTCCACTAAGATCGCATTTCAGCACAGCGTCTCTGATAAATAACGAAACCTCGTTTTCCTCCTTGAGCGTCCGTTTGAGCATCTCCAACTCTGTACACAGAATCTCCGACGGAATCGGGCGGTAGCCGTATTTCTGTAGACTTTCGTTTTGGCAAACTGTACATGTTCTTAGCTATTTTATAATCATGATCCAAAACAACACATTCCTCACAAATATAAACATCCCCCGTAAATAAAAAAAGCCCCATTTCTATCTCCGATGTATGAAGAGAGTCTGACGGAACCATTTCGTTTACAATACCTGGCACAGAAAGACGACGAAATTCGGGCCGACAGATAGCCTCTGGCAGTTTCCGATCTCGTTGATGCACAGCTTCGTGGTCATGTGATCGTCCGTTGCTTCGTCCCTCACACCCCATCGCATGTCTACCACCTGAAGTACGGTAGTCTACCGTTTTATCATACCGCTTCAAATATAATAAGCTTTCTTCTCGAAGTTTTGCTGTGCGCAATTTTTTTCGCTTCATACAGTCCGTTTTGATAGCAAGAAACAAACTTGTCTCCCGTGTAATATCTCATAGGTTTCTCTCGCCGAATTATGTTTATCCTCTCTCTTCTCCTTGCACACTACACTTGCACGGAACGACCAAGGACAATAGAGCAAAGCGGGTTTTCTCGCGTACAACCTCACGAACAAGGGACAAGTGCCGGCTGAGATGTGTGCGGGCATAGCTCAGTGGTAGAGCGCTCGCTTAGCATGCGAGAGGGCTGGGGTTCAATTCCCCATGCCTCCAGAAAACTTTTGTTTTTCTTTTATTTCTCAGCTTCTCCGTCTCGTGTGCTCACGATCATCCTTGGCACGGTCAACGCCGCGTGGGGGCATAGCTCAGTGGTAGAGCGCTCGCTTAGCATGCGAGAGGGCT
>LS936128.1:89772-114160 GCA_900490955.1 Micoletzkya japonica | reverse complement strand
TCCCCTTCTCGACTCACAGCTTCCCTCCCGTAGTAAAGTCATTCGCCGCGTTGTCGATGATCTCGATGCCACTGTAAGGGCAGGCCACGTAGCACTTCAGCTGCCCGTACGCCGTGTACATCTGATCGATGCTCACCTGGATCTTGCGGCCGGCCGGAGCCTGCAAGTAGGCGTTTGGGAATTTACAGAAACCGGAACAGCGCCGGTGAGCTCAGTTCGCGATAGTTCTACCGTAACCTGGATGATCATGGGTCCGTCGTGCTGGAACATGGTCCAGTTGGACAGTTGGCCCGAGCTGTAGAGGGTCTGGTCGAAGGCCTGTGTGAAGTTGGTTACGGTAGTCGGGGAGGCGGCCGTCAGCAGCACTTGCTTCACGGGCGTCTCGCACGTGGAACCCGTGTAGAAGTCGGGGCACGCGCATCTCGGGGGTACGGTAGGGGTACGGTAGGTCAAGGGAGATTTGATTAGCTTATATTAGTCAAGCAGTAAAATACAAGCGGAAGAATTACATCAATAAGATGTCCTACTTGCTACAGTCGCGGGGATGTGGATAGCCTCCGTTCTGGCACTGCATCTGCGTGGGGCACGATTCTGAAAGGAGTACGGTAAAAATAAATACGGTAGGAATCATGACGAAATACAGGCAACTGTGATATCTCCTGCTTGTTGTCACTAACCGCTGCAGTTGTACAGCATGTTGATCAGCTTGTAGTCAGCGAAGGAGAAGGCGCGTCTCTGGTAATGAGATATTGACGTCCCGATTAGTTGTTGGACCAGTTATAATACCAGGCGATAGAGAATAACTAATCACTATTAGTCATTCAATCGTGTCAATTCTCTATACTTTTTACCCCCCCCCCCTCAAATTTCTGGATGATACCTGTCCCATCGTGTACATGTACTGGTCATCGGCTGGCTCCAGCACGACACCTCCATCAACGGAGAACGAATCTGAACCCAACCATCTGACTGAGGGGTACTGTATATGGCTTGGAAATGCGGACTAATTAACGAATGTAACCATTTTTTCTCCTCTTTGTAGTGGCTTTTTGACTGCTCAGCGGAAAACGTCTGCAGAAACGTGTACATCGCACTTACAGGCACTGTAGTGCATCGCGCTTCCATAGTCATACGGTACGCCAAAGTTGTTGTTCTCGGCGTCGGTCAGCTTAAGGCATGATTTGGTCAACAACATGAAAACCCGTATATTATTCTTGGCTAGTCAAGCTACGAGCTCAAAACCATGGCAAAGTTGGTCTCCATTCCGCTCTGGATGGCGCTCGCGTTGACGGTCACGTACGAGTTGCGGTCCTTCCTGGATAGATCTACCGTAATCCCCCTGGAAGACTACCGTAACCTGGTCTGCGTGTGGTCCAATCCGAGCGCGTGTGTGATCTCGTGCGAGATGGTGGCAATCTGACGGTAGCTCACTTTCGGTTTTATGGTTTAGCAAGGATAAGTCTCTCTAGGTACATTGGACTCTTTTAAAAATTTATAGAGGGTTCTATCCGATCATATTGCTATGGTTCATGAAAAAGGTATGAAAATAGTGCAGAGCAAGTAGAAATGAGTTTGCTGGCGGAATTTTATCATCAATTATAAAGTACCCCGTCACATCCGCTTCCGATCGATATCTGCTGTAGGTCGTTAGACGCGGTGGGCGGATAGTATCCCAGGCTACTGTAGCAGCCGTCTCCCGCGAAGAATTGCAGCTGAACTATGGGTATACGGTAGATACTTCCATAATAACACAGATAGACATCATGGCTCGTCTACTCATCTCATCTCATCTCATTCATTCATTCATTCATTCATTCATTTATCCACACTGAAAAATATGTACCGCCCATTAAATGTGCCAATTGATTGAATCCATATGTGAACAGGGGCGATAGTTGGCACCTCGAATGTGCTCCAGGGGGGCACATATTTTTCTGTATTTCCACACTATCTTAAACATATTAATAACGAAACGGGAAAGTTGAAGATGCTTATCTCGTTGCCCCACCTTGGTTCCGGCTCCGTTCTCCTCAAAGTCCAGACAGATATTGGGCGACATCATGGCGACGGCGGTGCGGATCTGGTTGGCGGTGGCGGTGGCTGCAGGCAAGAGGTTATTAAAAGCAAAGTTTTATTGATTTATAGGCTCGAAAATCTTTTTAAAAAAATAAGAAAACGACAACGTTTTATAGACTACGCTAGTAGTGAAAATCTACAACTAATGAGTTTCACGAGGTTATAAATGCTTAGCGAACGAGCCCATGGTTGGAGGCCGTACAGTGTCTGCTGAAATCGGCGTGCTGACGGTTCTGCCGTAAGCAGCCGCTATTTGATACAATTTTTTTTTTGAATTGCCATGTCAAAATTCAACAGCCGGTTTGGGGATATTTCGCTCAACGTATTGAAGGACAATGACGATAACCATACCATACCAATGACCACCATCCCGCGCTCACCCTCCCAATGTCATCCCCCAAGATTAAGGCGGGGTGAAGCGTATTTGGACACACGACTCCGTGCCCTTACCGTCCGCCATGACACTGGTAAACCTATCATATCCTATTGAAGACTAACAGATGCTCGAGTCGAAGACGAAGCCGATCGGCTGAGTCTTGGGCCACCGGTTGAGCAGTACATTGGGCGCGCCTCGCTTCTGGCGAATCGGTCCCGCCCCCTAAAGACCAAAATTCAGAGATCAAAGAGCAGAAATAATTGTTCATACTCCGGTCAGATGCCTGTCCTCGAGCAGGATGTCTCCCTGAAATGAGGCGGATAAGTACCGTAACACCGTGACCTTGACCAAGTTTCCCTAGCCGCCTAGGGAAGTATTCCCTATATCGAAATATTCCCCAATCGGCTACCGTAACCCGGCTACCGTATACCCCGTAGAGGTAGTCGAGATACGGGCGGTTGATATCGACGATGGTCGGCGCCGCGAAGTAGGCATTGGCCGTACGAGCGGACGACGAACGGGCGGACTGCAAAGTGTACGCTAGGGGTACGGTAGCGAGAGGAGGGTAGAGGGTAGAGGAAAAGTTGTCTCAATCCTAAGGTAGTGCAGACGAAGCCGGAATGACGTTTACTGATAAGGAGAAGGGCTCGCGCTTAGAGGTTAGTAGACCATTGTTTGACGACAAAGCGAAATCACTGGCCACCTGTAGACGAAAATAATGAGAAATAGATAACCTTGGCAGAGGCGTTGGTGAGGACGGGGGCCGCGGGCTCAATGGGCACGAGCTGGTTGGCGAAGCGGGACGAGGAGATCTGGCAAGAACAATATTTGGGGAGGTCAGAGATGCAAGGAATGCTAAGGCTTGCTAGACATGCGCAGTAGCTTTCTCTCTTTATCCTTTTGACGGTTATTCTTCAACGTACGGTACCGTATTCCCACGAGACTAACCTTTCCGACCATCTGTTTCGTCAGAGCTTCGAACTGCAAGCACGTGTATTAATTGTTCGTCTTGAAATTTAAAAAAAAAGATTATATAACTTGGAACCCTTAAAAAATATTATATAACTTGGAACCCTAGGTCAAGACTGAAGTTTTTGCTTCCTCTGTTGTTTCTCCCCTCACCTTCTCCAGTCGTCTCTTCTCCGTGGCTCCCTCGCTCGCCAGCTCCTTCACCTACAATATTCCACGTTTATAGCTATAGCTATCTTGTCTCTCCGGAATTCAAGGCCTACTATCAATTTTAAGTACTCTCATTCAATAGATATGCCACGATCATTCGGTCTGTTGAGATCTATAGATCTAGTCTGCCATATATTCTATAGTCGCGAAAAGCGGAACATCTAATTCGTGATTCCGCCGCTACGGTGTTTAGCGAATTTTTCGCGCTTTAAAAGGGTGCCATTTCATTCTAAGAAAAGATATCAGCGACATGGATATGTTTTTGAGATCAACAACATTTAGACTTTTTAATGGTACACATTACAAGTTGATTAGATCGCTTTGAAAGGCCCCGGAATCAGCGCTACAGCCGGAACAATTATATCGTCCATTTTTCTCTACTATACAGTACCGGACAAAACAATGTCAACTTTTGGTTTTTCTGTCATAGCTTCCGTAAAAGTTGTCCGTATGTGCCCAAATTTTTCATGGGTAATGCTATGAATAGTACTTATCGAAAAGATATAGTGGTATCTCATTGCCTCAGCAGCGCTGCTAAAGACCCATGTCTTGAGGGGTTCATAGTAGTGTTTTTTTTTAAATTTTCAATTGCAATAAAAAGTCAAGAATAGTTCGTATATGATCTATTATGAGCAAAAATGTTGTTTTGAACCAACAGAAAAAAATCATACGTAATGCAGGATTTTTGTACCTGAAAAGCTGACTTTTCACAGTTTCTCAGGTTATAATATATTTCTCCATAAAAATTTCTTTGCTGAAGTAATGAGATACCACTATGTCTTTTCGATAAGTACTATTCATAGCATTACCCATAAAAAATTTGGGCACATACGGACAACTTTTACGGAAGCTATGACAGAAAAACCAAAAGTTGACATTGTTTTGTCCGGTACTGTACATCCAACCACCGCAAGGCTACCCTGCCACTATCAGGCTTGGCTAATTTCCAGCCTACAGTAACCCTTCTCATCCAGACTACCGTAATCCTCCATCCCGGCTACCGTAACCCACCGCTTTGTAGGGAGTCGGCGGCTTGAACCGTACGGTGGCCGCACTGGCCACTGCCACGAGAGCGACGATTCGGAAGAAGGTCATTCTGAAAGGGGGAAGATGAAGGGGGAGAAGAGAGGGAAGGGAAGGCAAGGGCTGATGCCTACCTTCAGCTCCATCGCTGCTTATATGCAGTCTACCCACAAAGGCGTCCGGACAGCTGGTTAACGCGCTTTCAGACGGATTCTGGGAGAAAGTAGGGGAATCGTGGAGGTGTCGAGGGGGCGAAAGGAGACATTCGCAGCATGCGGGGTCGTTGTCGAACTGTTGATGGGCTGCGAAGAGAGGATTCGGCGACAGCCGGTTTATGGGAAGAGGTCCCCCGAACATTCGGATGTTTGGAGCCCTGCCATGAGTTCAGGATTACGGTATTTCTGTCAGTGCAGTGCATGCGACTAATTTCTGCCTATATTTCAAAGTTTGAGAATACGTGAAGCTATCGGAATCCTCGCGCCCGAACATCCTCCAAGATGCAGAGTGGCTGAAGCTCAGTTGGACACCCACTTGCTGGCCTTCTCTCGACGTAAACTCATTTCGAGTCGCAAACTATACAATGCTTTAAAACTTAGTGCAAGCCCTTGGTTTTGATAAAGGTGATAAAGCAAATCAATAAAACTAGGGCTTGCACGCGCTATCTCTCTCGGCCATCAATTCTCGTCCCTCTTTTTTTGCCCCGACGTTGCCTGTAATCCGAATTTTGAAGTCTCCGAAAAGCGGCAAGAGTGGTTGCCTCTAGACAAAAGGTGAAAGGGCTAACTAGCAACCGTCTCTTCTCTCCTCTTCTTTCTTCCTCTTTATCCCCCCCCCCCCTATTCTCCCTCCATTCTATTGTATCCCTCTCATTCATGCCCTCAGCAGACCTCTTCTGCCTTCTGAGCTGTAAGTTTCGAGATTTATCGATTGATTGATAATTTCGCTTTAGTATCTCTCTTCTCTCAGTCGGCATGCTATTTCGATGCCACGACATTCTACAGCAATCTATTCCAAGGGTGATTACAAAAATTTATGTATTTTTGATTTCCGTTAAGCGACCAAGGGTGGGCAAACCAGATATTTTAATCATTTTTCATTGCTATGTTTCTGTATAAGTGATCAAAATGCGCATGAGAGTGCACTCTTCGGTGCGTCGTGAGACCTAAAATAGAAAACTGATAAGCTTCACCAAAAAAATCGTCGTTAATCGTTAATTGCAGCTACGATTCGGTGCTTCGTCCGGTGCACAACAAGAGCACTACAACGCACGTTGTCGTCAAACTTCACAACCTCACCATTCTCAACTTTGTCCGTCTAATAGCATATTATTGACGAAAAAGTTCCGTCAGTATCTAAGCTCATTCCTACTTCACCCACCTGCCCCGTTTTCATGCCGCTTCACTCTCTCGCCATTAGTAGGAGTGCTGGCAACTGACGGAACATTTTCTTCAACCGTATTTCTTCAAGCTTTGCTAAATGCCAAAATCGTCCTTGTACTTAGGTGCAACTAACGAGCATGCTGACCGTTTCCATCGATCTGGAGATGAGCTGGACGGACGAATACTTGCAGTAAGCTAAAAACCTTCTACGTTTCTCAAAAAGCCGTATTTCTAAACCAAATCAATAGAATATAATGGAACAACCTCAACAATATTCAAAATAATAATAAAAGCATGGTGGCCGTTGAATCCTTGACTAACTTGCCAGATGGACTCCCTCAGCGGAGAACGAAATGCTGCAGAACATTGTCGTCCAGTCGGACAACATCTGGAGACCGCCCATCGTCTTCCTCTCTGGGTACTCTTCTAATGCATTGTAGAATAAACCGGTCCGTCAGTTTCTGCGTCTCATTTTTGCAAACTCCCGAACTTCACTGTATAAGGCAGAGTGCGATCAGTTCCAAGTTCGGAGCATCATCCGAGAGAGAGAATTGCACCACCTAATCTCCCGTGATGTTCGAAGACATGTGTATTGTCAGAAAAAAATGTTTTGCCAGCTGTCTCATGCCTACTATAAAGTAGGAATGAGTTAACTTTTTCGCCAATAATATTTCAGTATGATGACGTCGATGACGGAGGAAGATCTGACGAGGATCAGCTACGATGGGTCGATCGACTACAGCTTCATACGGGTTGGACGTTCGCAGCGTTTCTCGCGTTCGATTAGCGAATTGCGGTTTCCGCTGTAATCTATCGCCACCGCGGCCGCAAAAATGAACCAAAATTCGCCAATTTAAAAACTTAAGCTCCTCCCCGCCAGTCCAAAGAGCTGCCAAAATTTGCTGAAGATTCATTCAGCCATAGAGGAGTAAATTCAAAATTAGTTGACATTTCGCTATTAGACACTTCCCCTTTCGGTGGGAATGCTGTGGTCGTAAATAGAAATGAAGGAAATTGGCGGAACGTTTTTCTCAGCAGTGAATTTGCAGTTGCTGAACAACCACTGCCCGATCGACCTTCATGCCTTTCCCTTCGACACGCAGACCTGCTTCATCAACCTGACCGCCTGGTCGTATACAGACGACGAGGTGAGCATAGTTGACACAAATCTTTCGTATACCTCATAGATCAGTATCTACCCAGAAGTGGAATAGTGAGATAGCTAGTCGGAAAACGATAAAGCTAGTAGATGCTGATGGAGCCAGCCGAGCGCTCGCTAAATCTGGGGAAAAGATTTTTTTCAAGAATTGTAGGTCGTGCTGGACTACGCGCCATCTGATTCAGAAGCGAATGGAACGGTGAGATATTTTTGTAGATATTTATTGTGGCATAATTCCTAATCGCCATCCCTTTACGCAGAATTCGTCGAACGGCGAACTGATCGTCACTTCAATACAGGTCGACTCCAATGACACATCCGACATAGCCGTAAGTTGAAGATGGCATTTATATAAGATCTTCTTCTGAATGTTGACGTAGATTCAATATACCACGCTTTCTCCTTATGTCAGACTATTTATGTGAAGAACAGATAAAGTGCACGTGAGTGACACAGAGCTGACACAGAGCTATAGAAGCCAATTGATCAAGATAAAGTTTGCCGGAACCTACCGTACTCCCTTTACAGTATGCCGTAGTGATGAAGCGTCGTCCGACCTACTACATAGTCATCATCATGATCCCGACATTTATTACCGCCTCACTCTGCCTCATCGGACTCTTCCTGCCCCGAAGCAATACGGGAATTCGCTTCTCGAGAGTCAGTTAACCATGAGATCTTATTTCAGAATAACAAATTAGAATGCGTGCAAAAGAGTGTAAGAGTAGACGCATTCTGCAATTGGCTATGGTTCATTACGTAGACGCCAGCCACCATTATTCCCAAGGCATAGACAGTTGAAGGTATGCTCTCCAGATGTACATGTCCGTTACCGTACTCTTCTTCTTCTGCCAAATACTAAACGTCGCCTCGTCGTACATCACCAAGGCCAGCTATCTGCCGGATCTCGGTCGGTCGTCTCCCATTAGATAAGCTGTACAAAGGAGAAGGCAAAATGCTCTAACGGAAAACTTCATGGTCTTTATCTTAAATAAGCGCTCTGAAACCCACCCCAGCCGTGCCTTCCAGCCCGCTTCATCTTCACGGAACTCGTGATCTGTGCAGTGGCAGCCTTAGTCTCCGTTGCCCTGCTGATCACCCATCACTACTTCACGGTAAGACGATTTCCGTAACCCACCGGACGACTGCCGTAATCCTACCGTACCCCTTCACGGCTGTATAGACCAAGCCAAAAATATCAAAAGGAGAAACTGTAGTTGGAATTTAATATTTGCGATTTTGCGAATGGTCCCGCACGGAAAACGATTAATCCTAATTGTAAAATGTAGCGCTTCTCTACTATGCCCCAAATCAACACCTATGAACCATAACAGCATCATGCACATTTTATAAATCACACTTTGTTTTTAAGACCGTATTATTCGCTTTTTGATACCGCAGAATGCTGTGCCTTAACATAGACTACCGTACTCCCTTCCAGGTACACCAATCATCATATCCTCCCGATTGGACCCTACGGATGGCTTGCGTGCCGAAGGTATTTACGCGTATTTTGATGCGGAGAAATTCAGAAATTATGTATATTTTATTGCTGAAGGTACAGTCAAATTCGGCACTCTAAACTCTTTAGTCGCTTTTTCCATAAACTATGAACTGTGTCAAAATGACCGCGTCCGAACTCTCTCGGTATTTCCACTTATCGCTCCAGGGAGCCCTGAGGGGACTTCATAAGTACGAGAAGCACCAGGCAGAGGACATCGAGGGAGCGGAGAGGGGACGGGAACGACTGTACAGAGGAGTGCTAGAGTACGTTACCCGGGCGAGTTATGCTTCAAGATCACCATATAACAGGAAACAGTACTTTCATTATTATATATGCTGTATATGGTTAGACGAAGAGTGCATCTACAATGAAGAAAGTTCGAGAACATCTGCCCAGTCAAATATGCGATTCTCGTCTTTGCAGCAAGTCGGAGAAGTACCTCGTAGAGGGAGCTGTAGAAGAGGGTCGGATCCGCAAGTGGACGAACATTCTCGACACGTTCGATATCGTCTTCCTGGTCATCTTCCAGGTCATCAACATAATCATCTTCATCTTGTACATCTTCGCGTAGAGTATAAATATTTATTTAATCTCAAGCATTACATATTTGTACAAACTCTATATCACATTTGAACGATTTGCCGTACTGTGCACTTCCCATAACCCTTCCTAGTATCATAAAAGCTGGATTGAAAACGTTAAAACTTATGAATATTACACGCAAAAGTAGATCGAAACGTATAAATACTACTTTGACAAGGCTACAAAAACTGCGCCAATCGTGGTAACCAGAATGGCAATCGATAAAATCCGAATGTTCCGTGCTCCTCGTATGTCCTTGAAGTAGAGTACGGACCACAGCGCAGACAGAGCACCTCAATATCGTAGTGCTATCGCGAACTGAAGGAATACGGTACCTGGCAACATGCCAATAATAGGGAAGGTGATCGCCTGTGACAGTTCCTCGTTTGCCACGAACCTGCAAGGCAGGACTTTGACTAGTGTATTAGAGAAAGTTTTAAAAAAATAGGGAAATTAAAAAAGAAGCTTCCTATCAACGCAAAAGTAAGCATATTCCTACTGATAAGTTATCAGTGATAACATTTTCAGTCCCCAAGCCATAAAATATAGTTTAAGTATCCATAATCTCGTTAAACCGTACCATAATCCGGGACTACATTCTTACACTATCTTACAGTAGGACTACATTCTTACAGTATCCGCAAACACTCATAGCTCACCACGACGATTGCGCAACTCCCCACATGACTCCTGTAGCGATACTAGGACCGACGATCACGGGGTTGACGAATGGCTGGAAGGGTTACTGTAGAATTTAGGAATATCGAAACCCGCACCTTTTTATGAGCATACTTCAAAACTTTCATTGTAACCTTTTGTAACCAGATCTATACGTTGCGCAGGAAACATTGCCATCGAAAGGCGCGGTATCGAAAGGGATCGTAGGATTACTGTAGCCACTATAGTAAGTATGCTACCGTAAGAATGAACAAACGAGTCCCACCTTGTTGAGCGTAAAGACGTCGTAGACGATGAACATAATCGTCGACATGAGGAAGATGCCGCAAAAGTGGGAGAAGACGTAGGGAAGGCCGGCTGAGGGGGCACCCGGGAACTGAAGAAAAGGAACTGGAATGGGGAAGGAGAGGGTTGGGAATAGCGTTCGGCCAATATTTATTTATTCATTTATCTTTTCGCATCATCTACCCTTGTGCTTTGGAGCATAATTAGGAGCAGGAATGAGAAGATGGCAAAGGACAACTAGGGCCATAGGGGGGACTAGTACCGTTCGAACAAGAGTGGTGGCAGGCTGTATTGATACGAACATCTCGCCAATAATAATAATAATTAATAATAATAATAATAATAATAATAATAATAATAATAATAATAATAATAATATCAAAATGAGGTGAACCTTATCGGGATTCTCCTGCATGTAGATGACCGGCACGAAGGTCGAGCCGTAGAAGAAGCCGGCAACTAGCGCCGTGCCGAAGGCTCTGAAGGCATACGGTAGAGAATGCCTACCGTACGCAGTACGACTACAGTATTCAAGATTAATCTATAACGCCTTCACCCATTCAGTGAGACGACTCTAGGATACGCCATAATTATCAGCGCCAAGAATAAGAATAAGAAGATTAAGAGCCCAGAACAGAATTAGAAGAACGAGAGAGAGAATAAGAGCCAAGAAAAAGAGCCCCAAGAAAGTGTCGTACACGAATCGTCGCCGATTGCGGTTGTGGTCGTCAGTTCGCGATAGCAGGTGCCTGTCCTCCCCCTCCCCCAGCAGGGAGTCCTCCCCCTCCAGACGACCGGCCATAAGCCGTTCCTCCTCATCGAAGAAGGGCGGAGTGGAACGGGAGGTGAGGGATTCGGTGGAGGAAGAAGAGGGACGAGGGGTGGGCTTCACCCGAGAGAAGAGCACTCCGCTGCAATGTACCAATAAAGCAGGGCAACTGAACGCTCCTTTGGATACCCCTCCACTGCCCAGATACACGGTACAAAACTGTACTGTAACTGTAATTGACCGCTTCAAGCAAACACTTCTCATAATGGTTCTCAATATTACATAGATCAAACAGTAACGTCGTTAAATTTTAAAGTGCCCTGATTCTTTGTTGAGGAAAGGGATAAAAGTGCCTTGATTCGTACCAATACGCTCAAAAATCCAGCATAGTTCTACATAAACCGATGGATTTGGCGGCCAAAGTGCCTTGATTATCCAAATTTTCAGGGCAAAAAGTGCCTTGGTTACGTCGGATCCGACGTACTATTTATATGTCAATATTATAGCTTCAACATATCCTAATTCGCAGGTACTGAATTGTAAATGTTACCGTACCCTCCGATAACGCAGACCAGTCCGATGGCATTGAGCAGGACGCTCGTGGGAGGGTGGGCCTTAGTGCCGAATAGACCGAACGTGCCTTCAATCGAGAACAATTCATACCTACTATTAGAGTATACTTTGAGAGTTGTGTACGAGTTGTCTACAATGACAACTGGATAGCAAGTCGTACGCTCATTACAAAGTCATCGTGAAACAAACCCATTGGCTGCGAAAAAAAAACGCAAAAAGATAAAGGCTAAAAGAAGTGAAGAAAATAAGAGTAAGCTACTACCGTACCACAGGCCCATCCGGTCAGAACGTTGGTCAGACCCCAGACGAGCATGCCCAGCCCGATTCCCAGTTCACCCATGATCGGAATGGCCGTTGCGTTGCCTGCAAGATGCTATTATTTATGGAACATTCATAAATGCTATTATTTATGGAACATTCAAATAAACCGTTTCATTAGCCCAATTAAAAAATCATTACGTGAACCGCAGATGGACGCTTCTTTACCAACACTTGGATAGTTTTTTCAGCCATTATCTTTGAGAAGCTACACCTAAGAAAAGAAAAGCGTGAAGACCGACCAATGCTCCACAGGACTCCTCCCAGCATGGCCAGAGGGTAGAAGGTGGGAAAGTCCTCCAGGGCATACACGCACAGACCGACGAACAGTATGCCCACCGACATAATCCACTGCACGAATATGCCTTAATCAGGCTAATTGGCACGCGCTAAAAGCTAGCAAACTTAAGGATGATTCTTAAAGTAAGTTACAATTATTCAATGTAGCAATCTATATCTATTGTTATATCTACAGTACTCCAAGCTACAGTAACCCAAACGAACCATTTCCTGCTTCATGCCGCTTAACTGGAACGAAACACGAACCGAAGAATACCGAGGAGACGGCACAGGCTAAAAGGCCCGAGGCTGTGCCCATCTGGAAGAAAAGTTACTGGTGGGTACGGCACGACGTGACGCGTATTAAAATGGATTTTACGCTGATTGGCATTCTACGGTACGCATACGGTAGGAAAGACGGGTTTACAGGGGGTAAAGAGGTAAAGTCATCTCGACCACGCAGAGGTCTTCAAAGAACTATTTCAATCATAGGGAGAATATGATTATCTTATCTCTGCATTGCGAACTAATTGTCGAACAATGTATACACCCGTACAGCAGCAAACGAAGGCTTAGCTCAACAATAACAATTACAGCATTTCTAGCTAACAATGAACAGTGACCTACAGTACTCTTCGCTTCCACCTTACTTACTATGTATCCTATGCTATAGTCCAATATCGTCGAAAACGAAATCAGTCCGTCGATATTATAGTTCTCTTTCCGATGCTTTTTCGCGGTTATGTTATAGTGTTCAGTCTATGCAGAAATGTCCTGGTATTTGAAGAAGCGTGAAACATAACCGAGAAGAGTAGTCAAAAAGAGAAGCCTCCTAATCATCCAAGGCCACTGATTCCTTCAGCTCATCATCCTCTTCATTCACGTCTTTCAGATGGTCGAATCGCATCACCAGAGAGGTCGGGATTCCTCAACAGGCAGAATTACAGTTTTACGAGATTTGACATCTATTTGAGGCAAACAACAAACTCCTATTCCAGTAAGGCACTGAGACACGTTTCTATTAGTTTCTATTAGCTTCACTTTTATTGACGAAAAAATTACGAAAAAGTTAATCTCATTCCTAATATGTCTACAGTCTGTTCACACTGTTTCGTTCTCTCGAAATAGGAATGAGACGAGTGGCGGAACGTTTTTTCTAAACCATACGGTAGTTTTACCGTACACTACCGTACCCCTCACCTCGAATATCTCCCGCCAACGTAATCTCTGTGTACAATTCCGGGCACAACTCGCGCAGTAACCTGAACGGGAATTGGGTTACGGTACTAAACAAAAATTGGGATACGGTACTATACAAAAACACGTAAAGCGCATTCTGACAACCATAGTTGACGATAGAAAGAAGCCGATTTTATACTCATCTGGAAACATATCCAGGAAAACGAATCTCAAGCGAAAGTCTACTAAGGACTACACTAGTAGTAGTGCGCCTAAAATCAATAATTCCGTCGCTACCGTTACCCGACCTGTTCCGCTTGAGAGCCTTCCAGTAGTACTCCTTGCCGCCCTCGCAATGCTCGAACGAGGAACGGGCAGAGGTGGCATCCGCGTACACGTCAGTCATGTACCTACAGTAACCGTCTATCCTACCGTATACCACTCGAGAACAAAAGCAGAAAAAATTTAAAGTTAGAATTGCATTGCAGTGAGAAGCCTCAGAAAATTCAGAGATTCACAAATATACAAAACATTACGCACAAGTAGAATACAGTACAGTATACCGAAGGTTACAGTAATCGCTCACCGATAGAGGTAGTACCACTGTTTATTGGAGAACCAGGCGGCCGCGAGGAAGACGCAGTAGATGAGAACGAAGGAGGCGGCCGACGAACCGAAGATACGCGCGTTCTCAAAGGATCAGCTTGCTTACGGTTGTCGAGAATATGGTCCGTAAGTTTTTTCATTCCTATTTCCCAGAAACAGTAGGGAGTTCAGACGAAATGGGAATGAGTTTACGGATGGACCTTCTTCGTCAATAGGACGACTATTCTCAATCCAATTCAATTGTTGTGTAAACCTAATAATAATGGTTTTTGAGCTGGAAAATAGATAAAATCAATAAAATTGTAGTAACAAAGATACCATGTGCAGCCAGTACGTGAAGATGCTCGTGAACGACGTCCACGTACCCCATGAAATTGACCTGAATCGGGAGAATGAGAAGAGCAGAGCAACGGATAAACTACCATAAACTACGGAACCACCGGAGAGGTCCAACAAATAAACATAATACTGCTTGCATGTGGGAAAAACAAGCAGCGGCTTACATCACTTGCTCGAACTGGGTACTTTCAAAATATAAAAAAAAGGTCGTAAGTCATACGTGGGCAGGGTCTGCCGGTACCTTACTGCAGCGGTTCACCCATACATAGATATCGCACAATCTCTCTGATTGTAAGATTTCACTATACAGTTAGCTAACCAATACATTAAAAAAATTGCAGTAAGTCATCCAAACAAGGTACACTGCAAAATGTTACCACCTATGTCGCAAGTATAAAGTCACTTCCCAATATAACAGATCTGAAATGTCATCAATAACGCTAACCTCTGCGCAATCGCCGCCCATCCATCGTGCGCGTTGAGATCGCGTTGGGCCATGAACCGAATGGCCTGCAAATGCTTACTTTATTTTGAGGTCGATGCATTTTTTTTAGGTTCAAAGAAGACAGTAGAAAAGGACAGGACACGAAAAACTGGTCTCGTCTAAAGTGCTCACGTTGGGCGACAACACAAAGGTGGACGCGAGATCGCGGCCGATCGCCGAGTCCCAATCAACCCGCACCATCTTCCCGAGGTAAGGGATGTGCGAGGGGAAGTTGGCCCTGAACCAGAGATGTGCATCATGCGTTGGCATTTTGAGAAACATATCTATGCATCATCGTTGACTGTAAGTGTTTCTTAATTGTAATCCCAGTTGACTCATTGTCCACACATAGTAAACACCTATACAAGTTCTCCGCTTACTTGAGATACTGTAGGGCTTCCTCCTCATTGGTAAAACGCGCGAAGAAGGGCACAGCTACTTCAAGACCAGTTCGCATGCCCAACGATCCCGCGGCTACCGTATCCAGGCTCTCTGCAATGTACGGCACTACCGTAGCCTGTGCTACCGTAATCCGCCAAAGCAACCAAGGTCAAGAGCTCTAGACAGCTGAATCCTATCCAACAGGGCCTAATAGCTCTCAACGTGATACTATAATCCAGTTCTTACCGTAACCCTCTTACAGTACTCACCGTCCCACTTGCCCACATGATACCGTACCACCGCATCTTTGGGCAATCTTGAATTACGGTCGAGAAAGTGCTCGTATTCCTACAAATACAGTACGTCTCCCATCTATAAATATATTTGCATTCAGATAAAACTCCTAAAACTGGAAAACAGTTATGTAAACTCTACAATCGCATACTGAGCTACCGTACCTTGTTGACAAGCTCATGTAATCGTGGCGGGAGCCCGCCGTCCTCAATCGGATGTCGCCGAGGGAAGGAGTACTGTAGGAGGGGACCGTTGGTGAGAAGCGAGAAGCAGGGGTAGGCAACCACGGTTCCTGCATGGGACACACTTATGACAGTACTATGGAAGTAAGCAAGTACGTTTACGTCAATTGATAGTCTAGGCCGCAATTCTCGGGATGCAGACATTTCCGCACAATCTTACTGGAGACGTTTGGTCATCAAATGATAGCTCATATTTTGCAGAGGCTTTATAATATGTACCAAGAGCCAGATCATGCGTATAAACTGTTTCTATTGGTTTTCGTGGAGCCGGAAACGCCGTGTGCGGAAGTGTCGGCCTCCCCAATTCTCACTAGTGACAACGAGGTTAACGGGAGACTGATACATCGTGGCCAACTTTCCCAGCCATATTCTGAAAACGGGCCTACCATTGTACGTAATTGGGAATTATCAAGCGTACCCATTCAAAATTCATACCAAAATCGGGCCTACCATTATAAAATTTCAAAATTATTTGACCCTACCACCCATATTTTGGGACGGTGCCCACGTATGGACTGATAACAGCGCGGTCGTGCTAGATAGTAGCCAAACTGTGCGAGAGTCGAGTGACAGGAGTGTTTCTGATTTAAAAAAACACAGCGCCATAACCACCCGTAAACCTTGTTGACAATGCGCAATATTTAGAAGCCCATACACGGGCACGGACCCGACAGACGGGTGGTCTGGTCAGAAACTGAACTTGGTAGGCGCCATATAATACCAGAAATATCATTGGTAGGATGATCAAATCATCAGTTCATACATTGATAAACCCCATTGAGACATAATTGACGGTAAAGCTGCCCACGTGTGGAGAAGCCCACCTGCCAGCAGACCAATGCGAATCCTCCGCCCCCATCGTGTATTCACGAGAAACTCCGTCGCCTTCTCGTTCCACACCCTTCAAGCAATGATGTGACTCGAAGTGATTCAGTCACCGTAAAGATAACCGGCAAAAGTCAGAAAGAGAATCAGAAAGAGCTTGCTTAAAAAGTATGAGCCCCGATCATCGAGGGATGGTCCAGGAGAACTATTCCATATATTTGGCTAGCTAAATCTAGGCCCCGCCCCCTCCATGCACTACATCAGATAAGATACCTGTAGCTACGGCGCGGCCGTGATGATAACATCTAGCCGTCCTGGAAACAATATTTTTAAAAAAACATCTCGACCTCATCTCACTCAAACAGGTATATAGACAGGGTTCGGACTGGTTCGGGCGGTTAATTCTTGTAGGGATTGACTCACGGTTTATGCACACCTCCGGCAGCCATGAATGTGACACAATGAGAGGAACGAAAAGGCACGGAATCATAGCGAGTGCGAGATATCAAACTACTAACATAAGGTTAGCAAAGGAGGAAAACAAAACGACAGGGTGATAGATATTAAATATCTTTGACTAGTTTCCTAACAATATCAGCTATCAATTCATTGACTATTCATCAACTTTATGCGATCGAGCGCCCGTAATCTGAAAAGATGGCATAAGATATAATAAAATATTTGAAACAATTTCATATAAACTCATCTCCCACATGTCACTCCTCAACGGAACAATCCCCGTCTCGCAACCATCTACAGTATCCCCTCCCCCCTCTTACCTCGCCGAATACGACACCACATCGTCGATCAGATCTCCCTTACTCGTAATTCGTTTGTCGCCCTCCGCACCCATCACCTGGACCAAGCTTCTCAGCTATAAATAAGCTAAAAACAAAGAAAATAAAAAATTCCGAAATCCAACCTTTTTGAGTATCCTAGCCACGGCCATCTGTGCCTGCAGGTACTCTCTCGCTCCCTCCTCGTATTCTTCTCCTCTGAAAAACACACCACATCATCTTTCTACCAAAAAAAGTGAAAATCTGGCATCAAATTTTCCCAACTTTCGAGGTCAAAATCGCACCCCTAGCGTTGTAGATCGCTGGAAGTACATCAAAACAAAAAAAAAGATTAGGAGAATTGGTTGAGTTAAAGCCGAGATATCTGCACTCACAAAGTCCCACAAATTTTAAATTTGTGAAGCCTTTGTGAGACCTGCCGCAAATGAACACACTAAGCATTTACAACTCGGGGAAACATGTTTTCTGGGGTAGAAAAACACGCTGAACAACGCTAGGGGTGCGCTTTTGCTTGAATCTTCCATAATTATAAAGTACCGTAACCCGCCTACCAATATCGCGACTTCGAACATGCGCTTCTCTAAACTCAATACAAAACACCTCAAACATCGTTGATATATTCTTCCTAGGGAAGAAAAATGCGCTGAAAAACGCAAGAGAGTCAGTGTTCAATAAAAAAAATTCATCTTGATGCAGTACCGTAACCTGCCTATTAACTTCTCGACATACCGTTTTTGACCATATTTGAAAATTTCGCACCCTTAATTTTTATTGGTCGCACCCCCTCTCACAATCGTGAGGGGCAGGACATCACTGACCACACAATCTTTAATTTTCATTTCATTACACAGGATTACGGTAGCCGTTAATAGTCAGCAGGTCACTGTAGCATCTTCTAGAGTTGATAACTTTTGATAGAGTGAATCAAATGAGCAAACCATTCTCCCCAAACCCAATCCACTCACATCTTCGTGGTCTCCTCGTCCATTCGAAAAATTGCAAACGCGTCCAACTGCAAAGTAAAACCTTCATTTCACAGCTTCCCAACTACTATATAAACATCTCTTCCTAGCTGCCGCAATTGGTCTAACTGTTAGGATTAAATTATAGGAAAATGCTTTAGCTGTTCCTAACCTCTGAGCCCATCCATAAACTAACCTTCCTCAGGGCTTCCCTGAATGCTGCAGTGACTCCCGCGAGGGAAAGGGCGAAGGAGGCGGAAGGACCGAGGGCAGGGGAAAGGGCGATGAGGAGAGGGTAGCCGAGGAGGCACAGGGAGGACCAGGCCAGCATCGGGAGACAGAACAGGATACCACTGGAAGGAGGAACTCTAGCGACCTCTTTTGCTGTTTAAGCTCAGGCTATTCAGGTTCATTCCAGGTTAGCTAGCTTTTAAAACCTACTAAATAAATGTTTGCCCATGGCAAGCAGCTGATCCCAAGATAGCTACCGTAACCAAAGCAGTAAATAGAGAGCGCCTATCACCTATTCTTACATTTCCTCGTTCTTCATCGTCAATTGTGCTTGTAATATAAGAGCCGCTAATCGTACTGTAGTCGTTCAAGGTGGTCGAGCAACTTACTCGTTAGCCTGTCTCAGTTCCCTCTGGACGAGAAACCGCTTGGCCTTCTCACTGAGTAGCATCCTGCACAGCACTTCCTCGGCTATCTCAGTGTTCGATTCGAGCACTCGACGGTCCCTGTAAAAAGACAAAAATATAATAAGGAAGAAATTTTAAAACTCAGCTAATGATACGAAATCAAAGTGATTCACGGCTTCACAAGCTACCGTAATCTCGCATATCTTTGCAAGACCGTAATGACTCACCTGGCTCTTCCAAAGTCCATCTCGATATTTCCGCCCAGTCGTTGGGCGTATTCGATGTCGACGATCGAAGCAGAGACGGGAAATTGAATCTCGGCACCGGGTCTGAAAGCATGGGATACCTGGGCACGATTGTCCGATCGGACGTTAGGATGGTTGTGTACCCCGGGGATCACAGTGTATAAGGCTTGCTAAGCGTTCTGCTTTCATTTTCCTCTAAATAGGAGAGGGTGCCTGCAGAAGAAAGCTAAACTCAAACAGTCACTCACTTCACCAAGAACGATCCGTACACTTTCGGCTCGAGCTTTTCCGTGAGAAAGACGCGGATCTGAACATTAGTTGTAGCAGCTTCTCAGACGCAAGGTACACGGGCACGGACCCGACGGTCGGGTGGTAGGCCCCTAATTTGGTCAAAAAATAGTTTGGATCCTCACTTGTAGGCTATTCAAAATCTCAATGTATACACTGGTAGGCCACAAACTGAAATAATTGTCGGCAAGTCTGCACACCTATGGTAGAATGCATAGTAGTGGTTTTCGCCAATAACTTTCACTCATTCGAGAGGCGACGCGGTCACAAATGGTGCAAGTAACATAATCACTGGACTGACTCGTCCGGTCATCTCTAATAACCAGTACCTTAGGATGTTGTATCTCCTCCAGCCGGTCCATCTCCCTTTCAACCAATTCTTTCAGTTGGTCCGACGGCTGCAAGCTGCTCCGCTTTACGTACAACTTGGCAAGGATGTTGTGATCATCGCGGAAGCCTAAAAATGAGAAGTAACTTCATGAAATTTCACAGACCTTACCTGAAACGAAAGTAATAAAAACTCACAATGAACGGTTAGGTATCCGATGGGATAGAGGGGAATGAAACCAAGGTAGACTTGCCGAACCCATTGGGCATACGTCCACATAAACTGAAACGAACGTATTCATAAGGAAAGGGGGAAAACAGCGTGAAATTTCAGCAAAACAGCGAATCCCTTAAAATCCGCGAAATTCCGGGAATTGTAGTGATCCGGCATTTGGAACACAATTAAAAGGACTACAGTGTCATACACCAGGCAAGCTATCGCGAACAGAACAGATTTTCAACTTTTCGTATTTTTCTAATTTTAACTTTTTGACATGGTTTTCTATGTTATGGGCTATTGCTTCTCTGTTGGCAGTAAATGTTATGTTTAGATGACCGACGAGCCCATGGCGACTGAGTTCAAAGCTCCGGTGCTTCCCGCTTCTACTGCAGCTCCTGTTGTAGAAGAGAAGAAGGAAGAGGACACAACGGTGAAGAAGGAAAAGCGCATTCCACCGCCTCTTCCTATTAGAAAGGCCGTTCCCGCCCCTCCACTCGACTACGATCCACCCCCCTTCGCCTGTGAACCGGACGAGTCGGAAACCTGGAAGTTTGAGGTATTATTTTTTTCTCGAGGCCTTTTGTAATTAATTATTACAATTATGATCACGCATCAATTGTCTAGAGTTTCTGCATGATCTAGCTATGTATAATTTTAATTAAAACTGTGGTTTCGCCAAAACCTATACGTTTAACTCTGTTTGTTTGCAGGTCTTGAAAGACGGAACGATGATCGAGGAAATCGACCTATCGAAGAGAAGGCATCCGTCGTTCGTTGTGATCGGTCGCCTTCCCGACTGCGACATCACCCTTGAGCATCCCTCCATCTCACGATACCACGCTATTCTGCAATACGGTAAGTAGGGGTTACGGTAAAAGTCCTAGTTCAGTTGTGAACTCGACACTCAATGCGCCCATCAATTTTCACAAGATCTTGAAGCACCTAATATAGAAGTAGAGTCCGTTTCGCCAACTTGTGCTTATCCTCTAGAAATAGTTAGCGATAACACTTCCTTTTGGTACGGGGTTCGGTCAGATTACGGTCATGTACTGACTGCATAACTAAGTGTTGATCATTTCTTACTTTGCGCTCTATCAGACTAGTGTACAGCGCATTATAATTTAGATTCGAAATGTTTTAAAAAATATGCTTGTAATTATTGTTAATCAGGCTCGGATCGCATGTCCAAAGGTCGGCCTGGTTGGTACATCTATGACAACGGGTCGACCCACGGGTCTAAACTGAACAAGAACACTCTTCCCGCGAAGAAGTACGAACGGGTTCGGGTCGGGATGGTACTGCGGTTTGGAGGTCGGTGAATTCTTTACTATTGAGGAATTTGAATTTAATCTAAGTTACGTAATATGCTAGATAGTATGCTATATGTTAGATATATATGCTATATGTTATAATATATGCTATACGTAATATGCTATATGTTAGATAGGCGTGAAATTGCCTATTAATATCTGAAAGTTAGTATATTAATATCTGAAAGTTAAGAAGTGTTGATTGTGTTTGCCTGAAAATCCAAATGTAGGCATGATAAGGAAAGCTGAATGTTACAGGAAGCAGCCGGATCCTGTCCCTGACCGGTCCTGAGGATGACATCGAACCGGAATGGGACTGTTCTCCGACGGAGATGAGGGAGATGATGCACAAGAAAATTCTGGAGGCCAAGTTGGCTAAACAGGCCAGGGAAGAGGTGGGCGAATGTGGTTGAGGAGAATTAGGGGGTGAAGAGAGTTTAGAGATCGAGGATAAGAATTAAAGAGTGACTGCAGAATTGTTAGGGTAACACCAGTCCATGTATGAGTAAAATCATATTATGCGTAGAAAAGTGTTTAATCCATCTAAATTTTAAAAAAAAGATGGAACGGGAAGCGGAACGCGAGCGAGAAGAGGAGGGCTGTGGATGGGGAATGGACATGGACTACGCGGGACCGTCCGGACTCGTACTGGTCAGTGGGGGGTATGGTAATCGGGGAGGGGTTACGGTAGTTCGTGATATTTACTAGGGGCGCATCGGTTAGTTATAGTTACCAGGAGATGGCATAGAGCTAGACTGCTTTGAAAAGTCGCTTTCTAAAGTAAGAAGGGAGTCCGGACAACATAGGAATGAGGCGGAACGTTTTCGCCAGTAATATTTTGCAGAGCGAAGCTGACGCCCAGGATGAGCACTTGATGGAGGACCGCGATGCGTACTACAGGGACGCCCCGGTTAAGGTAGGTCTTGTTTTTAGCTGCTTGCTTTTTAAATCAACACTTGAATAAGTTACTGAATTTGCCGCCTCAAAGTTAGAGGTCTAAAATCGGATCGGTTCCTTTTAATGCGTATGTTTCACAACATCATTCATTACCGCGACGCGTATGGCCACCAAAAACAGCGAAACATATTGTCGAAAAGTAACCGAATTTAAACCTCTACTCAAAGTACCTATGTTTATTCTTCAAAATGGTTAATTCAGGCGCTGCAAAAGTTCTTCGATCGCGAAGGCTTCGACATGGAATTCACGTGGAGTGAAACGGGCGCCGGAGGGCATAATCACAAGTGGATATGCTCCATCGAGTGAGTCGTAGGCTTGTGCTGTCTGGGTGGCTGTAGGCTATCAACACACCTCAAATAATAGTAACGGGCAAAAAACAGAAGTAGTTCTCTTTTGCAGTAGGCTCACCAAAGCTTTCCCCTTCTGTTTTACAATTCGATGATTCGGGATAAAAGATAATCAAGTTTCCAATTTTTCTTCAGACTGCCTCTCGAAGTGGGCGGCCAGAAATCGCTCATCGCTTCGGCTACAGTACCCACCTCAAAGAAGGAGGCGCAGGTTGGGGCAAATTTTATTTTAAAATATTAATCCTTAGTAAGTACGTCACGTTATGGGGTCGCTGTAATGACTACCTATCATATCCCTCGTCGATTACAGTACCCATTCTCATAGTTACAGTACCCTCTCAGATCGGCTGTGCCCTGGAGGCATGTCGTCTCCTGGACATCCACGGAGTCCTTCGCAAGTCGACGGCGCAGTCTCGACTGAAGAGGAAGACCGTAGCTGATGAGGAGTACTACGAAGAGGACGAGGACGAGTATCTGGACAGGACGGGACACATTGAGGAGCAGAGGAGGAAGCGGCAGGAGTGGCATCAGGTACGGTAGTGGGGGTACGGTAGTGAAGGGCTGGGAAGCTTGCAAGTTCGCGAAAATGTTATTCTTGCATAAATTCTTGCAAGAATATCATGAAATAGAGGAGCATATCAATCTCTGAGGTTACGGTAGTTCGGTGCTGATAATCTGCCTTTCAGCAAGGCACGGCCAAAAGTACGCGGGCGGTCGATTCGTACGAGAGTTTGAAGGAGAAATTAGAAGAGACGAAGAAGGAAGCGGCCGCGATGGAGGAACAGTTGAATAGGCTACGGGCCAATAAGAAGGTGAGCGGCAGGGCAAAAATGCAGTAATTGATTGTAATTGACGGGGTAGGACTACTGTCTACTATGAAATTGCCCGAACCGCAGTACGAAATTACCCCCCACCGCTGTACTAAACTCTCATTTTACGCGGCTACCCTTCCGCATCTGGGAAATGACCCCTACCGCGAAAATAATTTCAGGTATGAGTATTTATCCTATGGTGAGGGGGGGGGGGGGTTGAAGCATATCTGGCCACCCATCCGAACTAAGCTCATATAGTTTTAGGGATTTAACTGATGCACTTGATATTTGCTAATAAGCTATGATTTTGTGACTCTGTTATAGTCAGAAAAGCTGCCCATGTTTGGCAGAGTGTAGTTTGTATCGCTCTTACAATTGATGTTCAGGCAAAGCTGGACTGCGAGGATATGGACGAGTACGTCAAGCGGATGGGTGCTGCGGGAGGGGCCGAGGAGGACATGAAGGTGGGTGATATATTATTGGGGCAGAATGTGAACGTAGTAGATCAATCATGTAAATTCTGCTAAACACACCAAACCCCAGTAAGCTGCATTGTCTAGCAGCTTGCCAGCTTCTACGACCTATAGTTCACAGAACGCTGAATTTAGCCGTTATGTTACCGTAGTCTTTGTAGATAGATAGATAGATAGATAGATAGATAGATAGATAGATAGATAGATATCCATTGTAGATGCGACAACAAAACTAACAACGTCCAAAGTGATATTATAGCTCATATTCAGGCAAAGATCGAGAAGTCGCAACTGACGCAAAAGTTCGTCAAACTGAAGCACGAGTGCCAGCGACTCGAGAAGCTCGTCAGGATTGCGAAACCCGCGGAACTGCCCGAACTGAAGAAGCACGACGGAAGCGGTGAGGGATACGGTAGCGGGGGGTACGGTAGCTGGGGATGGATACGGTAATAGTGAGGCTCGTCGTTGTTAGCGTTATAACC
>LS936128.1:44586-89672 GCA_900490955.1 Micoletzkya japonica | reverse complement strand
TTTTTTCCTGTATTGTAGCCCGTCGGAGAGGAGGCAGAAAGGAAGGCAAAAGAGAAGGAGGAAGAGGAAAGGAAGAAGAAGGTTCACGAGGAGAAGGAGGGAGACTACAATTATGAACTCGAGTATGGTTGATATTATGTCTTTAGATAGCCAGTAATTACTCGGTTACGGTTGGTTGTGAAACGGAAAAAAGGAAATAGTACTTTGGACTTTTAATGTTGTATAGCTGATTGAAAATTTTGAAAACGATTAAAATGAATTATTTTTATATTATTTTTAGATTCGTTCACGAGGAAAAGAGTGCCTTCGTGCCTGAAGCGGACGATGAAGTAGTGGCGAATGCGAAGGGACCAGCGATGAGGGACGAAGAGAAGGAGGAAGGGGAGGGAGGGGGAGAGGAGGAGGAGGGTGGAGGGGAAACGAGAACCGAGGAAGAAGATGCGGGGAAAAGGATAGAGAAGATTGAGGAAGAGGTGAGTACTACCCAATGGGTACTGTAGTGAGAAGTACGACCGACCTGAACAGCCTTAAAAGACCGTAGTATTGTAGAAAAAAATAGAATAAGAATAAGAGCTGATTAAGGTACCGAAGGAGGAGGAAGAGGAGGCGGTGGAAACGGTGAAGAAGAGTCGGCCGAGGCATCGGGGGGAGAGGAAGGAGAAGGAGAAGGCAGAGAGGGTTACGGTAGTCGACGAGGGCGGACTCGACTTCTCGGGTTAGTGGGCAAGCCTGTTCATAAAGAGCACCATTGACATAATATTGTACATAGTATGAAAAGGGAGTTGAATCTTCTGCGCATTCCCTTCATTTAGATAACGGTGTTTACTGGCTTAAAGGGCATAATGGCTATGGAGGATTACGGTATGGCTTTCAGGCGAGTACGGTAGCGGAGTGACGGATACGGTAGAGACGTATGCGACGTGGCTGCCTCCCCAGCAAGAGGAGAGCGAAGCTCAGAAGAAGCTCAAGGAAAAATTTGCCGGGAGGTATTGAGTATTTGGCCTATTTCAATTGTTCCCTTTCCTTGTTTCGTTGAATGCGCTAACAAGATTATCTCGTATTGTTACTGCAAAAATGTGCCTTGTTGTGGCGGTAATGATTGTATTGAAATAATATGTTTTGTACGCAATGTCACTGTTTATCAGCAATCCTAGGAAATGAGAAGTAAGGGACGGAAGGGTAGAGGTAGGAGACTAAAGCGTGTCTGCTTTCCTGTATGTCAGCTCACTCGTTCTGTCGATAGGGCCGAACCCGGCTGAGTTATGTTTCAGGCGCATCTTACAAGTGTTTGAAACGTACCTCAGCCGGCTTTGGGCCCCTGTCAACCTTGAGGAGGAGACGTGCAAGAACGCTGTGTGTGACATCTCCCTACGCTCATCTTCGAGTCCATGGGGGTACGGTAAGGACGGAGGAATAACCCTAAGATAGGACTTGAACCCCTTGGATACCGTACCCTAATCAGAGCAAGGCTCAACCATCACCAGTCAGGAAACGAAAACGGAATGGAATAGAATAATGCACGAGGGTACAGGGCTGCTTAAAGTATCGGAATAGTCTGTCTTTGCAAGAAAGAGGGAGAGAAAAGCATGGCATTCTGGGGGTAGGTGTTAAGGCTTTCCGATAATAATGCTTGTAGAGATGGCAAGAGAGGTAAGCGATAACCTTAACTAGAACACTACGGGGGAATATGAATGTGTGAATTATTAGAGAGCTAGGTAACTAGCGTGGCATTTGTGGGTGCGGGAAAGAAGTGGGAGGTTGTGGTGGAGGCGGAGGAAGGAGGAGTGCGCCAGTTGACCTCGGATATGCGCCATTTCTGAATTGGGAGTACGGTAAGTACAGTATGACTAATGAAAATATCACGCAAGTTTCTAAAAATTATTTGATGTCAGCCATTATGAACAAAATAAGTTTATTACGGTAGTTCGCTAAGATTCAAGTTGGCCTACCGTACCTGAGCGGTGGATGATGTGCAGGCTTGAAGAAGGGGAGGCGAATTGTCGCCTCCCTTTTCATCGGGCGATAGGGATAGACACAGGCCACTGTCCACGTGGACCAGTTGACGGGTCTGAAGGGTTACGGTACTCTACAGTAAACAAATAGTCGGGCCAAATTCAAAGTGCCTGTGCTGTACTGTAATGGCAGTAGCACAACGTTCTGATCGATATATCTATAGCATAGAAGGGAATTAAGATAGTCTAGGCATGGAGACGGCACTACGTCCTGCTGCGTAGAATAGAGTCGTATGCAAATTAGGAGAGTGTAGGCGAGAGAGCATGGAAATTAGAGAGACGCAGAGACATTCGGAATTTCGGAACACGGACTGGTAAAACGTCGTGGACGAAGAGACGCTAAGACAGCAATAGTTGGCCAGTAATATTGCAGCATCACCCTATCTATATATCACATCCTGGTCGGTGACACTATTGCTTGAAGAAGGGTTTTTTATGTTATGACTTACACAACGACGTATTGTCCGATATAATGAATGCCATAGGACTATCCTACCGTACCCCCCCTGGAATACCGTAGCCGACTGACCCTTCTGTAGTAGTTCCACCGCTCGTTATCGTACCCTCCACACTCCCTCATCTCTACCGTAACCTCGTTCCCGTCCAGTCCGCTCTTCACTCCCAGTAAGCATTGGTGCTCGTCCGATCGAATACGACCATCCACTCGAAGTACCCACAACTGAAGGCAATTTATCAGCTTAACACACCTTAAAAAGGACAAATAATCACAAATATCCAATGATTACGGTATCCCGATGAGCCTACAGTACTCACCTGCCACAGGTCGAATCCCAGCGTGCAGGGGGATACGGTAATGCGATGACGTTTGAGGCCGCTCTCGGTGGAGGGACGGGAGACGAGACAGAGGGAAGAGGAGGAGATCTGGAGGAGAGGTCTCTATATCAGTTATAAATTATGATTCTGTTTCATCCATATTTCATTGTCGGTGTTCATCATTTGAATTCTCAGATGAAAGATGTTAAAAAAACTTCCTAGATAAGAAAACGAGATCGGAAGAGAAGGGGCAGCAACTTACCCGACCGAAAACAGAGTCCGGAGTGGGCAGGAAATGGTCAGGGAAGACGTTGGTGAGGTACCTGAAAGCATTACGACATCCTCCAGTTCTCTATTACACTCTGTTCGAAATGGAATACGGTGGGGTTACGGTAATCGATCGCGAACTGACCAGTCGAAGGACTCGCAGCGAAGTTTCTTGCGCAGTTCCACACGCTCGCTGACGTCCTGTCGTTCCCGAACATTGTACGCCCCCGGGGAGGTCTTGTAGAACAGCCAACGGTAGTCGTCCATCCACACCTGAGGATTGCGGTAGGGTTACGGTAGCCAGAAACTACGGCAAGGCCTGCTTTCTAGCAACCACTCTAGACACATCTACGGGTCTACCGTTACCTTTGCCAACGTTTACTTTAGAAAATATCATAAGATGTATCCTTTCTACAACGAATGTTTTTCGTAAACCGCTCAACTATCTATCTATTTATCTAGTATTGATAGTAGATACCTCCGCGACCCGCATGAGATTCGCATTGAGAATTGCTCCCGAGCTCTTTCCGGGGAAGTCGTGCGGGGAGGACTTGCGGAAGATGTGGCCAACGTGCGAGCACGGATGGATCTCGATCCGACCACCGCACTGCCAGATCTGAGCGGGATTATTGACGAAGATATTCCGATAATAAAGGTCTATGATACTTCAGCTGCACTCTCATCATGTCATCATAGTATCTACCAATAGGAATGAGACAACTAACTAGAGCCTAAATATCCCTCGCATCTCCCCCCCCCCACTGCGCATACAGCGTAGATAAATTGAATTAAATTATATATGATTCGTGCTTTTTGATGGTTATGTTTCACGATCCATTGATAATACTCTGGGCGGCTCGCTGAGTGTTGGGAAGCCCTTATTTTCTATAATGTAAAGCATAAAAAACGTGGCTGAATCTCCTCGCAGATCATCTCTATCCATCTATCTACACTCAGCGAAATTTCACTAGCCCGATAGGGAATAATTCCCTAGCGCACGCTACCAACGCGAAAATTCACTAAAAATTGAGCCTCCCCCTACGGTTTTTAGTGAATTATTCCCTAGCCGGCTAGTGAATTTTCGCGGTGGTAGCGTGTGCTAGTGAAATTTCGCTCTGTGTACGCTTACCCGGAAGCTCATCTCGATGTTTTCTCCGCCCCAAATGTCCATATGCGCGTCGTACTCTCCGATATCGTGATAGTACTCCCGGTGAATGGCGAACAGTCCTCCTGCCATCGTCGGACTCCTGAATACTCGCATGTTTCCTTCCATCCCCCCGGGGCCACCTTTGGCACGGTGCCAAAACATAAGGAAGAGAACCCTCGTGACCTGGCTGCGGTATTTTCCATAAATTAATCTCCAGTACCCACTTGCGAGAACACTTGTGGAAGGAATTGCAGACTAGCACATATCTAATGTCGTGAAGTGCTCCATTTCACTAGATACACTTGACCCACTATTGATGGATGAGCGCAGAAAACAATCGCTTGGTTAGTATGCATTTGTACAATGAGCGAAAATTCAGCACGAAATGCACTTAGGGAATAAATTTTCTTGAACTTTTTGATGAAAGCTTATTGACGTAATACATAATAAATATACATAATAAAACTACGTAATACATAATAAATATGATACGTGAAGCAGAAGGACTGCGGGCTTCAGGGTGGCCATGTGAGTCAACTCGAGAGATGTGCAGACGAGTCAGCACAATCATTGTGCTTCACACATCGTTCATAACCGCGACGCGTCTCGTCGCCAGCAATAGCGAAACATATTGGCTAATATGACTCGTCTGCACAACTCTAGTCAACTCACTCAATCGGCGATGTTCGATCGGCAGCCCTTTCCTTGGCCATCGCTGACGGCATCGAGTACCATCTATATATAAATCAATAAACAAAATTTGCATAATACTAAGAATTATGCAAGCTTCGCACCTAAACTGCAGATTCCAGTTGAATCCACCCCGGTAGATCTCCAGTCCCTTCTGGAAGGCGAACGAGTTGTCGTTGATTACGTCGATGATCGGGCAGACTACATTGCGCCTGGAATTGGAAGGATGAAAAGATAAAGACGAGTACAGTGGAAGAAAAGGATCCGTCAGTTTATCATTCCGAATATCTTGCGAGAGAGCGTGCAAAAGGGAATTGAATTCATTTAGGAATCAAAGTATGTGCCTGACGGACCAGTTTATTCTACTATACATAAGTTATATTGAAACACAGGATAGACGGGGGACGTCTTATATCACCGTTTCTTGATCAAGATACGCACGAACCGGCACGTCTATCAATCGAACTAATCTGTACGGCCGTTACAGGGGAATAATGAATGAGTCTCGGAAAGTGACAGCGCCCATACGACCTTTATACGTATCTTGGGAGAGAGTTTGGGGAGGGGGAGAGAATGGAGAGGAGAGGTAAGGAGGGGGATAGCGAGAGAAGAGAAAGAGTGAAGGGAGATACCGGGAGAAGTATCTGACCTATCTATTCGGATCCTGTCCACGAGGGGCTCTAGCCATCCCTGCGTGCATTCAACGTGCGAGTCGAGGAAGGTTAGAACATCGCCCGAGGCTACCTGTAAATGATCATCAATTGGCGCATTAATTGCTAATTAGTCAGCATCAAACATTGAAATTTGTTCTAAGGACTATTTTCAAACGAGCAAAACAGCACATGTATCGAATAGTAGCGCACGGAAGCGAGGCTAAATAAAGCTTCGGCTTGAAACATATGCCACAACGCGACGAATTGTCCACAATTGCGACCGTCTCTGCGTCTCTGCGTCTCTCGCAACCTCCATGCTATCTCATCTCCACTCTCTCAATTTGCATACCCGTCTATTCTAAAGATCACGCTCACTGAAGCTCCGATCATTCGGGCGCGAATGAGGCCAATCCGTTCGCGGGACCGAACGATCTTGATGGGAACCTTGGAGGAGAGACGGGACACTGCCTCTTCGAGGGGTGCCTTCAGAAAGGCTGCAATTGAGGAATGGAATAGAAGCCGGAAAATAGCGAGAACAAGGATGGCATAAAATTAACACGTTCTAGATTCTTGGCAATCGATGTTAAAATTGTGAATAGATATGCTAGACTGTGATAAATGGTGTAAAGTGGAGCCGTACCTCGGCTGGAGAAGTCGTCGACGAGGATGATCTCTCTTAGAAGGGAACGCGGGGTTCGGAGAAGAATGGAATGGACGGAACGGAGGAGCGTGGAGAAGGCTTCGTTGTGGAAGACGATGACGATAGACGAGGTGGGCAGGTCGGCTGCAAGGAGAGATATGTTTCATCCGGGGGTGGAGGGGTGAAAAGCGCGTTAGATTGATCTTAGAAGCATGGAAGAGAGTCTGGCGTTAACTATTGCGCTTAGTTTTTGAATCCTGGAAATTATTATAACTTCAGCGTAGTTAAGACTCGAGCCATCCGGTACCCACCTGGATAGGTCTTATGCCGGCACTCAGATCTGCGTACGTCGGGCAATGATCGAGAGACTGAGATACGGTCGGAGACGAAGAGGTTGAACTGTAATCACCAGGTTAAGAAAAATGGTCCATCAGCCGCCATTATTCCTATTTCCGACGAGAGTCGGACGTTTACTGGAGGAATTTTTTGTCACTTTTCACCAAAGTTTTTCACACAAAAAAATATAGTCTTTAGACCCGTAAGAGAACATCCAACTATTTTTGTGAAAAACTTTCATCAAAAGTAAAACAAGGTCGTCGGTACTTCTATGTTTCACACTGCCTACATAGGTAATTTATTATGTAAACTGTAATGCTAGAGCATTAGTAAATAATAGTTAAGTATCAAGATGAGAACGTACATGATTGATCGGGAAGGTGTGCAGTGCCCGTATCTCGTCCTCCGTCGACAACGTCACCCCCTTGCCCTCCTCGCCCCATCCCTCAATAGGCACGTAGTCGTTCCTGTTCAGCTCCTCTGCAAATTATAGCTCCAAAAAGAGATACATCATGCCTGCCTATGACTATGCTTCACGGCTAACGAATAATCGCCTCATGGCTCATTATCCCGTTGATAGCTAATTGCAAGCATATCTACCCATCAAAAAGACACAGTTTGAAAACGATGTAATTCGGTCGCATTATCCGACCAAACGAATCGACAGGAAAGAATAAAGAGACGTATTCGAGACATAAGCAAATAGTTTTTAGTTTTTTTTTCATGCCAACGCCTTTCATGCTTCTTCTCAGAGTCTGGTGAAGTGATTGGTGTGCAATTGTTTACTTGCGTGGCTACACTCTACCGTATCCCTCCATTCCCATCTCCATTTCTCTTCTTCGCATCTCTTCTTATCATCAGGCTATTAATCACTCGCACCCCGTTTAGAGTGAGAGAACGAGAGAGGGAAGAAGAGGACGGGAGTGAGACGGATATTATCGAGAATGGACATAAGACATGGGAAAGGGGGGGGGGGGGGAGATAGCGAGAGCTGAGAAGTGACCACCTTTCACTAGCTTGTTTGCTTTATCAAACAGCAACATCCAATCTTTGCGGATTATTGCTCATATATTGTGAACAGAGAGAGAGGTTGAGTTGTCAAAATGTGACTAGCAGATATATATCTCATTCATCTCTCTAGAAGGGGGGGGGGAAGAAACGGGGAGGGGTCAAGAAGCAGGAATAGAACAGGGAAATAGAAGGGGTGTTCGGTACCCAAACCATAGCCCTAGCATATTCTACTAGAGCTAGTCCCCCTGTTTTTTATCACTTGCTTTGCCACCTCTTTAGATACGCTTGTATTTGGAATACCGAGAGAAGTTGAGGACATACCATCCGTGAAGTTGATCTTTTCTTTCGGAAGATTGCCGTTGTAGTGGCCCACTAGAACCTAAAAGAGATCGAAAATAGAAACTGGTAAGGAAATAAATCATGAGTTTGATCCTTGACGGTTTGCATGCGTCAAGAATATGTATACCGTGATACTCCTATGTTTCCCATGGCCAATATAAGTATTATAGATTACTGATTACAATTCAGTCCATGAGCCAATTTTATCTAGCCTATCTATCTAACAGCTATCTTGTTAGACCTTTGCTAGGACAAGGCTCATCTTCAATAAGGAAAAAGCGTTCGGCGCGTGATTGGTTATCTTGACGGGATGACAGAAGGAGAAGAGGAAAGGTCAATTGAAACGGAGAAATGGAGAAGGGACTGACCGGTACTTGTTTGATGATGTACGAAGAGTCGAAGGTCGGAGAGGTCTTGAGGGGAAGGGGACCGAAGATCTGACAGGAAAAATAGAGAACTGGGGGATATACCGAGATCTATACTTTTCACAAAACGACTAGGATTTTAGTGGTACATTGAAGGGAATGAGAATCAGAGGTTGAGATGTGATCCTCACCAGATCTTGAGCGTATAGTATGCAGAAGGTTAGGAGGGACCAGAGGAGGAGGAATCCGAGGCAAAAGAGAAGGTGGAGCAGGCGCTGAAGGGAATAAGGGGAATTAGCATTTCATCTGGAAGAGGAAGAGAGGTGCGGTGAGCTATTGTTACATTCATTAATAGATCGGTGTGCGAAATTGTCTAAGAACCGGCGCAAATTTACATGTAAGCCTAAACAATAGCCTAAGGCAACCTTAGGGCGGCTAACAATAAGTATGCCCCGAGGCTATGGTTTACCCGGTCCTTCCGTCCTCTAGTTCTCCGTAGCATTACGGTCCGGGGACTCCCCCCAAGGGAGGGGCGACTGGAGGGAAGGCTGTCAACTAAAAAGAAAACCGTTCTTCGCGAAAACTCAAATTTTGTTGTTGAACAATATGAAAATCTTCATAGCATTTTGAAAATAAAGCGAAACTTAGATCTGTCAAAAGAGCCGCAGACTTGTAGCGAAAATCGATGGGACTGAGACGATCAAAACAGGCAGAAAGATAAGTAAAGTTTGGTAGAGATCGTGTAGGGGGAAGAGGGCATATCGGTGAAAGGGAACTGGAGAGAGGGTGAGAGAGAACGAGAGAGGTAAAGAGGAGGGAGTGAGAAGGAAAGAGGGAAGGAACTTGAGTAATCAACACTTGTTCAACAACTCTATCGAGAGTTCGAACGCTGATGAAAGGTGACTTGTAGGTATTTGGACGCTTTTTTTGAGAACAACGTTTTTTTGCGCCAGTCAAGAGATTCGGTCACTGTAAGTGGTACTGTAAGTGATGGGCGAAATTTGTAATCCTAATGCTGAATACGACAACATTTCACTCGTCTATAAATTGCTCAAAATACTCGTTTCTGCGGTGACAGAGCGTAATGGCTCTTTTGCAGCTGAAACCGTAGCGGATTTGGAGGAACAAACGAAAACAAGCGATCTAGATCGTATGCGAGTGAGTAATGGAGGCACATTAGGGGGTGTCGGCAATTATCGGAATCAATATACAAGGAGGAAGAAGACATGAAAGACCTTGAAAGGGGGTCGACTGAAGATGAGAGGGAGAGGGGGAGGGAGAGAGGGAGGGAGAGGGAAGAGGAGTAGGAGGTAAGAGGGGAACACTGCAAATGGGATGCAGACAGCCGCTCACGGACTTTTACTCTCGACCGAGTATCCAAGGACAGAAATGAGTGTACTTGTAGAGAAGAGGGATGAAGAGGGAATAAGAAGACTTGAACAGTGATGGAATGACATACTCATGGTAGGGGGAAGAGTTGGTACTGTAGAGAGGACAAATGACATACATTGTGATAAGTCTCTGCTGTGCTGCCTGAAATGAGGAGATTACAGACAATTATTGAAAGCGGATTTGGATAGGGGTTGAAAATCAGCCATCTCGCGAAAGTCATGATCGACAAATTTCCATGGTCTAGCAGTGATCCCGATTATATTATCGCGATCGATTAATCGCTGTCTCATTCGCCCTCCATTCCCCGATACGGGATGGTTGCTCTTCTACTTTTACTCGTCTCTTCTATGGTTCGTCAAAGATACTCGAGTATTTCCCATAGATATTCCGTTCAGTCTTCCGCCAATTCGTCCTTTCCCTTCTCAATCACGAAGCTCGTCGATTTCACAGCCAACGATTCGGTTGTGGTGGAGACCGTTCACATCACGAATACAGTATGCCATGGGGATACTGTAGCATGGATGTTGGCTTTTAAATGGTAGAGGAGGAGTGCGCATAATATGTGTATATTATACACAAGCTGCAGTTCCCCTAATTAAGGCACTGTTTTTGTGCTTTTCCCTACCTTTCTAAATACCATCTCTTCCGGGTGGTCAGACATGTATGGCTATAGTGAACTGATCAACACAGAGAACCCTCACCAATTCTACCGTAATCCAGTGAGTTACAGCAACCCTTCAGACAGCACCCCGATGCCGTTTTCCCTACAACTCTTCCTTCTACGATGAGTTCATCTGCGGAGTCTCCACATTATTCGAATCTCTGAGTCCCGAAAAGAATACAGTAACCGTCAACTACGTGTTCAATTCTTTATTCGATTCATTCAGACTGATTTCGATGTATCTGGCTACACCTACAATCAGATAGTGTACGAGGTACCATCTTTTCATACCGTAGTATCGCAAATCCTGCCGTAATCCCTCAATTCGCTGCAGGACCGTCCGTGTCGTCATCTTGCCAATGCGTCAGTCGCGCTCATTGCTATTCCCGGGTGGATACTCGTCGGATGTTTCGATCAATTCGTACGTTTGCCGTTATACGTCTCATACAAAGTATAAAACTTGATCCTTTTTTTGGACTTTGGATGTTGGATTTTTTGGAAGCATCATCCCAGTCACTATAGAAGAGCATTTTTTCAAATCAAGATTTCCCCAACACAGTGTTCTGACGGCGGTGTAAAAAAAGTTAAGCGAACGAGATGCCTCAAAATAACCCTAATTTTGGTAGGAACTCTCGCATAGAAAACATTGTACTCCAAACTTTTCGACTCGTTCGCTCAACATTTCGAACATTGTGCCAACCCTATCCCCTCGGCCTGCCTATTCTTGCCATCTATCCCTCACCGCACGGTGTATTCTATAAATAAGAAAATCCTTAAAAAATGTATACTCACTTGGACTATTTCTGTAATTCTCTCCATCGCAGTCGACAATACTGGAAAAGCTCGCGGGTGACGTTTTCCCTACACTTCGAGCTCATAGAGGTTTGGATGAATACAGCTTATAATACATTATCTAAGAAGTAAAATTGTATCGAAGCCTTCTCATTGAGAAGTTATCAAGTTATCTTTGCAGTCTCCCACAATCTCATACGAACGAAGACCTGCGCATCAGAGGACGATATCTGTGAGCTTACCGTACTCCACTCTGATAATCAACAACTAATTGTATACAATATATGCTCTAAATAATAAGTCATCGACTAAGGCTGAAGACTACGTATGCTGTTGTACCCCTCCTGCATGCGCTACTCTCATTATCGATCAGGTAGGAATTGCGATAATCGTGGAACGGGTAGATGTTCATCACTGTCGAATGGGGTCTTTTGGTGGTTAGCTTGAAATAAACTATATAATGCATGAAAGAGTAGCAATGTTGAGGGTTCGCCGTTGTCTCCCCTTCCTCTCCTTCGGTTCAACGTCGAGTTGAATGGGGCGGTACTTGATGAGATCGATAAGAAAGGTGGAAGAGTGGAGGACAGGACCGAGCCGACTACTACAAACGAACGTACTACGACGCCTGCAGGTTATTATTTTAGTCTCGAGTAAAGCCTCGAGTAGAACTGATACCGATAGCCGATTTTCGCCAGGTTTCGCGTCACTGCCAACGTTTCCAGAACATGTCTTCGTAGGATATAGTGTGAAACATATAACGCCTGAAAACGCAGCCTAATTAATTTCCACCATATTTGCAGATTCAGAGCCGATAATCGCAGCTCTCGAAGGGGAACATAGTAAGAAAATGTGAGCCCTTTCGTGCTCTACCCGACGCGGCGACGCGTCGTCAACGGTTGGCATCACGCGGATACACGTAATGCAGGTGGCCAATAATCGTGATTGTCGTAACCTTCTTCATCTCAATTCTCGCTACAGTCCTCTACCTTCTCAAATCGTCCGTTCTCCGAGTAAGCCTGCTTTCCTTGAGTAGAAAACAATCTGCACCTTTCAGAACGCAGAGGAATAGTCTGTGCGCGTTGTGAAATGAATCAATGCGATACCGTATCTCTTTGCTAGAAGTATAAACCTCTTTCCGTAAATTATTATTATTATTATTATCGTATCGACATGCCGAGGCATGAAACAGAAGAGTGAATACAGAGAGAAAATAAAGCGTTAGCATCAATCTCTTTCATTCTTGTCAATCATTGGCATAATACAGACAGACTACATGGATAAAAGTAATTTTTGATATATTTGAGTAAGCTGAATGCATAGGACAAAACTCGTCTTAGCAGTTATATTTGAATAAAGGAGAGATAATGAGCGGCATACTGCTGTAATCACGTTAACAACCAGCTCCTCGAAACCAACTCAACTGTAGCTCTTCAAAGGCTAAGACTGGGATGAGGCGGAAGAGCGCATGTCCATGCTGTCCCCCCGACTCAGTTCTCCCGCCGCGAATACCGGCGTAAACTGCGGCGCACGGCTCCTGATCCAGTCGTGCGTTGCCGCGTCCCGCATGGAAAGACGATTACGGTAGTCCACGTTCAGCAGCCTGCAGTAATCCCCCAAATTTATTTATTTCTTGAAAAAAAGGGAAAAAAATGAAACCTTGCATTTTCTAGCTTTTCCATTCATCAAACACGGTTCACAACCAATTGGAAATTTATTCAGTTGGATCTAAGGAATAAACGATGCGTACTTCTCCCCAATAATATTGTCTTATCTACTAATGTGCAATCCTTTAAGCATAAGTTAGCTTCTCTAATTAATTAATTTACATGCTAGTCCGGTTTTCCTCCTCATTGCCTTGTAGCGATGTTGTATTACATTGTGCAATCCTTATCTCCCTTTCCATATTCTCCTCACAAATTTTTCTTTGTATATTGCATGATAAAGTATTATTATACTTGGTGAGAAGGTCCTTGACTTCGTCCGAGAAGTGGTCGGGCATCGTGAAGCGACCACTGCGAATGGCCACGAACGTGTCCATCTGTATGTAGACTAGAGTATAGTTTTATTTATTGTGTTTTTCCTGTCTTTCGCTCCTCTACTACCTACTACCAATACGCATGAACACTGCAACATGAGCGTCAAAAAAGAATTGAAGCAAACGTATCTTAGTTGACAACATGTGCAGAGGGGAGTGTCTATATAAACTTGACAAGGAATCAGACCCCCACCTCGGACGGACGGTGGAAGGGCGTCTCTCCTGTGAGACATTCGTACGTGAGTATACCCACCGCCCAGTTGTCCGCCTTAATTCCACATACATCTCCATACAGTATTGCTTGACCGGCGTAAATAATATTTATAAATTCATAAAAATTTACTGGCTACCGTATCGGTTATTGTTTCATTGTTTTCTCTACAACGCTGGACCTTTCTACTTATTTTGCAGCATACATGGGCAAGTGTTGTCCGAACAGTTTTGCGGCCTCCCTTACACAATTAGGGTACAAAAAAGCAGTCAGCCTAACAGGCGTTTCACATCATGATTCTCTGGTGCAGACACCCATCCTAACGTCCGATCGGACAATCACGCCCATATATGTTTTGCAGATTTTTGCAAAAAAAATTGTGTATAGAATGCCCAAACCCAAGCTACAGTAGCCCACTTACAGTAATGGATGAGGTGGAATCGGAGATCATCTCCGGGGGCAGGTAGTCCACCGTGCCGCATACCGTACTCCGGGTCATCTCCTTCTTATCGTGAACTGACCAGCCAAAGTCTGCCAACTACAAAGACAGATATAATACGTAATTAAATAAATATGCAGGTTCAAAGAAACAAGAAGTAATGAAACAAAGAAAAAGAGAAGACCATTACGGAGCTAAGCCCCCGAGTCCTCGCTCTTCTTGGGGCTACTCCTGCCCTCCTTGGGGCTGCCTCTATTATTGGAGGAAAAGGAACGTTGGGAAATCTTTGCAGCGCACTCCGCTAAATACAGTGAAACTGTCTTGGCAAAATGCAGGCTTAGGCTAATTGCCGGCTCCGGTTCAAGTTTTACGGTGGTTAGCGGACAGAACTGCGCAGCTCTCTCAACGTTCAGTTTCCTCCAATAATACCTCGCGCTTGGCTTCTACGGGGCTACGGGTTGCTTCCTTACATCATGATTAATTGATGATAAACCTATTGCTTGCTAACTGGTGGCTGGCAAAGCACAAGCAGCAAAAGACACGAATCACATGCTCTTCTGCTAATCCTACATACGCTAGCATTATCCCAGCAATTGGCTGCCGGCCTTACATAGTACATAAGGGAAACCCATGGAGTCTCATCTCCACAAGACTACGATTCAAACTAACAGCAGCCCCTCACCTTGAGGTACCCGTGTGCATCAATGAGAATATTCTCCAGCTTGACGTCTCGATGGTAGACGTGCTTGCTGTGGCAGTACGCGAGAGCGTCCGCGATCTGACCGATGTACCTGCGAAGAGGCAAAGCGTGGGATAGGCTTTACCAGTCGCATGGGTCTTGCCGGGGATGGTACGGTATGGACCAGCCGCGTGCTGATCAAGGGCAAGCATTATTTTCACGAGTATTACACTATTTATTGTTCAACTCGGTGAGTATCCGTATCCTATGACTACAGTACCGTATCTACCGGCAATAGGCAATATTTGAATTTAGCTTCATGAAATAAATGACATGAGATAAACCGACCACGCGGTAACCTGTTCGTCGAACTTCGTCTTTTTCCGCAGTGCGTGGTAGAGATTTCCCTGCAATTATTGCATCATGTCGAATTGACCAAACATCCTTCAATGAAAAGATAAATTCCAGAGTCCGTAATCATGACACCAGGAAATTAACAGGCATTCATCTTGAATGTCACCTTCTAAATAGAGCGCGCTAAGGTTTGTAAACCAAGCCTTTTAATCGCATTATGAGACCGAGAGAGTGATAGAGAGCATGGAAGAATGAGGAGAGTCAGACGATAAATACGCAAATCGTGCTTGGTTTTAAAACCCTAGAGCACGCCAATCGGGTCTTTTGATGGGCATGTTTCGCGACCGGTTGATAATGAGAATGTGGCTTGTGCTATACCGTGGACACGTAGCTATCGATAAGACCCGATTGGACACGCTCTGCCTCCAATTTAGAAGCTCCATACGTGGGCACAGCGCGTAAGTATGGGTGGTAACACTTTTGGGCTCGGTAGGGCCCCAAATTTTTTTTGTGTATGCTTATGGGAAAGGAGAAAACAGGTTTTACAAAACTGGAAGCCCGTTTTTGGGATGGTACCCCCATTTTTAAAATTTTGGGGACCACGTATGAGAAGCTCCAAACGATGACTAACCTTCTCAGCGAACTCGAGCACCAGGGCGATCTTGTTGCCTTCTTTGAAGTAGCAGTAGCATCGGAGAATGTTCGGATGCCTAAATTACAGTATCACATTCCAATCTGTTTTGATCAGCCTTTATAGCACAGCAGACCTCGGGTTGACTAATGATTAAAAATATTTTGCAAAATATTTTTTTAAAAGATCGTGATCGTGCAAGGTTGAAAACAGGGGAAAAATATTGTATTTGCTTATTTTTTCGCATGAGACCCTTCCCGCCCGCAAACCGTCTTTCACTATAAAATGATCCATACCGCTAAAAAAAAAATAAAATAAAATTAAACCCGCCGCTGTTCTAAATTATCGATTTACATGCCTACCCTACCGTCGGCGGAAAATTACCCCTACCGCAAAATAAATTTCAAAAACGAGTATTTATCCCCTGCTATAAAATGACCTATACAGCACTGAAAAATACCCCCACCGCTGTTCTAGATTCTCGATTTACACGCCCACCCTACCGCGACTAGAAAATTACCCCTACCGCAAAATAAATTTCAAAAACGAGTATTTATCCCTTGGTTGAAAATTGTGAGTTTGACTCATCACATGCCTCAGGTGGTACTGAATCTCGATCTCCCGCTTGAGCTGATGCTTCACTTTGTACTTCTCGATATCGGAGATGAAGAGAACCTGATAAAATTACATTGTGGCAAGCTCTGGAACGCTACAATCGTTAGCAATCCTACTAGAGGTGATTCCAACAACTTATAATAAAACATGTACTGCCTAGAGGTTACATACGTACACACACTCACCCTACATCCTAAAACGGCACACGTTTTAAGCATAATGTAACCTTTTTGTATTTTCAATGTATGGAGTTGAGCCAGATAAACGGTCGTGTTACAACTTTTGTTCATTTTTGTAACATAAATATATGAATAATTACAGGCAAACCCACTTAAGCATTCAGTAGCGTAAAGTATTAACGTACCTTGAGGGCAACAACGAATTTGTGTTCCTTTTCCCGTGCCAGGTAGACCTTCCCGAACTTTCCGCTTCCGAGAGGCCGACCCACTTCGAAATCGTTCAAAGTGAATCTCCGAACGCTGAAAAAGTACCCCGTTTAAGAATAACTTTGATACTCAGTTTTCTAGGCACAACAAGAGGCACAAGAATATACGAGGCACAAGAAAAATAGATTAAAGTCTAAGTATGGAGATGAGTAACCTTGAACCAAATTTAAAACTATTTGTAAATCACGATACTTACGTTGGCGCCTTATTGACCACTTCATCATTCGACTTATTAGTGGAGTTGAACAGCTGATTCTGAATAAAGCATATTGGAACGAATGAGAATATTTGAAAAGAGGATTCAAAAACAAACCTGAGTATCCGGATGCGAATTGTCGACTGTGGCCATTTAGCGAGATAGCTGAAATGCAGCTGTAGTCTAGGTATAGCGTGAATAAGGCAAAATATAAAAATGAGGAACGCGATAACCTTGACAAGGCTGTGACAAAGCGCACACAGAGCCGGAAAATCTTTCCCGCCCAAAACACTTTGAATCCGGAATCGGGTTATTTGTAGTTTGTAGTCCTGTCTTCGCTCATTTTTTTCACGAATAGTGCACACGCATGCGCTAGCAATTTCATATGATAACGCTTTAGACTGCAAAATAACTCGTGAAGACATAACTTCAAATACTTTTCAGTTAAGCAAGTGGAATCGCGTTTCCCGGTAATCGCGGAATTGCTTAGCATTAGTTTACCTTTACTTGGCATATGCATAAATCGTATAATAACAAGTACACAGATTCTTCAGAAAAAAAGGTCTAGCTTTAAGCTTAATTAAACACTAAAGTACTGTAACATTCAAAATAATATAGAAGCGTAACAGTCGTTGTGGGAGTAAAAACAATTTCGTTTGCTTCTTTTACAAAGTACCGTATCTGATAGGGTTTGTAAACCAAGCCTGTTAATCGCATTATTTATGAGACTGAGAGAGTGATAGAGAGCATGGAAGAATGAGGAGAGTCAGACAATAAATACGCAAATCGTGCTTGGTTTTCAAACCCTAGTATCTGAAGAGACAAGTAACGTTTGTATTTTTTATGTGTATTGCTTTCTTTCGTCGCTATGGCTATAGTAATGGCGTAAAGCTGTTTCTTTTAGGCTGCGATGTCCTTCTATAAGCCGGGAATGGAGAAGATTGACCGGGTGAGTCTAAGCATTTGCCATTAAATAAAAGTCAAGGGAATAAACTAAACTAGTAAAACTGTATTTTAGGAGAAAATCCAGAAGATTGTGGAGGCGAACACGGGAGAGAACTACGGGGCATTCAAGAAGAAAAGAGAGGAACGATTGGAGAAGCAGAAGGAGGAGATCCGAGAGAAGCTGGCGAGGCTTTCTGACGAGGAACGGGAGAGGAGCGAGGCCGAGGTAGTTAGCAGATGTAAATTAGGGTTATGCAGGGTAGTTCTCAATTACCTGAAAGCAAACTAATTTTATGGTTTTTCTTGAACAACTTCTCTAAGCGAATTTTTCAGCACTATACCTATTTTTCCATCTTTCTGGGTACTAGGGGCATCGACTGGTGCATTCGGTTATATCAAACAACCTATCGGGAAACTGGATAATGCTAAAAATGCACTGCTCTAACTGCTGTGCTCTGCATAGAGCTTTTACCCGCGCGTAAGATCTACACGTTGATCCTGCTGCAAGCAAAGCGGTTATATTTTTGGCACTTTGCCAATTTCGTCACTGTCTCATTCGCCCAGTTCAGATGGCGGCTCTGTGCGCGTCCCTCGAGGAGTCGCGTGACCTGTCCCGGTGCTGCGTCCACGTCGACATGGACGCCTTCTTCGCTGCCGTCGAAATGCGGGACAATCCCCGGCTCCGGAACGTACCCATGGCAGTGGGCGGGACCTCGATGCTGGTGAGACTATTTCGTCATCTTCTTCTGAATAGGCTAAGTAGGAACAAGGAGTTATGGGTGTGGAAATTGGAGAGAGTTCGTAGTGAAGAGTGAAGTAAGCCTCCGCAATATCGATTGATTATTGAGCGGTATCGATTAAATTATTGATTGGTCTCCCTCCAGAGTACGTCCAACTACGCGGCGCGTCAGTCGGGCGTCTGCTCAGCCATGCCCGGTTTCATCGCCCTCAAACTGTGCCCCCAACTGGAGATCGTCCCGGGACGATACGATCAATACTCGAAGGAGAGCAAGGTGGGTATACGCTAGCCGGGGATTAGAAACGCGTCTGGGACCTTCATTTGCCCCTTACCGGGTAGTTTGAGGTTAGGAATAGGCAAGAATCTTACAGGATACAGTAATCCCTTGGGGATTTTTTGTTCGGGACTCGAGGAAACATTGGTTTGCAGGTTATCTCGCGTATCTTTGCTGACTACGACCCTGACCACAGTATGGCCTCGCTGGACGAAGCGTACATTGATCTGACCGCATTTATGACCGCGCGGACCGAACCAGGTGGGCTAGATTCATAGCAATTGTAGCAAAACCGGTTACGTATTACGGTAGCCGAATAGAGGATACGAATCGTGTACTTTTGATGCTTATGTTTCACACAGCATTCATAACCGCGACACTCATGCCACCAGAAATAACGAAACATATCGTCGCAAAGTACACGATTCGTATCCTCTATAGCCAAAGTCATAGGCAGTTAGTCTTTGGCACCCTTGTTCATTGATTTGTACACCTTCTGTCACCTTCTCCATGCATCTACCGAACCCCCTTGCAGTTCGTCTCAAGCGTATCCGATACGGTGAGGAGTGCGAGTGCCGTCTTCCCCTGTGCAAGGATACCGACTCTGCCGGCATGTGCGAGCCCTCGACCAGTGAACGATCCTGCACCAAGTGTGGAAGGCCCTCTACCGTAATCGAGGACGAGGTGGAATTCGGAATGAATAGGGGAGAGGTTAGTAAGGGGTGTAATTTGCTCCAATTAGGAGTTTTAAAATAATAAACTATATTGACTTTCCTGACCAATTGGTGATGTTAGTGTAGGCGTGGAGCAAGCTACAGTACCACCACCCTACTTGATGGTTGCAGGTGGTGCGGGAGATGAGGTTTCGGGTGGAGCAAGCAACTGGACTTACGTGTAGTGCCGGTACTTTTTTCGTTTAGCGTAGGGAGAACGTTTTAGCACGTAAATATACCGTCGGTTTGCGAAAATTGGATATTTTTTCTTTCTGGGAAGAAGGTTGAGGTAACCTAGCCCACCTAGAGAAGCTACGTAATTTGTACTTTCCAAATTCCGTTCAGGAATCGCGCCGAATTTCATGCTGGCCAAGGTGTGCTCGAATAAGAACAAGCCCAATGGCCAGTACGAACTGGCCAACGATCTGGACAAAGTGAGGAAATTTGTCGAGGAGCTGCCTATTAGAAAGGTATTATAAATACGTTTAAATTACCTTGATAGCTTTATTTATTCATAGAAAATAAAAATAAATAGAATAAAATGAGTAATAAACAGGTCTCGGGAATCGGCGGAGTGAGCGAGGCGCAGCTGAACGCGTGTGGCATCTACACGTGCGGTGACATCCTCACCTTCCGCTCCTTCCTCCCACACGTATTCCTGCCCTCCTCCTACCACTGGTTTCTAAGGGTAAGCATTCTGATGCTTTAATACGGGAAATTCTATCTCTCTCTATAATGTTTCGAATGCTGATTAGAGTGGTGTATTTCTGCTGCAGGCTAACCAATACTTGAATAAGCTTTTGCTCTAAACTATCCAATTACGGTACTTATCCCGTGCTCACGTAAGGGTATACGGTGTATACGGTATACGGTAGCACGCATTGCAGGTTGGCCTGGGGCTGGGTTCGTTCCAGCATGGGGTCGTCGAGAATCGCAAGTCGATCTCGGTCGAGCGAAGCTTCAGCCCCTCAGGCGACAGGGAGACCCTCAGGGGCATTCTACGGGACATATGCACGATGCTCGTGAAAGATGTGAGAATCGGGGGAAATAACTGTTTGCATGTTGATTGCAGGGAAATTACCGATTTGATGAAATTGTGGTTTACTGATTGTGAGAACCGGATTACTGTAGGACTGCAGTTTGGAAAATACACGAGTTGCTTCTATTTTCAGGCCGCCTCATCTAATATCAAGGGGGCGGCGGGACTCGGGATCAAGGTGAAATTGGCGTCCTTTGATGTGTTCACCCGGGCTGCCAAAGTACCCGGAGGTTAGGATGACGTTTCGCTACTATGTCTTATCTTTGATCTTCGATCTTTGTTTGAAGTAGACTACTAGTGTAGGATTCACTACTGGCTTACATGAATTGTAAATTATGAATCAGAGCCTATTATTTCAGCCTGAAAAGGGTTCGCGGATGATCGAACTGGCCAACTTAAATTGTGATAGTTTGCAGGCAGCGACCTACTCAAGGACACGACTATCTTCTCGCTCACAGCCCCGCTCCTAGAAGCGGTAGGTTGTGGTCACAGGTATACTGTAGAGGTGTAGACGAAGGGCCTCTTCTCAGCGAATGAGAGATGTATAAAATACAGTGAAGTAGTTAAAATATTATTTGCAGACTCGTAATGGGAAAGAAGTTCGCCTGATTGGAGTGAGATTGTACAAGCTGAATTTCGAGGGGAAGCGGATACTCGAGATGCTGAGGAAGAGACCGAGAGAGGAAGAGGGAGAGGCTGGGGAGGGGGAGGGCGGAGAGGAGAGCGAAGAGGGAGGGAAAGAGGAGGGGGAGGGGGAGCGAGGGAAAGAAGGGGGAGAGGGTCCGAGCGAGGGACACACTGCATGCCCCGTGTGCACGATGTCATTACGAGGACTCGATGATCGAGAGGTGAGAATTTGGTTTATTCTAGGGAGAACAACGTGAGCTTTTGCACAGTTATAGTTCTGCTGTCCGATTGAGGTGGAACAATTTTGCGTTATGAATAGAGGTGTGAGGTATAACCGTGAAAAAAAGTCAATAGAGAATCTTGGTGCGATGGATACCTTGTTTGGAAACAGTAAATCTAGTATTCAATATGAACTGATAGTGTACGTGGCAGTAACTACACGCTAAGTATTCTTTGACAACTAACGAGCGGTCTGGATAATGAAAAATCAATAAATATAAGGTCCTTTCAAGATAAACATGCACGTGGACGAGTGTCTCAACCGAAGAGAGGTCAAGCGATTGATGGTTGACGATGCTAAGGTAGGGGCATGGGCGTTTATGGCGACTCTGAAACATACTTGGCACAGGTTTTACGGGGGCTTGAATTTGTTACCGCACTAGTTACCGTACTTCATTCTCTCGACTACCGTAATCCCCTTCAGATGACCTCCCCTCCGGTATCGCGAAATCCGCGCAAGAGACAGCGCAAGATCGATTCCTTTTTCACTAATGCTAACAAGTCCTAGGGGCTGCCATGTAGATACTAATCTAAGCTAATTGTAGGGTATTATCATGAAATCGGGTCTGGTAAACAACTACTATCAGGTTTAGAAGATATACTCTTTAGTTTGCCCTACCAGTGAAAGCATTTTGTTTGATCTGACCACTTTTGTGATATATTTGATAGCTACAGTATGCCGCTGTTACCGTACCCGTTGATTGCTGTGAAGAAGCGAGTGAATCGATAAACGATTGAAGACCGGAGGGACTGATCGACACTTCCATGCGGTCTGCTGTTGCCTTCTTCAATTTGGCTCGCTTGTTCTGAGAGGATGATAGTCAGTTTGCGATAGATGGGGTCTCAAAAAGCGCTTTTTTATGGTTATGTTTCATGCTTCTATGAATATCTAGGCATACTTACACACTGAAACATAACCATGAAAAAAAAGCTTCAGAAAGAGAATCATAGTCTCCAACCTGGAACCAAATCTTGATCTGCGATTCGTTGAGGGACAGTTCCTGGGCGAGTTCCTGGCGTCTCCGTTCGGTCAGATACCTTATTCGGAGAGGGTTACTGTAGAATTGAGTTGACCAGACTTGACGAATCGGGGGTAGTAAAGTTTGAAAAGTGTCTGTGTCTCTTCGTTATTATTGTACGCTTCTCAACAGTCTCTCGGTAATACGATAAGTATTATCTTGTTTTTACAGTATGCCTTCTACAGTACACCCACCTACACTCGACAAAGTGCCTTCGCAACACGTTCAGTTGATGCTGAGTAAAGGCGGTTCGCGGACGTTTCTTATCCTCATTCTTCTCCTTTCGCTTGTGGCGACGTTGACGAATTCCTGGATAAAGATCGGAATGAGATGGGGAATAGCTACGACTTGGAATGCTGTTTCAGACTAGAGTATGCGTAGCAAAGCATACTTGAGTATGCACAATTATGGTATACTGTATGTGTGGTAGCAAAGCTTATGTTAGACTGACCAGAAGAGGGCCGATCGGAGTACCGCGTACAGAAGACCCAAGCGGGAAAGGAGGGATCGAGTTTTGATTGAGACGATGATGAGGGAGGGGGAAAGTCGAGTTGGAGGATACGAGAGATGGAGAAGTTGAGGGGAGGCGAGGGCATCGGGGGGTATGGTATGAGGGGGGGGGGAGGAGGGAGAGGGGAGGGGTCTAGGAGGGAGAGGGAAAACGAGAGAGTGACAGATCCTCTTGGGCGGTAAATAGGCAAGGAGAGAGAGATGCAATATTCACGAGTTCAATTAGAAGGAGAAGAGATTGAGATGCTGCGTCAATTGAAGGGGGTTGAAGGGAAAGGAGAGGGGAGATGCTGTATCTACAGGAATGGGCAGGGGGACGAGGGGCAGAAGACTGGACAAGCTTGCGAATTAGCTTAGCTCTTGATTAAATACCGCTCTACGAGAAATTTCGCTAAGAATTAAATTTTCCAAAGGAAGTATAGCTCCGATGTCCTACGGTAAGCTGGCAAGAGACTTGTGAGTTGTTGCCAGCTGGAGAGGGCTAGAAACGATCTCTAGGTGTAATATGATAGTCCATCTCATCCCAGATATCATTGCCTCGTTATTCATATGCGCCCATATTCTGCAGATGAGTTACCCAACAAATAACACCTCCTCCGCCTCAATCCATTTCTTCTCCCCTTCCCGATTCGGCTGTCGTCCCTCCCCTCTCCTCCAATCATCCGAGGTCATCAGTGTTCCTTGCAATCCACGCAACTCGCAAATCCTTCGATCGGCTGACAGGCAGGCGTAATTATAGGACATATAGGAGATAAGGATGGAGAGGAGATGAGTGGGGACAATCTATTACATTTGACTGCGAGAGGGATACGGTAGGCACAGCAGGGTGAGAGGGGGAGTCGGCTAAAGAGAGAATAGACAAGAAGTTTTCACGGCGAAAAGCAAGCTAATGAATATGGAAATGCTAAAATTTTAAAAGATTACCGTAGGATTTGAATTTAGTACAGTAACCAAAGATTGCGTCTTATGGGCTCGAAATTGCGTAGTGCGATGAGACGAAAAACGTGATTATCGATTATACAGACGCCTAAAATCAATTAAATAATTTCGTTTGTTTCGGGCAATGGTTGCGTGTATGACTCATCTTAGCGATTTCTCACTGATACCTTGTTCAGAGCTTCACACTCGGTACATGCGAAGCTCCAGGAGAGATGGACAAGGCCAAGGATAGGTAAGTTCTTGAGTTTCTGTTTTCTTGTTGTGGTTCTAGCTGAAGTGCAGGATTATGAGATATTAGTTTTTATATTGCGGTAGGAGCCACACAGGCAAAGTTAGTAAATCGGTTCATTCGTTCAGTGGGTTGATGCATCATCACGATGCAAACGACGCATTTTATGCATCGGTTAGGCAACGCTTCCGTACCAGCTAGCCCTACGATTTGTTCAGGCATCGTGATCGGCTGCCGTCGAAGGTGCAGCTGGCAAGTAAGACGGGGAAGGTACGCAAAGGGACGGAATTCCTCAAGCACAGGTACGCTTGAGAGAGGATGAGATGATTGGCAAAATTCAAAGGACGTCTAGACGAAACTTGGCGCGAGAGTGGTGGGAGTGGCCTGTTCTGCCGAACTAGGGCAAATTTTTTTTTATTTGATTTGATGTGTGTGTCATTCGTAAATAGGGCACGGAAACACGCTGTGCTTCCAACGCTGCAGCCATAATAGCCTATGGGCCATAGGTGAGCACCACCACAGCGTGCACACCTGTAGTAACATCCAATCCTAATTTGCATTGAAGTACGGTAATCTTAGTGATAGTCAAAAACGCTTAAACGCGACTCCAATAAATTTTACGGGGTACTTAGTCGATAGCGAGAAATATTATAAGCTTGGAAAAGTAAAAATTACTCAAAACTTCCTCTTTTGGCAAACTATCTTGCACTTTTCTGTGAACTTGGCAACGTGCCAAACCCCTCTTGATGTGCATGTTAGATAAAAAATTCAAAAATTTGGCTATTTTCGCTACAACAAAGGACTGTGCACGCTGTGAGTACGGTTGCGGATACCGTGGTTGGCACAACGTTATGCTGCGTAGAATAGATTCGTATGCAAATTAAGAGAGTGGAGGCGAGAGAGCATGGAAATTGGAGAGACGCAGGGACATTCGCAATTTCGGAACGCGGACTGGTAAAACATCGTGGTTGGGTTGCTTACTGCAAGACCTATGCAAGTAGTATTGGGTAGACTGCTGCAGATGAACATTTTGACTAGATTCCTCGGTCATTAGTTATGGCAGAGTGACTGCAGTAATATACCAGCAAACCCAGCCCGTCTATGCCTGCAGCCGCATGTTAGGAGCTGCGCGTGCATGATGAAATAGCCGCAAAAACATGAGGAAACATTGGCAAATTATTATCTTAATGTAAGCACAGCCTTCAGATCGAAGCAGTCCACCTCGTCCCGTCCCCTACCTCCCCTCCCCTCCAGACCCCCTCCGCGTCCCAAGCGTAAGCCTGTACGCGTGGTTGCGGCCCCCGCCCGTCCGTCCGCTACGGCCACCGCGAAGTCCCCCCGTCCCCGGTCTCCCGCTGGTTCCCCTCCGCCACGCGACGCGGACGCGTTGCGGTCACCACCCCTTGAAAGGGCGTGCACACCTCCTAATTGTAAGAAGAAGCCGGAGAATGAATCGCCCTCGGACAGCTTGGACTTCCTCAAGAACCTGGTTATGTCTCCGATAACCCTTCCCCAACGTTTTCGCAAGAACACCTCTCGCTCTCCCTCTACCGTATCCCCTCGCCGTCATCCCCGGCGACCGCCTCCCACCACTCCCACCGCGACGACGCAACGCAACCGCGCCGTACGACGGCCTCGCCAGTCGCAGATGACGTCACCTCGTCGACGCGACGCGCGCTCGTCGAGGCCCGCCGCCAGTCCCTGGGAGCGCGACGATGTGTATGCGTCGCGTGCGTCACGTTCGTCGGCCTCTTCTTCATCCTCGCTTTCCCGTAGTGCCTTCGCCGGGCCCATCGTCTACGACATTCCGTCTCCGGCTTTCGAGCCCCTCCTTCCTACCGTATCCCCCTCGCCCAGTCTACCGTACTCTCCCCCCTCTTACAGTACCCCCTCATCGGACACCAATTGTCTGCAGTCCCCTAATCGGTTCGACAGCTGGCGTGCGCCCCAGCCCAGTCCCTTCCGTAGCTCGTCTCCCCCCGTCCGGTCCTACCGTACCCCCGACCAATCCTACCGTAACCCCCCTGATCACCCCGTCGACCCCGTGCCCATCCCCTCGCCTCCCCTCGACTTTGGTGACCCCCTCTACCGCAACCCCGACTACCGTAATCCCGACGACTACCAGCAGCAACGCCGCAAGCGGATCTCGCTGGCCGAACTCTTCGTCTCCAATCCGGTTCCCGACGAAAGCCGGCGACGGGCGGAGCCGTATCCGGAACATAGCAGCCGCCGTTACTATATGCTGGACGCCCGCTACCAGTCACCGGATCGCGGCTCCTACCGTAGTCCGCCCCGCTACAGTTCGAGGCCGTACGAATCACCCGTTCGGTATGTGTATGTTGCTTGTATTCCAGAGATTACGGTACATAGATATTATCCATTACATTTTTGCAATACTTTTTGGGAAAGATAATTAAACGTCGTTTTAATCTGCTTTATTGAATAATTTACTATGTTTATTAGTTACGGTGTCGTTATCGAGAGTTGGGAGGTGAATATCCGTATTGCAGGCATCGAGATTACGGTGAGCCGTGCAGAGGATACAGGAGAGATGAGAGGAGGGAGGGTGCTTGGAGACGAATGGAAGACTACGACAGGGAGTGGAGGGGAGGATACGGAGAGGGGAGACGAGACAGAAGAGACTATGCAAGGGACAGAAGGGATGTCTGGTGGGTTGGGAAAGGATTCAGATGTGGGGAAACAGGGAAAAGTTGGTAGGGAAAAGAGATAACAAAATGGGGTCTTATCCTTAGAATTTAATTTTGCATTCATAAAACAGTGATCGAAGTATTTTTACGAGTAATAACACACGACAGTTGCAGTAATTGCAAAAGTCACCGGAACTGTTCAATTACAGGAGACCACGACGCTGATGCAGCGTGGAGTACTGTAATATCTACTACCGTAACGGGTATCACGTTTTATTCATGTTTTCAAACCAATGCTTGTGAGATTGTGAGATGAACTCTATATGTTTGTTGTATGCCTCCCGTTTATCAGTGAGCTGAGTAATAAATTCAATTTGTCATCTACGTAATATATTCAATTTATCTAGATAAAGCTGTAATAATAATAATAATAATAATAGTGTTTATCATGCAATAAGAATAATGTGAATATAAAACTAGAGGGTATGGAACAAAGAAAGTAGCATAATAATACAACGTTAAATGAGGTAACAGCAGGAAAAGTGAAGAAATTAGGGAGCTTATTCTGAAAAGAATGGGGACTTGAAGAAAGGACTACATTGTTTGGGAGGGAATTCCACTTATGCACAACTCTGTTAGCAATAAAATCGCGTGGGAAGAGTCGAGAGGATCTCATCGAAAGCACGACAGACGAGACGATATCTGACCCGGTCGTTGAGGAGGAGATTCGATAGAATGAGGGACAGCGCATCCTGAGGAAGGTCCAGCAGGCACATCGGGTACTAAATGAAATAATATATGGCACTTCCAACATTTCGTTTATAGCGATGCTCACTCATTGTTGGGTCAATGGGAAAAGGAACGGAGTCAGAAGAGAAAAATGAAAAATAGACATGAAAGCACTCTGAATGGTACGGTATCGGGGAATTGCACACGTGCGAATCGGACCTACCCTTAACTATACCGTAGCTCACATTACGCGAAATTCCACTAACACCATTTTAGGTTCTTTATTGTTTTGTCGTTTATGCCTGTGCTACTTATTATTTGTAAGTATAACATTCTTCTTACTCAACGAACTAGGTGCCTAGATGACTGTACAGGTCAAAGTGCGGCTGTCATGCAGAACCCCATCCAGTACGAGAAAGCAATTGCAGAACTACCGCCATCAACTAGAGTAATCCTACAGTAATACACCGGACTACCGTAATCCTCTACCAAGTATGCCAACAAATAAGGACTCTCGTAACCACTGTCACAAACGCCTCGACCAGGGAACAGTTAAAAATTTATCATACTCTGTCAATACTGTTATCACAAGTTATTTGCATATTACAAGGTGAAAATTAATGATATATAGAATAATTAGTGTCAGGCACCACTAGTTGTTCAGATAGAATAAAACGTATAAAACGCCTAACCCGATCACGGTCATTACATTCTCTAAAGCATAATCGTGAGTGTATAAGCAAGTAAAACAAGCAATTGACAGCCGGGAAATAGACTCTCTTCTCGTAATTTACGGCAGCAATCTGTGGTCGTCGTGTCCCTCTACGTGGAAGAACGACGGATCCGAATTGTTCATCTCCTGCAAATAGTCTGTTGGGTACTGTACCACACAGTGTCCACATTACAGTAATCCGCGAAGATACTACAGTACTCCCAATACCCATCCCTGTCCCAAGTATGACTTGCATAATAGTCTACTCACATTCAGTCCCGAGTAGGGCAGGACGGCCGAATTGCGCACGTTGAAGACGGGGTTCTCAAAGTTGTTGGCTCGCGACCTCTCCTCCTCTTCCTGAGAGGAATAGATATCAGTCATCTCCCCAAACGATCCAATCAAAGCTCTCCCTCTCCTTATTCATCAAAACCTTGGATTAGCTTCAATAACAACAAATACCTACCGATCGGCTGTGGAACAGGGCAGGCGATTCCTCCTGTAGCACAACTTGTCTATCATTACACCGTAAGTATCTGACCCTTTTGACCACCGTAACCCCTCCCGCACCGTACTGCCCATCTACCGTACCTCCACTCCCCTACCGTAATCCCACTCCCCATCCACCCCTTCCCCCTCACCCTCTCAGCCCTCCGTCCATTCACCCTACTCGCTGATCCCTTAATTGCGTTTGCCGCCCGCTCGGGCAGCCGCGATTCCTGCACGCGGTTCATCGTTCGACGCGTCACCGATCTGCCAAGGAAAGGTTGTAGACTAGAGATCAAAGTACAAACAATAATCGACATTAATTGAGGATATTCACGTTGTGGAGCAAGTTGTGTCTCAAGGTGCATACTAAATGAACTACCCCGCTCATAGCACGAATCCGTGATGACGGCCTAATCAATACCAAACTAGACTCTAGTCTACCCTGCTCTCCTACCCGATTTCGTCTCGCTTTTCCTTGATTAGGTAAACGACGCCCGCCATCATACACAGAAGCAGAAGGCACAGAAGGAACGACCCAAAGCCGAAACCGCTCTCCTGGAAAACGGCATCATGCCATCGTAGGCCATCATACCATCATAGCCATCATAGGCTACACGACACTACCGTACCCCGCCATAATCCACTACCGTAATCAAAGCCTACACAACCGTCCCCTATCGTCCCCCTCCCCCCCATCCAACTCACCCCCTCTTCATCATCCCCGTCTCCAGTCCTCTTCTCACTCCTCGGTTCCTCGTACTCACACCACACTCCCGCCCATCCCTTCTCGCACACGCACTCCACTCGATCCACGCCCTTCAAAGAGGCAAATTGAGAGATTCGCTGACAATTACTCACATTTTAGCCTACGGGTTCTTATCGTTCTGATGAAAGCTAAACCGATAATTGCAAGAAAAATGTGTGCAATATCCTAACGGCGTCCCCATTCCCCTCGTTTCCTCCGTACCTTTCCTCCGACATCAGCGCACTTTCCGTGTCCGGAGCACTGTTCCATCGAGTCGCACTTAGCCTTGGCGAGATCAGTCGCGTAGTGAGAGGTCACCTTAACAATTAAGTCTTTAAGTAAGGCGAGACCTAATAAGTAGCCTTGTGTACGCTTTCTCACATGATTCGATGAAAAAATATCTTTCATGATTCGATCACGTGAACGTTATTACCACTTTTACAAGTGTTGTGATCGATAATTCATCTCATCCACGAATGGAACACTACAACTTCACACTATCGCTATCCTTCCCCCCCAACTCACAAACTGCACAGGTTTTCCGTCGTCGTCCTTTCGCTGCAGACATGCCACGCTCTTCGGGTCCTGAACGGATACTGTACCAACTTGAGGGAGGGAGTACGGTAGAGCACGATAAGTCTTACTGTAACCCTCCCTTGACCATCGTATCCCTCTCTGGACTACCGTAACCCATCTATCCTACTCACCGTTTCGTTGTATTTGGGATTGATGTCATACTCGTCGGGGCACATACAGACTGCCTCCAATTCCAGCTTGCTTTTCGAGTCCAAAGAAGAGAAATCGAAGTCACGAACGACGTTGACGCAGACCCACGGACAGTTGACTTTGTCGCAGGGGGAAGAGATGTGCGGCTGCGAAGCGGAGAATAGATTGTAAACAGCATACATGACTGTCCGATCGGACATTTAGATCATACGTGGGCAGGTAACCCCTCAAACTTTTAAAAATGGAGGTGCCATCCCAAAGAACGGGGCTACCACTACAACCGGTACTTACGGGCAGTGCAAACGTATGGTTTAGATCGGTCCCACAGCTATGCTCCTATACTAGTTATTGCAGAGTGAATGTGTGTACTTACAAGTTGTTATAGGCAGAAATAACACAAATGAACAATTAGACTCGCGAGAATAAAGATGTACCTGTGTCATGGGATGGTTGAGGGCGATTCCGTAGGGGAAATGAATGAAGGAGTGAACGAGATGGGGAGACGAATGAGCAACTCCCAGCGAGGCCACTTTCAGGGTCTCCGTTCCCCTGTAATCAATGGTTCATGCGAGTAACCAAGTTTTCGGTTTTCACTGTTGCTATCTATACATATAGGTAGAAACATGAAACATAACCATGCATAGATCAAATGGTACGTCGGAAACGACGTAACCAAGGCACTTTTTTTAAAAACTAACCATTCAGTCCAGTAGAGGAAGCCATTGAAGAAGGCCATATCGTAAGGGTGGTTGACGCTTGACATGACTACGGTTCTGAGCGTAAGCGATTACCGTAACCCTCATCTATCGTATTCATTTTGACCATACAATATCCCTCTAACATTCGCTACCAAATTGTAACCATAACTACAGTACCCCTCCATCTACCGTAAGCCCCTCCCCATTACCTCTCCATCGTATCCAGATTGATCTTCTCAATTAATCGCCGGTCCACATCCGCAAAGTACAGGTCGTTCTTGATATGGTCAAAAGCCAACGCAGAAGGATAGTCCAGTTTTGACTCCACTACCGATCGGATCTGCAAATAGAGCAATATGGTAATCAGCTGTATAGTTCAGCCATCGCTTTCTAGAGAATCAAAGCCATTCGTTTCACATTCGTATTTGATGTAGTGTTAACCCTCTCACATCAGATCCATCCAGGGAAGCGGTCATGATTCTATGGTCGACTCCCCACAGATCGATCCATGCAATGATGCCACGGGCAGGGTTGACGGCGAGGCCTGAAATTGCGTAAAACAGTGGAATTACGGTAGCACTACATTTACAGTATCGGAAGCGTGAGCAATTTGTTTTTAATCGCGCTACCTCGATAGTTTTGCTTCTTCTTTCCCTGCTCCTGGCGACCCTCAATGAGGAGACGACAGAAGAGGCCAGAGGAGGTGCAGATGTAGATACCCGGGTTGGGAGACGGATCTCAATTCGAACATTAAACCATCACGTATAGTTATAAACCATTTATAAACCGTAAAGTGTTTTCTTAAACAGGGAAATTCAAGAAAACAGGTCTACATCCCCTTGCAAAGTTCTCACGTCGGGCAGTGAAGATGATGTTCCCTCCAACCCAGTCCATAGCCACGTAGTTGATTCCCGTCACGTTCTCGCGCAGATTCACAATGGATCCATTGTTTACGAAAGCGAGAATTCCCTCGTGAGAGCTCTGAATGCATCCTATGATTCAGTTTTTTTAAAATTGTACACCGACTTAAGATACTACACTAAATAAAACAGTACAATAAACAAACCGGTTCGATAGCAGCGAACAGTCGTTGATCCCTCGTAGAGTAGGCCAGATTCTTCGTCGTTCCGTGGTGGTTGGTCGAGGCTACCGTAACGTACGCTTCGTGAGAGGTTTGAGGAGCGAACAGGGGCATGGAGCGGATCTCAACGGTTTGATTATGTATTCATCCTCAATGATTATAGGCTAATAATTATGCGCTTTCAATGAGTGGAAAGGTAATAGCATTCCTTCGATTCAAATTTAAACTAAACTATCTACCGTACCCCTTCCCCATCTACAGTAAGCTCACCTCTGAAGTGAGCGACACGTAGACGAGTCCATCGATAACATTGGAAGAGTCGAGATGGCACGTGTGCTTGTCCGTCGACAGCTCGTAGCCCTTCTCACACTTGCACTCGTACCTCAAAGAGCAAAGTCACTACCGTAATCCTGCTCTTTAGTTGTTCAGTTCGCGATTCGCATATCATTTTAATTTTTTTTAAATTCCTTTCTAAAAATATATGTAGTGATTACACTTATTTATATCAGTCCGCGATTCGCTCATTCTACCGTACTCTCGTCTCCTCACCCGTATTCGGTATCGTCACAGTGCTGGGAGCATCGCATTCCATCCTTGAGGCACTCGTTCTCCTTCTCACACGAGAATCCATCCTCTCCCAAATCGTAGCCCTGCCGACACTCGCACTCGTACCCTACAACGAAGACTACCGTAACCCCCGGTCGACCATCATGATCTTTGATCTCTGAAAACGATCTTTGATCTCCCCTACCGAGAGGCGTGTCCTTGCAGGAGTGCATACAGCTTCGTCCCTTGGATGCGCACTCCACACACTTATCTCCCTCGTCATCCCCCATCGGACAGTCCTTCACTCCATTGCACGCCAATGAAGAGGGAATGCACTTGCCTGCAACGTAGAACATCGTTATCATCCATTGCATCGGACCCGACCGTCGGGTGGAAGGCCACTCACATAGATCAAATAGTACGTCGGATCCGACGTAACCAAGGCTCTTTTTACTGTGAAAATTTATAGAATCAAGGCACTTTGGCAGCCAAATCTATCGTTTTCTGCCAAATTATGCTGTTCTCTGACCTTTTTAATGCGAATCAAGGCACGTTTATCCCGGTCTCATTAAGAAAATCAAGGCACTTTGAAATTCAACGACGTTACTATTTGATCTATAGCCACTCATTTTGGCAAAAGCTAGGTAGGCCCCAAACTGAAATTATTGTCGGTATGTCTGCCCACCTATGATTGTTATTAAGCAACTTTGCATAAACAGATCCAAATCTCTTTGCCAAACATTGCCATTCATTGTTGGCCGACAGGTATACTAGCTTGTTAGCATAGCGTCATGGATGGTACCTCATACATGGGCGCGGTTGTCCGATCGGACGTTAGGATGTGTGCCGGCACCCCACAATCGTAACGTAAAAGCCTTGTTAGGATTGCTGCTTTTAATTTAGCCTTGTTATGCCTAGCCCCATGTATGTGGTACCTCCTTTGCACTTGAATTGGTCCGATCCGCAGAGTGCCTCGTTCATGCCGTGGATGAAGTCATGCTCATTCGGCAGTCCATCGGCCGTTCCGTTCACTTTCAACTTCTATAAAACCGCACACTTCCTTGATCCCTCAGTATTACTTATTCCGATAAATACTTCCAAAGGCAATTGATAGATTAGTGATTGTCCACTTAACCCAGATACAGTACCTTCTGCTCCATGACTTGCTTGATAAAGGTAACCGAATCGGCGTCATCCTCGCCGCAATGTGCCTGCAATTTAGAGCAAGACTGCTTTTTCTATGTCATTGATCTTTGATCTATTTTAGCTACTTCATGATCTTTGATCTTTCCCCACCCCTCACCTCATCCGATCCGTCATCACAGTCGTCCGCTCCATCGCAAACCCATCCCAGCGGAACGCATACATTGCCATCGGCACACTGGACCGTATCGACACTGCATTTCGAGTTGCCTAAATTACGGATTTATGCACGCCAAGGAAAGCACTGCTTAAAAGCTACAACAGTTCGTTGATGAACCAAGCGGAATTCTTCTACTTATTGCCGAAGTTCGCTATTTTATACGAATACACGTTTTTTAAAGATTGTAGTCAACCAACCATTCTTTTCCTGCGGATCTTCACAGTTTTCCTCGTCATCGCCGAAGGTACAATCCTTTAAAGAAACATTGGTACCGTAACCCAAAAATATATCATGTACTGCAGTAACCTGGCGGTACTAATCCACTTCGGTAGTGTGAGCTGGATAATACAGAGCTACAGCATGCCTTCCTACAGTACCCCACCTGGACTCCATCGCACTTTGCCTCCTTCGTGATGCATTGTCCCCCTCTGCACGTATATTCCTTCCTGGAGCACTCGGCGACCTCCCTTCTCATATCCTCTTTCTTCGACTCGCGGAATGGCGACGCGGGAAAGATTTTACCTTCAAAAATCGACAACCTCACAAAGCCTAGAAGTGTCAAAACATGTTAAAATTAACTAACCGAAAGCCTTCTCCATCTTATCCATCTCAACGCACCCCTTCTCGTCGGTTCCATCGGAGCAGTCCGTCTGAAATTACAGTAATCCATGTGCGCATCCATCATAGTGATCTATCCAATCGACAGTGTCCCTAGCAACTCAATGCGGCTAACCACTCCGTCACATCGGAACTTGTCCTCTACGCACTCTCCGTTCCTGCACATTAGCTGGCCCTCTTCACACTCGTGTAAGTAGTGGCAATTCTTCTCGTCCTATAAACACACATTATCAGAAAAACCATCCACGCCTGCTTATTGGTAACAACTAAACACAATGTTTCAAAAATCAGTAATACTGATCTACATACCACATCATTTTTTCGTCAATTCATTTCAAACTAACCATCGCATTCGGACAGTCGGCCACGCGATCGCACATCCACTCCATTGGAATGCAGGGTCTTCGCGGGTCCGCACAGTGGAAATGCGATTCCGGATTGCATATCTGAAGGGACAACTTGCTTCCTACTAGAATTTTACAAGGTAACCTGACGGAGAGCAGAACTTACGTCGTTGGGAGGTTCTGCACTGGCCAGGAGGGGTATTAGCAGGGAGAGGAAGCAGCCGCGGAGGGTTAGCATCTGCAATGAGGTTATTTTAGAGGGGGTTGTGTAAGGAGCGACTTAGAGGGGGGGGTCAAAGGCAGCTAAACATACCGTTATCCGCGTCGTCAACGGTGTAGTGGTGTCGAGAGGCGTGCGGCTGCCAACCAACCCTGATGAAGGGGAGAATTAGCGAACAACTCAAATTTTCCGAAATTACAAGAACGAAAGAAGGCGGGAAATGAGATGGACAAGAGCTACATAAGGGGCAAGTAGTTCAGATACCGATTGACTGGGAAGAATGACACCATAAAGAGCGGGAACGCACCCGTGATCTACACAAGTTTTCCCGCGAATTTCGCGCCTTTTCGACCAAACTACAGTGTAGCAGTGAGAAATCCTAATATATCGGGTCTATTATCCGGCTGCGACTACAGTCAGAGTACGGTAGCCCGGGCACACCACGCTTGGTGGCCGGTCCATTTTTGCATGAAGGACAGGGATGAAGCGATGTATCGCGGCGTGGAGCGCATTCCTGTTCATGGAATCGAGTTATGCGGTCGACCGAGGGAATGCAGAGCAGCAATGACCTTACACAATACCCAGTAAGCCCGCCATCATCTAGAAAATGTCGAATTTAGTCTCGGAAAATTAACAGCCATTTTTCAGGACCGGATTCCAGCCATAGTAGAGGAGATTGAGACGTTTGTCGCGGATCTGGCGAGATTGCACAATTTGACAGTTGAGGTAGATTGGGAAAGGCCGTAATTTGTAACACGTTAGCTTGAAACATAGGCACGAACGAAGTGAGCATGTGCAATTGGTACGCTAGATAATCGTTGATTTTCTTGAGTAAATAATTTTACATTTTATTTAGAGCGTACGACGAAACTATGTCATGTCTACGCTGTTCGTGGGGGCTCCAGCGGAAGCAGACACAGAACGAACGACGTCTCAGATTGAAGAGGTTAGTTATTGCGTAGGAGTTGGCAAATCGATTAACCGGAGCGGTATTCTGGCTTAGGCTTCAAATCATATTAAAGAATAGTAATGAAGCACGGATATCTGGAAGGGATCCAGGGAAAAGGTTGGGAAAAGAACTGAGGGAAGAGCAATAGGGGATTAGGAAAAAGCGGAGGAAGGCGTTGTAATGATTAATGCCCCAGACTGGTTCGAGCGTATCAACGAGACTTTAGGAGGAGGGGATGGGTTGCAGAGAATGTGTGCACACTTCATATTGACAGTCTGACACGACATACAATGGAAATGCCGTCCGAGAGTCTCCGTCGAATGCCTCTATACCAACCGCCTTCCAGCAGCTTACAACCATCACTGTCTCTCCCTCTCTAACACTAAGATGGGAGAGAGTGATGAGATGTTGTGAAAGAGCAGAAGGGTGTGGATGGAAGAAAAAATAATTAGGGGAAATCAAAAGCAGCCATCCTTGTAAGCGTTTTACACTGTGATTCTCTAGTGGAGATACGCATTCTTAAATTTCCATGTGTGGTGACTGCTGAAAGTGAGTATGGTGGTGTGATTAGATCGTTCCGAATATCAGGCGAGAAGAAGCACGCGAGAGCCTGCAAGTAGTATACATTCCGCGTTACTGTAGCTTACGGTACATTTCTTCCGGAGACGTGTTCGAAAAGCATGTTCTTTCATTCCCATTTCCTACGAGAGAGCGAAGCGGTGTGAAGAGAGTGCAGACAACGTAGGAATGGGTTTATTGACGGAACTTAATAATACTATGCAGAGTGCCGCATCGTGCGCTGCGAAGGTACCCCGAGTCTCCCAGATGGACGAGGACTTCTCAGAGGACTACGACGGCCTCTCCATCGTCCACCATCGATACGTCAAGACTCTCGATCCGCCACCCCCGCTGGACTGCGCCAAGAAGTACCGGGTTGGTTGGGGGGAATGACGCGGCCTAGGGTTCTCTGTGGGGAAGATCTATGATAAACGCAGATAGACACTTGTATCTTTTTTTCTCGATTATTTTATGATCCATTTACGCCGAAGCGTGCGGTCACGTATACCTGGTTGGTGGTAATTTATCATGATTAGCTGGTCAGGGAGGATTGCAGGTGAGCCTTTCCTTCGTGCAGCCTCCCTACGTATTCGTCAGACCACTCGGAGACAAGATTCCGATGATTAGTGACGATGTAAGCTCCTTTACATTTATTTATTTATTTATTTATTTACATGGTATTTACTCTGGTGGGAATCGGTTGTGCTTAAAGGAGCGTACGTTTATGCTAATTGGGGCATATATTGTTTCACATCGTACGCAAAATACTACCCTCATAGCAGGTGTGCATGCTTCCCTCGCTGTCCCCCGTCTCCGTCCCCGTATCCACTCCCGTTGTGGTGCAAGGGGCCTTGAGGAACGGCGACAGCATACTGGAGGTTCGAGATGGAAGAGTTGAGAGGGCGGGCGCCATTGTGCTGTCACTGGTAGGGCATCAAAGCCAAGCAGTGTAATCGCATTATCCGACCGCGAGGTTGAGGTGTGGCAGGAAAGAATGAAGAGCAGCAGACGATAAGGACGCAAATCGCGCTTGGTTTTCAAACCCCAGTCTCTGGTTTCGTTTTCCAACCGGATTGAAACATTAAAATGGCAGAGATTGATGTATTCCATGTTCCCCCTTTCAGGAACGGCAACGATGGCGCCGGGGAATAGTGGAGGAGAACAACGGGAAGACGGTAGATGTGAGACTGGTCGATTATGGAGTACTGGTCAAGGGAGCGAAGGTGAACATGAGAGTACTGTAGGATACTGTAGTTGGAGAAGGCATGAAGTTTGTTTGAATATCTCAGTCTCTGTTCCAGGCAAAGAACATTCGTCCCCTTCCCCTACAGTATTCGATGCCTCCCTCTGCCTACCGAATGGTATTTGACGAAACGGACGAGGTAGGGTTCAGTTTTTTTTTTTGTAATCTACAAGCGGTATTGTTGTATCGGTTTATTGGTTACTCCCCGCGATTCTACGTTGGATATTCCTACAAGAATGAGTTGCAGAACTTGAGCAAAGAGATACGCCGATTTAACCTGCGGTCAATCACGATAGAAGAGTGTGGAGCGAGCGGGGAGTACAAAGTAGTGTCGGCAGAGGTTGGTTGGCTTGTCAAATTCACGGATGCGGCTAGGTAGCCGAGCACTGGTGAAGAAATAGTTTAGAAATGACTGCTGACAGCTTGCCAATCATGTTCTTCGTATCTAGCACCTAAATCTGGTTTCAGAGCGTAATTCAAACGAGGAAGCCGTTGCTTACATGGCTCCTAGGCGCAATGAAATAAATAAACAAAAATAAATAAATTATATGTTTTGAAACTACTGTACTCGACCAAATTACATGAACATTGGTCAAATAGCACGTTTGCTATGAAAATTTTGACAATCAAGGCACTTTGGCCTTCAAATTAGCCAAAATATGCAATAATCTGACCTTTTGAATATGAATCAAGGTACTTTCATCCCGTTCTTCATTAAAGAACCGAGACACTGTGGAATTCAGCGACGTTACTATTTGATCTATGTACATGAATGAACGTAGTTGGCAAGCTGTTCGAAAACTTTTTGAAAAGAAACAAGATTGTAGAACTTATTAGACTCTGTTGCTTCAGCCAATCTGTCTCGGAGGCAAGTTCCAGTGATCAGAAGCAACAATTACGAATAAGACAAGTGCATTTATTGAACTTGTAAATCCATTTACGGGCAGTAAATATGATATGCCGTTTGTGCACAGTGAGTACACTTATGAAGGGCAGAGTTGACAGGATTTCGGGCAGTATTTTATACTGAAAAGGGTGACTTTAATCAGGAATTTAAAAAGTGAAGGTGCTTCTGCTTTATCTGAATGAGTTTTCGTTTTCTACACTTTGGTCTTACTCGTAAACTTTCAAAAGGCTTATTATCCTCACTTACCGTTCCTCCACGGTATATACGGTATCGGTGCAAAATCCATGCTTGGTCCAGTGCTCGCACCTCAAGCAATACTTTACGGTAATCGACAGTGTACGGTAATAAATTTTGACTGGATTCTGCACGTTAGCGGAGAGTTTCTTCACCATTTTACCCATTGAAATTTTTCTTGTAAAATGTGTCTGCCAGTTGAGGTTTATGATTAATTTTCATTTCTATCATATCACTTCATTTCTATTCGTCTTTCACCCCCTCCCCCTCCAAGACGCCATGAATCCATCAAGAGGATAAGGTGACGAATCCCCTCCGACTTTAGGCAAGTCAGAGGGTGTACCCTAGCCTAAGTAGTCTTCTTCTCTCCCCCCCCCCCTTTCTTCATCTTTATGTGGCCACCCTCATAGAAGTCTTGTAAGACAAGCATCGCCCCGTCCCCGTAGAAGAGCTATTTTTCAAGCGAAGACCCCCCCCCCCCCCCCCCCTCCCGCTCGAGCTACCGTACCCTCGCCATCTTCCTTTCTCTCCCCTCCCCTTACGGCACACCTCACGGTGTATTTGATAAAAGATAAAGATAGGCGCGGACCCGACGGTCGGGTGGTAGGCACCTCATTTGGTCAGAAACTTAGCTTGGTAGGCGCCAAATAATACCAGAAATCTCAGGTAGGCTGATAAAATCATCTATTTGTATTTGCATTAGTAGGCCCCATTCCGAAATTACTGACGGTAAAGCTGCCCACGTATGATTTCTACTCCCCTTTCTTTCTCACAGTACTGTTGCGTCCTCGCAGGCTCCACACTTGTTGCATGTTTTGGCACAAGTTCTGCTCATGAATCCGGAGTAGATGGGATGAGTGCAGTACTTCGTATACGAGGCACACTGAATGAATATAATCGTGCAAAAAGCTTGCATAAACGTATGCCACTAGATAGTGAATGTTCAACAAATTCAAGCGTTCATTGCATTATCACAAACGTCTTCACAATATGAATTGAATCGAACGTGGGATGCGTTTCCTACATCTTGTCTTGAACAGTCAACGCATGCAAAAGCTAATACAATTTCAATTGGAATATATTACCTGGCTTGACTTATCTTCACAATCGCCGTCGTAGTTTATCAACTGATCGTCGTTGGAGCCCTTCTGAATTGTATAATTTCTGTGGTTTGGCAGCATCCACCTCAAGGTTTTCCTAATCATATGAAATTAATCACTCGCATAGTGTCTCACAAGTACACTTTGGTGTACTAATGCAATGCAGAACATTCGTGCACTGGGAACCGTTTCCTAGCTATCTATTGTTATGCGAACCAATGTTCTCTCTGATCTCGGAGTACTCAGACTGGAAGTGTTAGATAGCTAGTGGTCGGTTGGTATAACTTGTTGAGAGTGAGAGTGACTCACTAGTTGGCTGTGATACTCAACGAGAGCAAGAGGGGTGTCCTTGAGAGCAGAGCGGAGACATCTGCAGTGGGGAGGAAGGAGGGAGAGAAGGAACTTCTGTGACTGACTTGGCAGATACAAACCAGTAAGGGATAGACATCAAGACATTGGAACACCTTGATATGTGAGTAACCGGTTGCACAGACACGGCAAAGGCTTACACGCGAAACACTTTCTTATTCAATCTACAGTATGCCCTATGATGGCGAGGTTCAATAGTCTTTCATAAAAGAACCCTTGTAAAACCTCATTCAAGAAAGCTAGTGGCTAACTTTGGTGGCTTCACATCATGGAACACAGTAACATGAATTACTATAAAGCGATTACGTACCCTTCACTATTCGAGCAGAGTATCTCCTTCTGAACGACATTAGATCCAGAAAGACGGACGAGTATCAGGAGAAGTAACTGTAGATAAATCATTGGATCTCCGCTACTAGCGTTCATCTTCCTCTTATACTCTCCCGCTTGCCAAAACAATCGAGATTGAGGTAAATATTTTGATGTACACCTCGAAGAAGAAGCAAGTAGTAAAGGGATGAGATAATCTGCAAGGCATACATTGAGTCTACGTGTCGTTCGTAGTCACTCGTTGAGCGGGGATCTAAAAGGTTGATAAGAACCCAACAGTCGTAACCACTACACACGAATTAGATATCTCCTCTAGTGCTACTTGATATTACTCTCTACTTTCGCTAACCCAGCTACTTTCTCCCTCCTACCCTTTGGCACAGGCTCTCCCCGTTCGGCCGCTCTCTCCGCATCCTCTCCCTCTCATCCGTCCGACCCCTCAACGGACCCTCCCCTCAGGGAAGCTGGTTGCTTTCCTACGGCAGTATATAACGGCCGGGGGGAGGTAGTAGCTTCACTCTGCACTCGTCGCCGGTGTAGAGATGCAGACCCTGCATCTCTTGGTTCTGTGTACGGCACTCACAGTAGTGCTCGTGTCGGCTGGAGGTATGCTCTATCCGTTCCTGCTCTTTCTCGACTGTCCTTTGACAGCTTCTCTGATAACTGCTCGATCTCGCTCTCATGGTTTCCCTTGCAGGAGGAGGAGGTGGAGGAGGCTGCGGCTGCCAGACTCCCATGTACAAGCCGTGCCAGAAGAAGAAGTGCACCTGCATGTGCGTCCAGTGCCCTGACCCGTGCGACAACCAAGGTACGCACGCGGTTGAGATGGACCCCAATCATCTGCGATAACTAGTCTTGAGCTGTCGATGGTGTCTGCTCGAACACTACGTGAACCCGTTGCCCTTGTCTACTTCCTCCTTTGGCTATTACTACTCTCTCGCAGCTTGTCCTACTACTTGTCCCTTATCTAGGTGACTCTCCCTTTCAGGAGGCGGAGGAGGTGGAGGAGGATACGCGATGGCCGGAGGCGGAGGAGGATATGCCATGTCCGGAGGCGGATACGCCATGCCCTCGGGCGGAGGTTCGGAGAGTTGATCTGTGATAGGAAGAGTTCCAGCCCTATAAGAGCTCAATACGTTCTGCGAAGTAAATGATTCTGCAGGATATGCTATGGGAGGCGGAGGATACCCGATGGGCGGTGGAGGAGGCTATCCCATGGGAGGCGGAGGAGGCTACTCGATGGGAGGAGGCGGAGGATATGCCGGAGGCGCTGCTCCCGCTGGATACGGAGCCGCCCCGCCCCCGCCCGCACCCAGCTATGGAGGTGAGGAGGGGTGACTGGGGCAGAGCGTAGACTTTGTGATCATGAGTACGTCTATACCGTTACCTGAGGGTTATCGTATAGTATAAGTAAGCTACTATAAGTACCCCTTTCAGCCGCGGCGCCCGCTCCCTCATACGGAGGCAAGCGAAAGAGACGTTCCCTTACCTTCTACGTCTAGACTAGACACTCTATTCTGCCCTCATGCTTTACTCGTCTTGTCTATTTATTTGTCCTCCCCTCTTCCCCGGTTCTCATTATTCCTTTCTTCTATTCAGGCGCTGCTCCCCCACCAGCGGCTAGTGCCGAAGCAAGCGTACGTTGTTCACTAGATCACGTCGAGGCATTCTCCTCATTGGAGCCGACCGCCGGCCAGCCTACCGTATCCCGGGGTCTGTCACTCGGTAGTCCCGTGTGTCAGACGGCGGACGGTGGGTGTCGGCCGGTCGTAGACTCACTCAATGAGGAGCATGTCTCCGGCCGCCTTTCTAGTCTTTCCTCTCCCAAACACGCCGCTATCCCTCCCACTGGCTCCCTCCCAACTAAGGCTACGATAAATTATTTATTTATGAAACGACTCTTACCGGAATCAGTAGTTTCTTTCGCATGCGCCCCCCGCACAGAGGAGCCAGTGGGGGCGAGGAGTCTGTGCGGAGAGGGACTAGGCAGACGGGCATTGGGCACGGGGATTCGGGGTGAAGAGTGGAGCATGTGGCTCGTGTCTTTTTCTTGACCAACTCCTCATCAACTAAAAAAATCCGGTTGAGGGTGAAGCATAGCCATGAAAAAGACACGAATCACATGCTCTAATGAAGAGTGGAGAGTCATGACTATGGCTGGGGAGAGCTTACTGTTCGGGACAGCGTACAGTGAGCGAAGTTTTCCCAGCGAGCTGTGGAATACTTCCACAGAGATATGCTTACAATTAGTGAATATTTCACCAGCCAACTAGAGAATCATTCATCCATAGGCGGGGGTGAAAATGTACTCTTGTCAGTCGGCTGGCGAAGTGTACACTTTGCGTATCTCTTGGAGAAGCATTCCATAGCTGGTTGGGAGAAATTCACTTCAGTGTGCCTGTTGCTAATCCTACACGATCATCAGCACACTATAGGTTCTCCAGTGAGAGTGTTTGGGGGGCAGTTTGGTATCTAGGGACTTCGATAGAGAGTGTCGTTGTGTGCAGGCTGGTGCCGAGGCCGCCCCGCCGCCGGCCGAAGAGGTGCCGGCCGCCCCGATGGAGGAGGCCGCCCCCGCCGAGGAACCCGCCCCCGCCCCCGCCGCTGCCGAGTCGTATGTAAGGAGTAGGAGAAGACTAGGCAAGCTGGCTAATGAAATGCAAGAATCCCGGCACTATCCTTGGCTGTTCTCGAGGACTTTCGCATTAGTGGGGTACACGAGCCGTGCCACTCTGCGTGGTCTCGACAGGGGAAATATTGTATTTGATTACATTTTTCGGGGTGCGACCCCTCGCGCCGCACATCGTGTTTTGCTAAATAATGACCCATAATGCAGTGAAAAGTCACCCCACCGTATTTCTAAATTCTTGATTTGCATGGCTGCTCTACCGCTACTGGTAAATTGCCCCCACCGCGGAATGAGTTTCAAATTTGTGTATTTCTCCTCTGGGTCTCGACAATGGTGTGGTGTTGAGGGAGGAGGAGGAGGAGGCAGTTCGTATGGCGGCGCCGCAGAGGCCGCGCCCGCTCCCGCGCCGGCTGCCGGAGGTACGGTCATGAACTAATATGTGCACTTGTAGGAGACCGTCATTCATGTACACTCCTTGCTTCATAGATATAAGACTATGATGCAAACGGAAACCCGTATTGCTGATGAATCGCGGTCTCCAACGGTATCAGTGGCTTAGGTCGTGTTGTGTCTCTCTAACCTTCTTTGTTCTCAAGCACAGAGTCAGACTCGCAGCTTCGACTGATCCTGTCTCATTTTCAACTACTAAACTTTAGTCTTACTTACTCTTACTAAAGGGCTTCGTCCTGTAGCCTGTAGCCCCTTCGAGCCCTCGTGTAAAGGGAGAGTCTCCGAGAGGCTTCAGTCCTGCTGCGAGACCATATATGGAGGGAGGGTCCGCACTTCACTAACCCCGCTTCTTTTGTACCGGCCGGGTCCGCCTCGGACACGACGACCATCGATACCGTCTATGCGACGGGCGGTATGGAGGGAAGCAATGTAGAGATGAGGGGATGAAGAGTAGAGCTCTCTTTCTGACCCCTGTTCATGGTTATGCTTCAAGTTCAGTGGGCTTGTCTCGCTATTTATGGAAACATAACCGGGAAAGGGACTCGGAAAGGGTGCCCTCGGGAGGAGTAGCTGGGTGGAAGGGGGGGTGGTTGCAGGGCAGTACGGCAGTGCCTTCCGACACCGACGTCTGGCCAAGACCGCGAACAAGTGCAACAGCAAGCGGCTCTTCTCGCTCATCCAGAAGGTTCGTCTTCGTTAGAACTTTACTGTATTGGACAAGAAGACAGTGTGCTCTGATCTTCTGCATAAGTTTTCTTTTTCATGATTATGTCTCATACAAAGATGAAAAAGGCTGATGATGTAAATTTCAGCACCTCCGCCCTAACGCGGTCGCCTCACTCGATGCCATCGGAGACGCCCTGGAGAAGCTGCCCGGCAACGACGAGTACTACGTGTCCTGCGCGTCGGAGGTACTGTATACCACTTCTCATTGATACCTCATTGTTTGTTGTACACACGCAATCGATCATTTATCCACACTTAGACGGGAAAGTGATGTGCTAAGCTCTCGGTCCTCTAAATCGTGCCTTATTCAGGGACTCGACCCTCGTGCCGGGGAGACCCGTGAGCACTGCCTCGTTCCGGCCAAGGGCTTCGCCTGTCTGGTACTCAAGCACTAATCACCCCCACCGCCCGTCTCCCCTAACTTATTCACGCTCTCTATTTATTGCGGTTGACCGTCCTGTAATAACCATTCTTGGTAGGGTTTCGTCGGTGATTGGTGAATTGGCTAAGATCGCATCGTACTCCATCTTAGACCAAGGCTTACGTGTATTAGCATATCCTATTTGCATCTATCCACCTCTTACTATTCGGTATCCCGTTGACATAAAGTACACTGTGACTGAGACGAAGAGTATAAGGAGAGCATGGGAATAGGGGAAGGGGAGGTAAGGGGG